>CAXHUL010000408.1:11029-67260 GCA_964019695.1 Loripinus fragilis
AACAAACATGCCTTAATCACAATTAATATATGAATACTTGGAGCTATGCAAATACGTATTAGGGACTCAAGAGGGAGTACGAATCTGGACCCCACCCCCCCACCCCCCCTGAAAAAGCACAAAAACATGGGAATGCTTTGCAATAATGGTCTTGATCCCCTGAAAAATCACAAAGCTACCAAGCCAGCATTTAATGTTGGGCCATCATCGGCCTGCCAGCGAAACACAATTTAAGTGGCGTTTCGCTGGCAGGCCAATGATGGCTTTTTTAAGCGGTATTTGGATCCTCTATCCCCTCATCAACATAAAAATATTTTTGGACCCCACCTGACAAAATTTTCTTGATCCGCGCATGCAAAATACCCATGTCAAACGAGCTGCATTCGAACCATTGAGGTCTTAATGTATATGATTGCTCATCTTAGACATGTAACAGGTCAACACAAAAGAGTGTTGCACTTATCGCATATGTACAAACTCCTTATTCAATCGACTACAGCGACGTATCCAGCGGGGCTAGAGATTTTCCTTTAGTCTAAGCCTACGTAATATACATGCATACCTTGAACTCGTGAGCAGCGAAGAAGTAAGTGTATGACCAGGAAATAACATAATCATCCCATGGCACTGCCAGGCTCTGGTGAGACTGTAAATTTGCTATGGTTCGCTTGAGCCTTCGTTGCTCGACAATACAAGTACCAAAATCTCATAAAACTGGCCCACTTTATCGTTCTGATATAACTTTATCGATCTGATATAAACGAAGCTGTGAACCACAAATGAATGATAAAGGTGAAAACAACAACATTTCTATGACATGACAGATACTGGTAAAATACTTAAAACTGTTTTTGCCAGAAATTGTTCCACATCCACGCACATATTGCCAATTCATAAAGTGGATGATAATATTAAAGTATATTTCTGGATTAGCATGCAGTACAGCTGCAATAGTGGACACAGCCTATCCTATTAACGTGCTGAAAAAATATATATGCAGCTATCCAGTGGGGTTACAGGTCTATAATTTGGTTTTCTTGCAAAACTTACATTATTTGCTGCTGCAAGCAGCGGCGCGAGGCTGCTATGGTACATAGACTAGCGCAATAGGTAGCAAATTCCAGGTGCTGGCCCATATAACTTTATACATTAAGCTCAAAAGTTCTCCTTGAAATAGAAATCTTGTTAGTCCTATCAAGTGTGGTTATCTATTCGCTTTAATGTACATGAAGCCATTGAGGCAGTAAATCTGACAGACCTTTGACAGAAGGAAAGCATCAGAAATAAATAGGCAATAAAGTATGACCAGGAAATGACACAATCATTTATTACAGACCACAGAAAAACTCATGGCACCGTGAGGAAAAGAAACCGAATGAAAGATTTTTCATCTGAATTTAGCAGTATTTGCAACTGAAATAGTTGTTTAGACAGCTTTTCTGGACTTACTTAGAGCTGAATGTGTAGCTTTTGGTATAAAGTGATAATATCAAGGTTGCGACTGCCTTTGTCTTTAGCATTTGGATAAATGAAGATGGTGTTATAAATTTGAGAAAAAAACCTAATAAATGGTGTCTATGTGTAGTAGAAAACTTTGCTTTTACATGAGCAGAACTAACAGAAGCAGAAAATTAACAGTTTGATTCGTCTTTGTGTGTGTCTTTGCTGTTGGTTTTTCTTTAATTTGAGCCGCGGCATGAAATTTCCAACAATTTGACATTTTGACTAGTATAGACTCGGACGAGCCTCTGCAGCCTCCTTTTAAGCTTAGAAACTCCAAATGTGTTCAGTCAGTAGCTTAACAATCATAGAATACTCAATCGACAAGCAAAGGCTCTGATTAGACTGCGCGCATGCGCAGGCTGATCTGAGGCTTTGCTGGTCGCACATACCACATTGTTGGAGATCTCATGCACTGGCTCATTTATGATAGGTGTTTCAATACGTATATTCACAGCAAACATATCATTTGAATGAATTTGACAGTATTATCAGAAACGCATAATATGCGTATGCTGTGCCTTGTAGCATGTTAAAGTTCTATATATACTCAGAAAAACAATTGAAGGATATTTAAATTCTTTTGACTTTATAACATTTGGGAATATAATTTTCAAACAAATTATTTTTGTCATTGATAGAATTATCACTATGCAATTCACCAAAATGCAAATTGAAATTCACGGGTCATTGGTTTCGATACAGTACTACACCAAATGTACCGACCCTTTCTACCCAAAGTTCACAAGCAAAAAATTTAGCGCTCTCAATTTTTGCTGAAACCTTTACCAGGTCATTGCTTATGTTCTAATTCCGACCACAGAAAAAAGTAAACACCAATTTATCAGTCATTTCCCCTAATAATGGGACAACTTCTTCAACAAAAATACACAGATATGGCATACCCCGGCAAATTTGACCACAAATTTGCTATAAAACACTTACAACAGCTTCAAAATTAGGTGCCATGATTTAGAGGGAGAATCAGCGATGATTTTGGAACCAGCCATTATAGAATACAAACTATAAAAATGGGTTTCAATCATTTTTGAGCGTTTGTGACTTTTCAGTATAGAGGGTTGCACCATTTGGCTTTGCACTGTACTTACACAATTGAAGAGTGACTAAAATAAAGTATCCATTATGATTGCAGATGTCTGGAACTATGAAATGCATGCATAATTAGTAAAGTTTTTATTGTATTTGATGTTAGAGATGGGACTGAATCTAAATATCCTTCAATTGTTTTTCTGAGTATACCACAGTTATAGAAATGGTAATTTTTACAAGGTCGTGTAATTATTTTACCTTCGGAACTGAAATGAGGACTCACACATGCTATGTACACACGTGAACAATTAATTTAGGCGCGATACTTTCAATACTTTCCTTAAACGTGCTACATGCAAAAATAGTAAGTGAATACAATTTGGCACTAATCTAGCTACATGTAGTCCATAGCGGAGTAGACTCCGAAGACAGGTTCTCTCGCAACGAGGCCCACATGCATAAGCACGAGTTTATGTTTTATCATAATCCTTGGCATTACCAGTGTTCAGACATTATTTATTGCATTTAGGTTAGTTTACAGACATGCATACCAGAAATATGTGCCATGTTGCACGAAAAAGGTACCATGTCATGCCTCCATTTAATA
The DNA here is from genome assembly GCA_964019695.1 of Loripinus fragilis. NCBI lineage: Eukaryota > Metazoa > Mollusca > Bivalvia > Lucinida > Lucinidae > Loripinus > Loripinus fragilis. Next base: position 14,187 of record CAXHUL010000408.1, read on the forward strand.
TGGCGTAATTGAAAATCATTTTTATCATTCCCAACCAAAACATATGGTGTAGGTACTCAAAAGAACCGTATCAATAGGACGATTATTTTGAGCACCCAAGCCATATGTTTAAATTGATAGGTAAGGAAATAATGACAACAACACGCAAAAAATGTTGCTTAACCAAAATGTTATGAATGTGTTGGTCTGTGATGTGTGACCATGATAATTGAGCCGCGACATGTTATTTCCAACAATGTGGCATTTTGACAGGTGTAGACTCAGACGAGCCTGTGCAGCCTCCTTTGAAGCTTAGAAACTCCAAATGGTGTTCAGTCAGTAGCCTAACATTCATAAAATATTCAAGCGACAAGCAAAGGCTCTGATCAGACTGTGCGTATGCACAGGCTGATCTGAGGCTTTGCTGGTCGCACATACCACATTGTTGGAAATCTCATGTCACTGCTCATATCTTCTGGCCAAGGCATACTCATTTTTAAGCTAAGAAATAAAATCTGACTAGCATCGCACAGTCGGTGATGAATCGCACGCTGATAGTTTTTGGCTGTAGCAGGGCAAAAAAAATAATGTGATCTTGTACGTCAATCTTTTGTCAGCATGTCTCTCAACAACTTAGTCAAACTTTTGTAAGCATGTCTCTCAACAAATTAGGTTGTATGGATTTGGTTCAGTGGTTTAGGCAGAGTTAGAACAACGGACAGACAGACGGACGGATGCGATCACAATATCTCATTTTAAAAAGACGCATTTTAAAAAGAGTAAAGATAGATATAGCACAAAATATTGGTCTGATAACAGATAGGTACAAAAATAAGGTAAACGAAAATATGTTATATCTTCAGTTTATGCATGATGAAATTTAAAGAAAATCCAGTGTATGAGTTAATGCAAAATGTTCATACGGCAGTCGCAACCAGGTAACTTTTTGTGTTTCCCTACTAAACATGCGCTTTGTGTACTCAACGAGACGATTGTTTTTAACACCAAGAACATATGGCTAGGTTGACTGGCTCCAGTCCTTAAAGAAATTTTCATCAATGTGTGATGTAATATACTTGTAGCCAGTCTTACTCTGATGGCTCTGTTTTAAGCTTAAAACAGAGCCATCAGAGTTAGACTGGCTACAAGTATATGATATGACACATTGATGAAAATTTGCTTTAGGGACTGGAGCCAGTCTACTGCTTTATATATTTAATCTCTAGACCAAGTTCCAAAAGGTTCACAATATTGCCAGGTACAACATATTTACAGGTGTAGGAGAAAATAGCAGCAATTCCAATCATAGATTTTATCTTTACTTGTCTGAAAGCTTGGCTCAATTGCAAATCACAGAAAATTAATATGTGAAGAATATTACACAGGTCTGCATAGATCCAGATAAGTAAATTTTATTTGCGTAAAATTTAAATTATTTTCTTACCCATTAATTTAAACATGTGTTTTGGGTTCTCAAAAGAACCGTCTCATTGAGACGGTTCTTTCGAGTACCCACAACATATGTTTTGGATTAGAAATAAAGAAAAAAATTTCCAATACGCACTCTTATCTGGAGGCCTGGGTATGGCACCAGAAATGTTTTAGGCAGAACACTGTTCGAATACTTCTTAACCCTTAGCTGGCCAGTCACGACTTTTGTCGTCTGCTCCTCGTCTGCTTATGTTCTAAGGTAACATTTATTGGTCGGGGTTCATATGGTTAGCTTCCATGAATGAAATGGAGTTGAATATATGTTGCAGATCTAAAAACCAAACGACATTTTCAGGACAAAAATAGTGGCAGGGTAGGAATTAATGACCAAACGCTAGATTAATTTTGACAAAATTTAATGTATGAATATAATGAGATTTCCAACAATGTGGTATGTGCGACCAGCAAAGGCTCAGACCCGCCTGCGCATATGCGCAGTCTGATCAGAGCCTTTGCTAGTCGCTTGAATATTCTATGAGCGTTAAGCTACTGCCTGAACAGATTTGGAGTTTCTAAGCTTAAAAGGAGGCTGCAGAGGCTCGCCTGAGTCAACACTTGTCAAAATACCACATTGTTGGAAATCACATGTCACGGCTCATATTTGTTTGTTTTGATGAATTACGTTTAGGTCAACACTTTTTCAGTCATGCCAGGACGATTCCCTGTCTTCCTAGGTTGACTTGACAGTACAGTGTGTTAAAACAGAGCCATCAGAGTAAGACTGGCTACAAGTATATGAAACAGAGCCATCAGAGTTAGACTGGCTACAAGTATATGACATGACACATAAATGAAAAATTGTTTTAAGGACTGGAGCCAGTCTATTGAATGAACTATAAAAGAAGAAATGTAGGCATCATTCAGTCTTCTGTAGCAGTCCTTGTTAGTAATGCATAATTTTCTGAGGAAGCAAACAAATAGTTTCTGATCAGACAGGAGCAGTCTGATCTGGGACTATCATGTTTGCATGAGTAATTATGAAAGATGTCGAGACTCACGAAAGTTATACCAATACAGATTATCTGCTATGGCAGTACAAGGCATTTCTAGTCGACCAAAAGGTAGATTGATGCGTAGAATAATGAACACATACTCCATGCAAGCATATAATTAATTAAGCCGTGACATAAGATTTCCAACAATGAGGTATGTACGACGAGCAGAGCCTGAGATCAGCCTGTGTATACTCGCAGTCTGTTCAGAGCCTTTGCTAGTCGCTTAAATTTTCTATGAGTGTTAAGGTACTGACTGCATACCATTTGACGTTTCTAAGTTTAAAAGAAGGCTGTACAGGCTCGTCTGAGTATACACTTGCCAAAATGTCACATTGTAGCCTGTGCAAGGCAAAAACAACAAAATGAGACACGGTATGTGTTTTCCACTAATATGGCATTTTGACAAGTGTAGACTAAGACAAACCTGTGTAGCCCCCTGTTTAGCTTAGAAACTCCAAAATTAATGGTGTTCAGTCAGTAGCCTAATAGTCGTAGAATATTTTAGCGACTAGCAAAGGCTCTGGTCAGTCTGCGCGTATGCGCAGGCTGGTCTGAGCCTTTGCTGGTCGCACATACCACATTGTTGGAAATCTCATGTTGTGGTTCAAATGGCTTGTGCGCTCAACAAAGACTCATGAAAATAGTTTCTTTTAACTCAGTGGGCACAAAATGTTCTTGGTTTCTACATGTGAACAATGAAGCTTCACACTTAGCAATAGCCCAGTCTTATTTAAGTCTTAGTTGGTTGCAATGATTACTTGTTCATATACAGGCTTATATGATATCTAAAAATAAAAGTAGTGAGGAAAGTGAGAGAGCCATGAAGTCAGCTCTTTCCCAGCAGACAAAGAACAGGCAAGACAGCATAACAAATATAAATATGAACAAGAAGTGAGCAAAGCTAACATACCCGGGTGGAAGCCATCAGAAGTTGTAACACTTTCAGAGGAAAGACAAAAATATTAAAGATTTCATAATCCTAAATCAAGTAGTTGCTGAGAAATTTTTGACAGTAAAATGTCCATATGTGTTATATAGGAATGACTTAAGGAAAAATTGAAATTTGAAAAAAGAAGGCAAAATGAGGATGGGAATCTTAATTTTCATTTATACAGTACACTTTGGCTATCTTAATGTGTACACACAATTTTAAAACACTGGCTCCAATAGGAGCTGAGAAATCTGTGACAAACATTTTCATTGAAGAGAAAGAAAAATGAACAAATAAAGGGGCTGATATGCAATATGTGGCTGTATTTTGCTACACAATACAACTCATCATTATCAAGAAAATCTATAAGAGTGATAGAAGGAAAAAATAAAAAAAAATGAAAAAGGAAGGCAAAATCAGGATTAAGATCTTAATTTTCATTTACACAATACGCTAAGCCTACCTGAAGATGTAAACAAAATTTGAAAAAACTGACTCCAATAGGAGCCGAGAAATCTGTGACAGAAATTTTCATTGGAGAGAAAGAAAAATGAACAAATAAAGGGACTGATAAGCAATATGTGGCTGTTTTTGTTACACAAAACAACTCATCACTATCAAGTTTTGTACCAAATTTCAGAATCCTAAGTCATGTAGTTGTTGAGAAATCTTTGATAGAAAAAAGGTTCATTGGAGAGAAAGAAAAATGAACAAATAAAGAGACCGATAAGCAATATGTGGCTGCTGTTTTGCTACACAATACAACTCATCTCTATCAAGCTCTGTACCAAATTTCAGAATCCTGACTCAAGTAGTTGATGAGAAATCTTTGACAGAAAAAGTGCCCATATGTATTATATAAGAGTGACAGAAGGAAAAAATGAAAATTTTTAAAAAAGGCAAAATGAGGATAAGCATCTTAATTTCCATTTACACAATACACTTTGTCTACCTGAAGGTGTACACAAAATTTGAAAACACCGGCTCCAATAGGAGCCGTGAAATCTGTGACAGAAATTTTCATGAGAGAAAGAAAAATGAACAAATAAAGGGACTATTATGCAATATGTGGCTTTTCTTTTGTTGCACAATACAACTAACCTCTATTAAGCTTTGTACCAAATTCCAGAATCCTAACTCAAGTATTTGCTGAGAAATCTTTGACAGAAAAAAATACAGACAGACAAACAGACAAAGATAATTACAGAAAAGGCAAAAACTATATACCCCTATATACTTCGTACCGGAGGTATAAGAGTTGAGAAATCTGTGACAGAAATTTCCATTGGAGAGAAAATATGAACAAATAAAGGGACTGATAAGCAATATGTGGCTTTTCTCTTGCTGCACAATACAACTCATCTCTATCAAGCTTTCTACCAATTTCAGAATCCTAATTCAGGGTAGTTGCTGAGAAATCTTTGACAGAAACAAACACAGACAGACAAACAGACAAACATAATTACAGAAACGGCAAAAAGTATATACCCCTATATACTTCGTATCGTAGGTATAAGAGTTGAGAAATCTATGACAGAAATTTCCATTGGAGTGAAAGAAAATGAACAAATAAAGGGACTGATAAGCAATATGTGGCTGTTTTTGTTACACAGTACAACTCATCACTATCAAGCTTTGTACCAAATTTCAGAATCCTAACTCAAGAAGTTGCTGAGAATTCTTTGACAGAAAAAATACAGTCAGACAAACAGACAAACATAATTACATAAAAGGCAAAACTATATACCCCTTATATACTTCGTACCGGGGGTATAAACATACATGGCAAAAAGAATACACCAATGAAGCACGTCAGCAAAAATCACAGGTTCGACCAAGGCTTTTTCATTTTTAACGGTACCAACCTCACCATTTTAAGTTACGATGTGACTAAACACACAAAGATGTTGGTTTGCATGACATAACTTATCGATGTATCATCTCCAAGCACACACAAATCAATCCTGATGAATCTAGATGCATGTGGTAAAATGATATTTTTACCTTATTTTAGAAGTTTGTCAGATTCTGTCTAATGTGGCGCCCAAGATATTGCTCAAGAAGTTCAAGGTACCAAATTGAATGTTATCTTCCCGTAGGAATAGACACTCTGGCATTCCAATATGCGCAAAAAGATAAGCCAAATGTTAGGAAAGATAAGACTAGCGGAAATGTCAATAATCGGGTATGATCCTGTAAATACAAAATGGAAAAACGAGGAAAGTGCGCATGATCTTGACCTCTTGGTCCTCCATTAGCAGTCGCAGCAGTATTTATAAAACCTTATGCAAAGAATTTCTAATCAATTTTACAATTTATAAGAAGCCTAGCGCAACTTTCCAAAATAGTGAGTATGATCAGGAAATACCACTATCACAAACTGCAGACAAACCCGTGCAATTGCGAGGAAGAGCCACACAACAATCACGAGACACCAGGAAGGCAAATAAACCAAAGTAACCAGCTCTCTCTTCCCCATCAAGATGACTGTAAAACTAGAATGCACACAAAGTTACACACAACTAAACACAGAAATAGCAATAAGTATTTTGTTTCATAGAAGATTTTTACGTTATATTATTATGAGTCTTTGGGAGAAAATGACACCTGGGACGTGACCGTTTTGAACCCAAGGACGTGATTAGCAGAATTTGTGGTAAGGAGCCATTAAATTGCTTTAACATTAAATATGTATGCTACTGGACACATGGGTTTAGAACAGAAGACTTAAAAATCAAATTATAAATTTATGTGACCTTTTGATACCTTAGGCACCGCCTGGGCAGTTTAAACCCCAGTGTCTTGAATGACATAAGTTATGTAGGGACAACAAAACATTGCTGCATACTACATAGTTAAGGTGTGGTCCTCATGGTTTCAGAGGGGAATCCGTTTTATTTTTCCAATATACGTATATGGAAGCTATTGATACCTGGGGCGTGGCCAGTTTAGACCACAGGGACTTGATTGGCAGGATTTATGTAAGTGACTACTATATATGGCTTCATACTGAATATATTGGTTGTTGTCCTCGAGACTTTAGAAAAGAAGTTTTTTAAGTTAATTCCATTATCAGTCTATGTGAGCTAAAGATCCCTGTTGCGTGGTCAGTTTGGATTCCAGGGGCTTGATTGTAAGTCCATGGTAGTTTTATGTTGCAATGACAACCAGAGTTTCGATCCAACCAGTCCAATAACCATCAGTCGCCTTTCGCTGGGCCTGATGATGCTTAACATGAAATATGGTCCAGCTAAGCAAACGTAGGCCAAATAAAAAGATACCTGTGTTTAGGGTAACCCAACTCTACATAAATTTCCTGGTGAAGCCTAGATTTTTTTTTCAGGTTTTCTGGAAAAAAATATAATTTTATGCATTTTGAAAGGCAAAATGCCATTCAAAATGCAAAAAATTACATTTTTTTTTTCAAGAAAAAAAATAACTAAAAAATGTGTGGCTATGGGCCCTGTCCTACCTAAAATTTTCAGACCCGTTACACACTTTTTTTTATTTTGCCTTATTGAGTAAAACTATAGTTATTTTCTTACCCATAAGTTTAAACATATGTTGTGGGTGCTCAACAAAATTGGCCACTTGACTTTACAGATACACTGCTTTGAACATGTGAACAGATGACAGCCAGACGATGGACCATTGGCATTCTTATACCTCATTTAAACCTACGGCTCAGGTGAGCTAATAATAAGAAAAATAGGGAGTGCAGTGGCTCAGTGGTAGAGTGCTTGACTCGAGACCGAAGGGTTGCGGGTTCGAGCCTCACCGGCATCACTGCGTTGCGTCCTTGAGCAAGACACATGAATCCTTGCTTAGTATTGGTTCAACCCAGGGAGACCCGTCCCGATAAAACTGAAAGATTGTTGACTGGGACGTAAAGAATCAAATAAAATAAATCATAAGAAAAGGAAGCACCAGGCGTTGTGTTTTTTAAATGGCAACTAATACAGCGGGATGAACAAACAAAAACAGGGTCGGTCGGCTTAGTGTAAACAAAGGTATTAATTCATTAGTTCCTTTTTGATAACCTTTTCTGTGAAAATGATTGGCCCTACTCGTCAAGCTGAAAAAGAATGAATTTAATTTCGATATAATTTGATATGGAAATCGATCTTTTTCTGATCAAGTTGAATTTATCACCTTTTTCCATCCCTAAATTCAAACAAGGGGTCACAAGTTCATAACTATCACTTGTAAATTGATCTGTTCTCCTTGCCTTTCAGTTTGATGTGCAACACCACCTTTTTCAAGTCCCTTTTAGGTATGGTCCCTTGTCCCATCGACTAGGGTAACTGAAATGGCCCACAAGCATAGTTTTTGCTTAAACCCTATTCTTCTCTCTTAACCCTTTTAAATGGTTTGTAACATGATCAGCTTCCATTCCTCACCCACTCAATCCACAGTTTCCTAGGGTTTGGTAACATACATTTTATACTCTTTTTTCCCTTTAATTTGAAATGCAAAATGACATACTTTTGAAAACATTTGAATCTTAGAACCTTTGTCATAATTATTAAAGTCGATGAATTGCCATTGGTCATAGTTTTTGGTAAAATTACCCTCTTCTGAGAAAAGTGAAAATTCAAAGTATTTTAGGGGTATGGTGATACAAAGCTTTCTGAATTTTGGGTAAAGTTTGGTGATTTTTGCCAATTGCTTTTCAGGGGTACGGGATGCTTTTCAAAATATTAAACGGATATGGGCGATCAGGGACTAATGACAACACACAAAATACAACCTCTGACTATGGAACCCCACTTTCAACAACAATTTATGAACAAAAATCAATATTGCCTTTAAAACACGGATCTAGATATCCGCTGATGTCTGAATTATACAAAAAGCATGTTTATGGTTCTTTTAAAAGTGATAAACCAGCATTTGAGTTCTTCATTCGTGAGTAGATAATCTTGGCCCAGAATAACAATCATGCTTGAATAGTTATTAATTTAGTTACGTATTGCTATTTCAACCGCTAGTACATTGCCAGGTTCCATGCAGTACATATAGTTGTACATGTCATAAGGGTCTAGAGAAACACATGCCATAATTTTGATTCGAAAGGGATTTAAATGTCATTTTTGCGCTTTTCAATAAAAATTGCTGAAAAAACCCCAGCAAACAAGTAGTTCCTTATCATACTAGGAGCAGTCTGGTTGAGGAACAGTCTGGTCTGGGACCTTTTGTTTGCATATGTAGGTTTGCTTTTCATGGGTGAAAGTTCAAAAGTTCCAAAATCCTGAATTTTTGAAATTCAAATCTTAAAACTTGCTGTATGTCTACAAATCGTTAATAATTTCAAGTTAAATGGTCAATTGTCCTAAGATGAACTATAAATAAATCAGAGAAGCCATTATATTCTGCATAATTCAGTATTTTGAGGCCGACTTTCTATGGAAAGTCAGCCTCAAATCCTGAATTCAGGAATAATCCTGAAAACTTTCACCCATGGCTTTTACACTCAAAGATTAATGTTAAATATTCAATATCACTGTATTAATCTAAATAAATTGAACTTACCTTTAGTTTGAGGAGTCTTTAATTCGGTTGTTGCTTCAGTTTTGTTTATTTGTTCAGTTAGTTGATCGTGTGCCACATTCTGGAATTCCTCGCTGTTTACGTCATCAGTTCTGACAGTTGGTACCTACAGATAAAACAAGAAAGATCTGGTTATTATAACTCTTAAACTGCCAGCGTCGTCTGCTGATAACTTTTGCAAACAGTTTGGATCCAGATGAGGCCCGACCAACGTCGGGCCTGATCTGGATCCAAACTGTTTGACACTCTGATGGTATTCCTGAAAGAATTTTTCGAAAATGTTGTTTTTGAAAAAAAATCAGCAGACAACAAATAATGGAAAAATAACCAGAACGCAAAGAGTTAAGCAAAATATTTACCCTTAAAGCACGGATCTAAAGTTCAGCAGACGACAAATGTGTGCGATTTTTCTTCGCATTTCGGAAAGATAATCTCACTGGGCATACGGCGATCTCAAACGCACTGATTTATACCTAAAACCGTTTTATCGCCAAAAGCAACTTAGCAATTAACTTTTAGGCATCAGGGGACAGAATTCGAATTTGGGGATGGTCGAATGTTAATGTATTCTAGTATAGGGGTCCAAAATAGCATATTTTGATTTTAAAATAATGATATGTGAGCATATTTCAGCTAAAAAGCCTTTACGGGTGTGCATTTCTACAAGTTTGAATGAAATACGAAACTAAAACTTCCTAGCTTACAGCCCTGACATCGCGTCAGCTGCAGTTGACGGTTGTTTCCAGTGAGCGTTTAAATTGTCCTGAGTTCCGAGAGATTTTGCCAAAAAGTTAATAGGTTAGTAAAGTTTCCCCTTTTGATTTTGAATATTGTGTTATATTGATCTACAGACTGAAAGTGAGTGATAGGGCTGGTGACATACAGGTAACCTTAAGTTTCCATATAAGTTGTGTTTGGGTCAGTTTATCTTCACTGTTAAAAAAGTGTTGATGGGGATATAACAAATACTCCACTGGTACCTATGTTAGGGCCATATGGTCTTTACTTTAATTTTCCAGACTTTGACTCTTTGTGAGAGTAAGACAAGGTAGGAAGTGAGCTGTTTTGCTTATTTGTTGAAAAGTTATTAAGTTTTTTAAAAAAAATATGCAGGTCCCGGTGATGCCTTAATGTAGCGTTATCGATCACCACAATGTGCGTGTTTACCGCGTTTAGCGATTGGATTTTAACATTTGCACTTCGGATTGCAGTTTACTCAGTGTGGTAATGATATCATATATATGCCATATAAAATTACTAAGCCAGCACATGAAAGTTCGGGAATTGTACTTATCGCAAATGCTCGGACTCGCAAGCGCCTTCTCTACTCGGACACACAGAGTATGGATGTAGATAAATGACGTTTTAAAGGACAGATTCTAAGTCAAGTCACTGCCTTAATTTTGGAGTCAATACATTTAAAATTACTGAGAGTATTCATATTTGGCACACTAATAGTGCCTATGGTATGTATATTACATCGAAAATCACAAATCACTGCTATGACCTTGGCGTCAAAGGTCATGGTCAAATGTACTTAAAATCAGTTTATAGCTGAAACGCAAACTCCTCTTTCATATTTTGACAGCTCTCTAAGTTTTAATAATTACTTTAATTTTTGCTTTTGGTGTGTACATTACAACGTAGGTCACAAATCATTGCTATGAACTTGGGGTCAAAGGTCAAGGTCAAATTACTCCAAAACTGTTTTACAGCTCGTAACACAAACTTCCCTTGTATGTATTTGAAGAGGTGCTTCCTATTTTGCACAGCGACTGCTAATATGACATTTAAGTCAAAGTTAAAGCTCAATTTTTTATCAAATTAGGCTCTTTGGCTTCGAATGTCAACTCTTGCTTTTTTGTCGAAGACTATTCATATTTGACACAGTGTTTGTAATGGTTGCTCACTTCTGAAACGTTTGTGTTACAGAGGACGAAGCAAAATTCTTAGCACATATGAGGACGCTCTTAGGAAACAAATATGACGTCACAAGTCAAGTGTTCCCTAACCTGTTGCTGGACGAGATTGGAAATTATTTATCGTCTACAATTAAGGTTTGCCAGAGGTTTTCTCCAAAATGAGGGGTTTGTGCAAGATTTGTCGTTACGACGGGAATATATGTACAAGGCCAAAATCTCCAACTGCTGTCTACTTCCAAGAGACTTTAAGCATTTAGACTCAAAAATAGTTAGTGAGTATGATCAGGAAATACCACAATCACAAACTGCAGACAAACCCATGGCATCGTGAGGAAGAGCCACGCAACAATCATGAGATACCAGGAAGACAAACAAAGCAAAGTAACCAGCTTTCTCTTCCCCATTGAGATGATCGCAAACTCTTTAACATCTGAAGGTACCAGCAGCTTTACATCATCATCATCATCATCATCATCATCATCATCATCATCATCATTATCAAACGTCATCAATCATAATCGTTATAGACGTCGTCATCGACCTTATCATCGTCATCGGATGACGACGTCATCGCGACGTCTCTAAAGACAACGTCACCATCAACGGGTCCAAGATCGACGTCATTATTGATAATATCATCGGCAACAGCACCGACGTCATGATCGACGCCGTCATACAAACTTGGCCTCAAAAATAAAGCTTATATCCCATATATTTTCTTAATAAACATGATATGTCACAGTAACGTGACAGATGCCCCAAAGGAATGGGTCTTGCATAAGACGCATTTGTGGAATTTCATATTAAATATAGGAGATATGCTAAGACACTATAACTCTAGAAACGAGGTCAATATTAAGGTTACAGAGACCAAAAAATGGAAGGCGACACTCTTATATACCAAGATGCATCCATAAACAAAATTTGATATTCCTACCTCATATAACACATTAGATATGCTCCAGACACGATACTTCTAGAAATGAGGTTAGAGGTCAAGGTCACAGTGGCTTAAAAATAATGTGTGACACTCCCGCCATCCCAAAACGCATGCGCACGCCAAATTTGGGCTTCTTAACACAAATAATACAAGATATATGCTCTGGAAACGAGTGTCCTAGAAACGGGGTTACAGGTCAAGGTCACAGTTATCCAAAATTATCAAGCGACACTCTGTCATCTCAAGATGCATCCACACACCACATTTAGGCTTCCTACCTCAAACAAATAGGAGATATGCTCCTTAAACGATTGATACAGATTAAGGTCAAGGTGACAGTGACCCCAAAATGGTATACGACACGCTGCCATCCCAAGATGCACCCACACATTTGGGATTCCTATCTGAAATGATATAGGACATATGCTCCGGATACGATTATTGTAAAAACGAGGTCATAAGTCATGGTCACAGTGACCCAAAAATATTACACGAGACCGCGCCATCCCAAGATCCATCCATACACTATTTGGAACTCTTACCCCAAATAATATAGGAGCAGAGGCGGATGATACTAGTAGTATCATCCGCCTCTGTATAGGAGATAAAGCTCCATACAAGCTAATTCTAGAAGTGCGGCCAGAGGTCAAGGTCAGAAGTCATAGTGACACAAAAATGGTACACTTTTCCATCCCAAAATGCATCCATACACAAAATTTGGGATTGCTACCCAAAATTATCTAGGAGCTTTGCACCAGATACGATTCGGGACGGTCGGACACGTGATCAAATTTGACAAAAAAAATAAGAGCGAAAAAAAACCCCTGCAGAAATACTATTCTGTTTGTTAGTTGATAACTGGTACATGTAACTTATATGTACACTTTCAATATCTGACCTTTCAACCTGACCTAGAGATCAGAGGTGTGTGAGAGGTCACAGGTTTTGCTTCTATGTAAGTCTATACTTCTTTCCCTTTAATTATATATGCAACATGACAACATTCAGTATTTTTAAACCTTTTAACAAGACCCAAAGAGTGAGTGTGTAGGGACAGAATATGTGCTTCTGAGCTCCATTCCCATTAATGTGATATGCAGCATGACTACTTTCAGAAAACAAAATGTTTTGACCTTTTGACCCCACCACAGGGGACGAGGGTGTGTGTAAGGACAAAAGATGTGCTTGCATGGTGCTCTATGTTACATTTCCTTTAATTTGAATGTTGCTGCATTCGTGATTCCTAATTTGATATGCAACATGACCATGTTCTGAAAAGTTGAATTTTCACCTTTTGACCCCACCCCCTGGGTAGTCTAAGGGCAAAATATTTGCTACCATGTTGCAGCATGTGTCATTCCCTTTAGATTGATATGCAACGTCACCATATTCTGAAACAGTTGAACTTTTGCCTCTGCCCCAACCCCTAAGTCCACCGAGGGAGCCGGACTCAGGCCTTCGATCTAAAATCCCGATTGATATGTTTCGATTTAGTTTACCTCTAACTGCATGCGAAAGTTCAGTGAAAAACAATTGACTGAGTTATTGGGAAATTTAAATATTTGACCTTTGACCCCGCCTTAGGCCTCAGGGGGTGGGGTAAAATTTTAATCACTGTCATGCTTATCTACAGGCACTGGGTAAGCATGGCCTATAGTGAGAAGTTGTCATATATAATAGTTTTGGAGAAATGTGAAGTCTACTACACAAAAAGCCGATATAGCTTTCGCGTTAGCCTAAACGTAGGTCAAAAAAGGGCAATAAAATTTGGCGGATGACCTCCAAATTCGAACGTGACCTGTGTTTTATGATGCTTTACCCTTCTGTGAAATTTGAATGAAATTGTTGCATTCCTTCTAAAGTTGTTGATCTGAAACCACAATTTAGCCAATATCCCAGTCAAAAAGGGCCATAACTCAGTCAAAGTTTTGCGGATGACCTCCACTTTCGAACTTGACCTATATTAAATAATGCTTTACACTTCAGTACAGTTTGAATGAAATTGATGTGTCCCCTCAGAAGATATCGATCGGAAACCAAAAGTGTGACAGACGACGACGACGACGACGTAGCGATTGGTGTGAATTCATAGATCTGTGGTGGCTGTACGAAAGAAAATATGTCTTCTTGATGTGCGACCAGATTACGATCAAACCAATATCTACATCTACAAAAAACTAACCGGAATAATGACTTTTTTGTTCAATGGACAAGCAAATTGGAGTCAGAAACACACACACACAAAAAAACCCCAAAAAACAGTCGGTAAAATTGACCATTCAAACTGTCGGTCCAACTCCCGTCAGCTAAAATTATATATGCTACAGCGTAGGTCCTGGCGGTAAGCGACACGTTGTGATTGGGCGCATTAGTGCTAGGTTCACAATCAGGGCTACAGATTCGGTCGGCCCTCAACTAAAATAGAAAATGATAACCAAACTTCCTATGGAATTTCAGGTTCGATCGAGCCTTCGTTCGTTGTCAAAGTGATAAGTACCAACATCTAACTTTGCTACAATGGTTCGATTCCGCCAGAAGTAAAGTTAGGATAACCATAAATACGCAATGTCCTGTACTTTATACATGCTACAGTGACGTATAATATACGTCGCTGTTCTGAACATATAACTGCAATAAAACGGATTCCTATGAAAATTTGTAAAGCTAAAGGCTCAGAATAGTCTAAAAGCTATTGATGAGATGTAAAACGGACACTAAGGGCAAAGTAACGTATATTTAATAGACTCAGAATGTTTGTTAAACTGTCCATGTGATGCAAAGCTCCACACTTAGAACAACTTGACTCACGTTAGAGGCCCTAAATATTGGCTAAACTGTTGATGTCACTTCGAACAATCTCATTCTTACCTATCCTATTTGAAGAGTTTCCAAATGTTCACTCTGAATATAGCACAACTATTACATAATATCAATATAATAAAATGGTAATATCTCCTTTGTATCAGCAGCCAATAGAAATGTCCTTCGTATCAACCAATCAAATGTCACCCACACCCTGATCTAATTAAGAGAATTAATCAATAAGCAAAGAACCAGCAGAAACTTTAGTCTTTAATGTATAGTCGAGTTCTAAGAAATTAATTTAAACTCCTTTAACATGTTTAATGCATAGTGATAGTATTAAAAGAGACAACACAGAGATGCCCGTTACAAATCGGTTAAAGCCGCCAAACATCGACAATCATCGTGAAGTATCGTCGCCAACTTCGTTTAACACCGGTGAAACGGAGATGGCAACGAAACTTCACGCTGATTACCGATATTAGCCGAAATCCATATATTTTTTGCACTAGCTAATCAGAAAACATTACTCTATGACTGAATATCGTGAAGTAGAAGAAAAGGAATTCACAATCCCATAATACAGCATTTTTGAAATAAGATACGTTTTTATTGCTGCTCCATTTGATCGAAACTTGTTATTTTCTTAATACGCGAACAAAATCACTCCAAACTGAGCAGATATTCCCACCCAAAAATAACTACACGAATTTGTACATTTGTACACATATAGTGTTTAACTTCAAAACTTTGTTTACTTACTTTACAAAAAACTTATTAAGAATTTCAACTGATTAAAAAGAAAGTCTCAAACTGAACACAGACAAACTCAGACTGTCTCTATAAATAGTACATGAGCATATAAAATCCTATAAAACAGCCAATTCCCAAATATTTTGGCACCGAATTTCTCCAGGTATCTCTGAATGAGATAAGAAAATCAAAGTATACATAATTCTCTGTTGCCATGGTAACTAAAGGTAAGTTTACCTGCATGCATGAGAGTTAAGAACATAGGTATTACACTAGCTTTCCAATAAATACCCCATTAGAAAACAAATTACCAATAGCAGGTCTAAGCTTTGCTGTTGTGTTTTCGGGTTTAACGTCCCATTAACACTTACATGTAAGAATATAGCGGTACGGATCGTCATACAGGAGCCTGAAGCCGAGGATCCATCCTGCAATCCCCGGTAACAGGAGAGTGTTACTTTAAATGTTCTTTAAAGTATTGGTACTTCCCCTACAAGGAAGTTTAAAATTCCGTCGTCCATATCTTCGTGTTGTTGTTGTTGTTGTTGCTGTTGTTGTTGTTGTTGTTGTTGTTGTTGCTGCTGTTGTTGTTGTTGTTGTTGTTGTTTTTGTTGTTGTTTATTTAGTCCGAACAGGCGATATAGGGTTCTTGCAAATTAGTATCATCATTGTGGGAGTGAATATGTGTTTGCTCTGGATCAAACATGTTTGAAACTCTGATAGTAAGATCGCAGTGTTTTTTGAAAAAATAAATTTTGAAACCAAATCTACAGGCGACAAGAACTTCTGACATGCATATTATCAAGCATGCAATGAGTTAATCGCCTGTGATCTTCAGCAAAGAACATATGTTATATCAAGCAAAATAAATCAGAAAGCAGTAATAATGAGAAATACGTCTGCAAGGTAGGTATCTGGCAATATATCAAATTCTGATGACATGACTAGCATTATAAACTATCTACCATGGGCGTAGCCAGAGCGCTAAAATAGTTACGTACATCAAAGGGAGACTACTGGAAAAAGCAGAGATTCTCACCAATTGCGTCCCTTAAATTCTTTTCATAAAGGGAACTTCTACTAGAGGGAAGAATTTGCTCCCGGAGGGAGCGAATTCTTTCCTTTATGAAAAGTCCCTTATGGTTCGGAAAACCTGATTTCCCACTGGGTGATTTCACTTGAATGCGTTCAAATTTCATTATGCACATGCGTAACTGCATAATGGAAGCTACGCATATGTGGCAACATTGTAATAGACGCTCTTACCAGTGTCATGTGTACCCTTTCAAGACAATAAGTTTTTCAGAAAACTATGATCAGCTGTTTGTATAATATAAACAACCGTGAATCGTTACTTCGGTAAACAGCGAAAACCTAGATGAAATATTGCAGGGAGGTCTGTACTGTAGCCTTGGACAAAACTTGTCTCCAGAACAACGCAAGATTCATGATTAAACTCACTGATTTCATGTGATGAAACTGTAAAACCTTGCCGTCGGCAAACAAAATCCTGTGAGTAAAATTGTAAAATCTTTTATCAATCGTCAATTTTAATATTTGTTTTGTTGATCAAAATAACCGTCTCAATGCGACGGTTCTTTTGAGTACCCATGACTCATGTTTTGCCAGAGGAGGGGTACCCTGGTAGTTTAATTTATATATTTATAGGCTCGGCAATTTTGTTTTTGGTTAAAAATACAATTTTGATATAGTTTGGGGGTTTTGTATCGTGCGAACAACTTAGGCACATACCGATCAGCGCATTTATTGCTCGCACTAATTAGTGTTTTGAAATTCTTGGTAATCAGATAGAAAACGCAATGTGATTTCAAACAGTGATCCTTGTGAAAGATTTTTCTATCTCATCTTCACACTCATGATAGGTTATACACATCGTCAAAAATTGAGCACCACTAACTTCGTAGCTAAGTATTTCAGCGCACGGTTATGTGATGAAAATAAACCTTATAATTAAAAATAAATGTATAATATATGTAGGGATAAGATAGGGATAAGATAGTGAAAGATTTTGTCAAAGTATGTGATAGTGAATTCAATTCTCATTGCAACTTTGTGTATATGAAAAAAGGTTGACAATTGTGCGTGAAAAGGACACACAATTTGTTTCAAGATGTTGGGGATAACTTCTAGAAGATTCCAGGGTGATAGCGAGACGTTTTGATATGTCACGAAAACTCATTATTTTGTAACAAAATAAGAATATCACATGTATTTTTAAATTTTCATTTAAATAATTATGCAGAGTTTCACAACATATTAAAAATTTTTATGTTCAATAAAATTTCTTCACGATAATTTGAAAATTATTTCAGCAAAAATATATGTTGTGCTTAACTTTTGACGCTGTGTATATAATAATTATATATAATAATTATACCTGATTTACGCTTAGATTTTCAAGGGCGCAGTAGCTCAGTGATAGAGTGTTTGAATCGAGACCAAGGGGCCGCGGGTTCGAGCCTCACCGGCGTCACTGCATTGTGGTCCTCGAGCAAGACATATTTTGTCACTGTTTTACTGAAAATTGTTGGTAGGATGTAAAGAATCAAATCAAACAAACAAAACAAAACTCTTAGATGTTTGCTAATCGGCTAGGTTGACCCTTTCCTAATCGCAATCCCTGAAGACAGTTTTTCCTCGTGTTGAAGCCCATCTATTCAACAGGTTTAGACAAGAAAAAATATTCAGTGTAAAATTGTAAATATTTTCTCACCTATAATTTAAGCATATATTTTGGGTGCTCAAAAGAATCGTCTAACTTCGACGATTCTTTTGAGAACCAATAAAATATGTTTTGGTTGAGAAATAAGAAAAGACTTTTCTGTTACACACTCTTGGATCTTCTATCGCAATGCAGTACTTAATGTCCTCTAATTGCAATAATTTACGAGGGTCATTTTTTATGTTCGTAAAATCGGGCTGTATCTCTACAAATATAGAATGTACAGTACCATAAGTATATATATATTTTGAAAGGTCTAGCCTCTGTCTATCAACTGATATAAATTCTACATCATTAGCACTTAGTTCGGTCAGCTTTGAATAGGTCATAGAAAAGGACACTGGCCGAAATCCATGTCATTTTAACCACGCAGCCATTAGGAAATTAGACGCTTTGGTGATATAAGCATTTGTCAAAGTGGATTTTATTTTGCACCATCAAAATTAATTATTCAAACACTAATCGTAAACAACTGCAGCAAAATTATAGACATGTTATTTGCTCTTCTATAACAGTTTTAAAACATCAATCTATATACCAAAATAATCACAGTAAAGTGCTAGTTGTTATATCTGTTAAAATAACGATAATGAACATTTTTTTTAAATTTCTTCTGGTTTTGCATACTCGAACATTCGTCAGCAAGTATATTAATGTGATCGATTAAAGCGTGTACCTGGTAACTTCCGGAACTGTCATACCCCATGTTATAAAATGTGGATGGGGTAAATCAACCCCGCATAAAAAACAATAACAATCAGGTCTGCATAATTTTCTTATTTCAGTAATTCCAACTCCTGTTGAGAGGCACAAAACAGTTTCCATGTATTTTCTAAATATAGTAACGCTCCATGACGTCATTTATTTACAAAATAAGGGATTTTAGCACTCCCTAGGCTACTTGTTTTGCAGTTCATTTCTAATTAAACAAAAGTATTAACTTTGTTTTGAGATGAAAGTTACCATAACACTTACATCTACCATATAAACAAGAAAAAATACAATAGTACTGTACAGCTAATAGTAGAGCAGACGACTGGCCAAAACTCCTCTCCTTAAGGACTTTACTGGTCAGATCGGTGCAACATCTAGTGACATATATCAAAATGTTTGTTTGTATGTCCAGCTTCAGAATCCGGTTGATGACATCGTCGCTGATGAGTACTAACAGAGTTACGGCCCTTGAACCGTACATACCCATTATAACAGATTATTAGAATTTTGCATACAGTTGGCAGATAGCATTGCATTTATTTCTAATAAGCATACATAATTGTAATATTTTTATGATTTATATGGTATTAGATTAGAAAACAACATTAAAATATAGTTTCAACATGTACGATACCTAAAGATGTGTTTGTCCGTGTGTCTTTTTGTAAATAGTGTCAATGTAAAAGGGCAATGCTAATATTTCATAAACACAATTTTTAACCATAACTTAGTTTAAAATGCAAGTTTCATCTTTTTTTTTCATCAAGGTAAGCAACAGCATACACTTGTTTTAGGTCAAGCTTCAAATCAAGTTGTAACCTTTTCAAGGTCAAAGGTCAAGGTCAAATAGGCATACCCCCCAAATCACAAAAAAATGCGTATTTTATGTATATGTTTATAAGTAAAAGTATAGTTTGTGCCTGTTTGAAGCTTAACTTATAAGTACTAGTCTTACATACTTAAATTCAACATATTCTTTGCCACCAAAGGGGAATAAATACCCCCAATCAAGCGAGGCGTGAGCTATTCCGTAACGGCCTCAGTTTGAATCACTTCAAGATGATAACCGCTTTATACTACCACATACGACTGGCCAGAATTCCTCTCCTTATGAACTTTGCTGGTAAGATTGTGCTAACATCAAGCGTCATATAATTATACCAAAATATTTGTCTGTATGTACGACTTCAGAATCCAGTTAATGACATCGTCGAAGATGAGTACTTACACAGTTAAGGCCCTTGAATCGTACACACACGTTATATATGATTATGCATATGCTGTATACAGTTGGTCTAGAGCAGTGCATTTATTCATAAGGACACGTTAATACAATATTGTTATGACTTGTATGGTATTGGTTGGAAAACAACATTTAAAATAAATTATCAATACCAAAGATACATGTACCAAAAGCTGTGTTTGTCCGTGTGTCTGTTTGCAAATAGTTTCAATGCAAAAGGAAAATGCAAATTTTTCATAAAAAATCCTTATCTCTATTGAAATATTTCGTCAATTTTTTTTGCTACCAAAATAAGTAATAGTCTACACTCTTTGTATGTCAGAGTTAAAATTTGTGTTATGACCTATCTAAATGTCAAGGGTCAAGGTCAAATAGACATATTTAAAATCTCAATATTTAGTATATTTTATTAGCCCACCTGAGTCATAAGCTCAAAGTGAGCTATTGTGATCGTTGGATGTCTGTTGTCCGTCGTGCGTCATCAACAATTGCTTCAAACGATATCTCGCCCTAAAATAATGGCTTGAATTTAATCAAATTTGGCTGACAGGAATAGTCCTTATATGGCCCTCTCAAATAATTGATGAAATAGTATATCTAGATCACATGGGTAAAATAGATTTTCGAAAACTTTTAAAATCTTCTTGTCTGAAACCACAAGTCTGATAGCCTTGATATTTTGTGTAGGATTATCTAGTAGATATTTTTCTTTTTTGTTCAAATTATGCCCATGGGGCCACAAATTGTCCCACATCTGGGTTCACATGTTTTACATAGGCCGTGGGTTGGTCTGCAGATGGTGATTGTGGTATTTCCTGACCATACTCACTCGCTTTTTTTAAAATGGGAAACATGAAAAAATATTGTCTGAAACCATTTGAGCCTTGATATTTGATATGTAGCATCATCTAGTAGACCTCTACTAATTTTGTTAAAATTATGGTGCTAGGGCCAATTGTGGCCCTCTCCAGATTCACATGTTTTCCATAGGTTTATATAAGGTACACATAGCAAATCTTCTTGTCTGGAACCACTTGGCATACAGCCTTGATAATTGGTATCTGTATCATCTAGTAGACCCCTCCACCAGGTTTGTTAAAATTATGCCCATTTTGCCAAAATGGACCCATCCTGGGGGCCACGTGTTTTACATAGGCTTTAATAGGGAAAGCATAAAACAATATTTACAGAGTTATAGCGCCACCTAGTGCTACTTTACCAAGTTTGTTCAAATTATGGCCCTTGGTTTTATATAGTTTTTACAGCAAATATGAAAAAAAATGTCTAAAACCACACGGCCCAACGCCATTATATGTATGTAGTATGTAGCATCACAAAGTAGACCTCCACTGAGTCTGTTCAAATAATGGCTGTGCAGACAAAAACAAGCCACGAAGGCTATAAAGGTTTATTTAAATAAAGCACAAAACCCTTCTTGTTTGACCCACAAGGCCTGGAGCTGCCAAGTTTATTCAAAAATGGCTCCACCCAGGGGGATCACATTTTTACATTGGCTTGTATAGTTAAAACATAAAAAATCTTCTCTGGAACCACTTAAGTTCTAGAACAATGTAGTATCGTCCAGTGGTTCTCTTTTATTATGCTTTATTGTTGTCACCTTTTTGGAATACAAACGCGAATAGCATCAAAGTACTGTGAGGTTTCCATTATATAAACGTTGCCATTAGAGAAACATCATACATACTGTATATGCTAAATTTTCTGAGAACTGGACAGGTTCAACATAATTTTAATTGTACTGTCATCACTACCAATGACTTGAGATTTAACACATACAATATTTTTCTACATCTTGGTGTGTTATAATCTAGATCTGATAGATAAAATGTCAACCATTTGCAGGCCCTGTTTATTTGGTGTATTTTAGAAACATGTTCTTGGAAAAATATGATTAATTTATAACTTCAATTGCAATAAGGTAATTGAAAGTGGTATGAAATTAAAGAACATTTATTTCTGAGTAAGAAAGACTAAAAACAGCTCATTGTTAATTTATAGAGCGGACTTTTGACGAGAAAATGTGAGTTAGTAAGGTTATCATTTGAGGTTAATGAAATAATCTGTAGGTTACAGTATGTCTTGCAGGGTCGTCCTGAAAAGGATGTTTTGCAAATTAATTTGGTTTATCTAAAGTATTAGGGTACCTAAACCTAACAAGATACAAAAAAGCATTAGTTTTCCAAAGCATAGACGAAAATCTAAGCAAAGCAGGAAAATGATACATAATATCTGTATATAGAAAACTTAAAAGCTACATACTGTTTAGATTTAGAATAGTCATCATTTCTGATGAAATATGAAGCCATTAAGATTGTCAGTATATTCGTACCTCACCCACTTTGTCAATGATCATTTACTCTGATTTGATGAAAGAATAAAATGCAGATACACATGTATGTTGGGTGATACAGGAAGACAAATGCAAACGTCATCAAATTATATAAAATGAAGGAAATTTCAATATTTCACCAATATTTTGGGACCATTGATTCATTTATTTATAAGGCCTATTATATTGATTTTTAATCTTAAAACAACGCAAAATCAAGGGCAATAATGCATGTTCCATGCAGTATTTTATATCGCTAAAGCAATACAAAAGATGCTGTAAAGATGTGTAAAACCAAATGTCTCATATATTTTATTTCAATCAGATCCTCAGTAAGCAAGTTATTGGAGGAAAATTCGATTATAGATCCATTTTCTATGTGTGAGTCTTGCCATTAAGGGACAACAACTCGTGGTTCAAGAAATAGAAATATGTAGCAGAAACAAAGGGGAACATGCATTAAGGGGCTTTTTGGCCCCCTCTAGAGCAAAAAACTGAAAGTTCCTGGGTCAGGTGAGGTACTTGATTGTATCGATTCCTGATCTTTGCACCCTTACTTACTTTCACCAATTTCATCCTAGTGTTTTGTTAGAAGAATAGCCCAAGTGTAAAATTTTTGCCTTTATTTTCCTTTTACCGGTTGCTATGGTAACCAAAATGGCTAAAAAATAGGCTTAAAATAGAGAAATTGCTATTTTAGGCCAAATTTGAGGATTTTGGAGACCGACTTTTTAAGAATAAGATATCAGCACAAGCAAATACCAAAAAAAAACTTTTAATATATTATGTGCCGTGATAATTCTCATCATGTGTTAAATTTTTTATTGGTATTTGCTTAAGCTCTATATTAATTCCTCTGTTACATGTCTCATGTTTGCTCCAAAATGGCCATTTTCCTATTTTCAGCCTATTTTGGCGGCCATTTTTGTTACCATTGCAACCGTAAAAGTCGAATCAATACGAGAACTTTACACTTTGGCTATTGTTCTAATAAACTAATAAGAAGAAACTTGTGATGAGCAAATTTTATTTTTTTGACCTCATAGGGGGGCCAAAATAGCCTCTTAATGCACGTACCCCTTTTGATCTGCAGTTTGGCATAGTATTGGTTCAGGATAGATTTGATCCTATTTAGAAAATAAGTTTTCAAATTTATCTTATTGAGCTATCATTATTTACTCCATTTTTCCATACAAAACAACGGTAAAATAATCAAGGGCAGTAACTCTTCCTAGAATATTTAGATAGTTTAATGCATTATAATTGTGTTTGGCGTACTAAGTATATTAACCCCAGTAAGTTTCAGGTATAAATGGTAACATATATTCAAGTTATAAGGTAAATTGTTGCCACTAGTGACCTAAAATGATTTTCTTGGGTGTGCTTGACAATCTTAAGAAAGATCGTGTAAATGCGCTTGCAATACAGTTACACTGTCAGAAATTATTCTCTTTGTATTTAGGCTATAAAAAATTTGGGTGATTTAATATTATAAGACTTTTATCAATGTTAGCGTTTTCACCTCATCTTATAGATGGGTGGGGTATTTACATGCTAGTAGTTGTCCCAGAGCATTCTATTTGTAGAAATTAGAATCTAGAAACCCTGTTGACATAACTGAGGCACTGATCTTTAAATTATTATACATTTTTAAAGACATAAATCTAGCGGACAGTTTCTTTAGTTGAAAGTTTCTAATATATGTTTATTCAAAGCAGCTGGGTTTTGAAATAGGATATTACTATAATATACGAAGAAAATAGTTCCAAACCCTTTTTCTCTGACTAAAACTAAATTTATTTACTTCTTCAAGTGCTGTCATGAATAGTGATGGCTATATTTATTTCCTGAATGCATGATTTTGATTATATTCCAAAACTGACACCCATAATCTCTCATAATATGATCAAAATGGGTGGGGTATATCAAAGGGACTTTACTCGGTCAGTACTCAAAATCAGCGGTGTCATCAACTGCTTCTATTTATTAGAGACTCTACATTTTTGTTTGGTACATGAACATGTATATGACACTAGATGTTAGCAAAATTTGACCAAGGTCACCCTCAAACAGCCATGAGATCTGCAGTAGTAATAGGTGGGTGGGGTATTTACATGCTTAGTATTGTCCCCAAAGCATATCCGTATACAGAAATTTGAATCTAGAAACCCTGATAACATGGATAAAGAAGTGTTCTTTAAATTCTTAGTCATTTCTAAGGACATAACACTAACAGGCAGATTCTTAAATTGAAAGTTTCAAATATATTTTTATTCAGAGGAGTTTTGACACCAAATTTACTTTTAAAGACGAACAAAAAAGTTTGAAAGCCCATTTCTCTGACTAAAACTTAACTTTTCTTCCTTTTCAAGTACCATTATGAGCAATGCCGGGCATAGTTTTTTCTTACTGGATGTTTCATCTCAATTATTTAACAAACTAATGACCATAACCTCTTATAATATGATCAAAATGGGTGGGGTAATTCAAGGGGAGATAACTCAGTTAGTACTCAGAATCAGCGGTGTCATCAACTATTTCTATTTACTAGAGACTCTAAATTTTTGCTTGGTATATGTACATGTATATAACACCAGATGTTAGCAAAATATGACCAAGGTCACCCTCAAACAGCCATGAGATCTGCAGTAGTAATAGGTGGGTGGGGTATTTACATGCTTATTATTGCTCCCAGAGCATTCCGTATACAGAAATTGGAATCTAGAAACCCTGATAAAATAGATAAATAAGTGTTCTTTAAATTTTTAGTCATTTCTAAGGACATACCACTAATGGGCAGATTCTTAAATTAAAAGTTTCAAATATATTTTTATTCAATGGAGTTTTAACACATAATTTAACTTTATAAGACCAACAAAACAGTTCAAAAGCCCATTTTTCTAATCAAAACTTAACTTTTCTACTTTTTCAAGTACCATTATGAGTAATGATGGGTATATTTTTCTTCCTGGACGCTTCAACTCAATTATTTAACAAGCTAATGATCATAACCTCTTATAATATGATCAAAATGGGTGGGGTAATTCAAGGGGAGATAACTCGGTTAGTACTCAGAATCAGAGGTGTCATCAACTACTTTTAAAAACTAGAGACCCCACATTTTCATTTGGTATATAACACTAGATGTTGCAAAGATCTGACCAGTAGACCCCTCTGACAGCCTTGAGATCTGCAGTACTATAACACATTAAAGCTGCAAACTCTGTAACTATGAACATTTTTCGAAAAAAATATTTTCTTTTTAAATCATTTGCAAAAGTAGAATAAAGATATGTTATCACAATAAATATAATTTCTACAGCTGAAAACTGCATGAAAAACAGGTGTATTTTCTCTTGTTTGTAATTATTTGCTTCCCTCCAATAATTCTAGACAGTTGATTTTTAACATAAATGCTGTTGTTTTGGCACTAATTATTTGTTAATTATTACGAAAAAGGTAAAATGTATACCTGAATTTTAGTATTTTTACTGTGTTCTTGAAAAATAGAAACATTATTTTTAAAATGAAAAAATCAAAAGTTACAGATTATGCAGCTTTAAGCCATAATCAAAAGCCTTTATTCAACTTCCACTTGTGTCATCGTTTTACAATAAAAGTTTGTATGCTTTCTGTAAAATAGGTTCCAAATAAATATTCCATATCCAAATATTGTTGCGTATATACTATAATGGTCATGTAATACTGCAGCACTTAGTGTCCTTTATCTGCAGCCAAATTTTCAAATGTTGAGTCTAATACCTCAAGTAATTGGAAACTATAAATATTTTTAAAATTATTGATGGTAGAACTTAATTTTATCGCAACAATTTAGATCTTCTACCACCTAAACCGAAATTCACTTGTAGACATTTGAAGAAAGGGATCCAGGAATTCCATAGGAGGTTTGTTTTGGCCCCCCGCAGATAAGGCTGCAAACAAAGTTTTGGTCGTTTGAAAAGGGTACTATATTAACACCCTAAAGCAAGAACGTAGCACTGCAAAAACATATGAGCATAACAGGCTTGATTAGACGTCTATCGTTGATAGGCATCGATGTTATATGGCAGCTAAGTTTGAGTTGTTTGTTGGTGAGGACCATAGCAAGCCTCCTACGATATACTGGTTACCTAAACTTCATATACGGCCCAATAAGTCGTGTTTTATTGCTAATTCTAGTGCATGTACAACTACTGAGTTGTCTATTCTTTTGACTTCTTGCCTCACTGTGATTAAAAACCATGTCATTAAATATTGCACTACAGTTTATGAAAGAAATGGTAAAAATTTATTTTGGTCTATTAAAAATTCAAGTGATATTCTTAATAAATTGAAGTCTTGAGGTTTTCTAGCATCTGGTTTGTCTACATATGATTTCTCTACTCTCTACACTACATTGCCTCATAATCTAATCAAAGAAAAACTAACATAATTAATTGAACAAACATTTAACAGAGAGGGCTCACTTTATTTGGCTTGTAATGATAAAAATGCCTTTTTTACTTCTACACAACCTAAATGATATAAATTGTGGGCATGTCAGAAAATGTGTGATGCGCTCCATTATCTTTTGTAGGTATTCCAATGGGTACTAATTGTGCTCCTCTCAATGCAGATTTGTTTTTGTTTTGTTATGAGAGAGACTTTATGTTGTCTCTGTCAGACAATTATCAAACTGATATTATCGAAGCTTTTAACTCAACCTCCAGATATTTAGATCACATACTTAATATTGATAACCCTTATTTTGAACAAATGGCAGGTCAGATATATCCCACTGAACTTCAGTTAAATAAGGTGAATTCTTCTGATACTGAAGCTCCGTTTTTGGACTTTAACTTGTCAATAACAAGTGGCATAGTTTCTTCTAAAATTTATGATAAACGCGGTGATTTTGGTTTTGAAATAATAAATTTCCCTTTTCTTGATAGAGATGTTCCTCGCTCTCCTTCCTATGGTGTATATATTTCTTAGCTCATTTGTTTTGCTAGAGTGTATTCTAAAGTTGATAACCTCAACAACAGAAACTCATTTTTAACTGCTAAGTTATGAAAACAAGGTTATATATATCATAAAATTCGGAAAGCATTTTCTAAATTCTACCACAGACACTCATAGTTAATTGTTAAATACAACATTAGGTTAAAAACTCTTCTGCAACAAGGCATATCAGAACATATACTTTATGGTGATTTAGTTTATAAATTCAAAAGAATTGTTGGAAAACCTAATTTTAGTGATCAATTCTAAAAGATAGTAAAACGTTATATAAGAGTTGGATATAACTTGGATATAATGCGACAGTCTGATTGCCTAGTATTAAACCCAATCACGATTAATAGCTATGGTTTCCTCTTTAATTGCACGACGGTGGGTCAGGCCTCAAACTCTATGACGGCTCTGACTTAAAGCTTTAATCGGTGGGTTGGTGCCTGATGCTTATCTGTAGCTTGACCCACCGTGGCTCAACTTGAGGTTTTCTATACAGTGAGCCACTTTAGTTACGCACCACTTTTTCAGGGCCCACATTTTTTTACAAAAATGCTCGAATCGAACATTCTCTATGATAATTTATTTATTGACATTTTATCTGTTTGATAACATCGAAAATTTTTTATTGGAATGACTCATGCGAATCATTCTGCTACTCAAAGGCAATTTTGACAAATTTTGAAAAATGCACGTTCAAGCAGAACGTCTATATTTTCTATTTTTGTTTTGTGGTAGGCATAATCCATGGTGATCGTTGTGACAGAAAAACACCAAAAACAATTTATTAATTCAAGTAAAACCCCTTTTTTCGGTCGTTGAATTTAGTAACACCGTTACTTTTTGAAGAAATGCTCGTTTTAACGTCATATTAACGTCAGTTACAATAATCAAACTGGGTTTTCTTCGCAAATTATTTTGTAATGAGTCACTTGTGGACATAGAAGTATCAAAACGCTAAACATCTTATCATTGACACGTTTTATAGCCTTGGTAGTAGTGACGTCATCACTAACGTCAACACCATAACGCCAATAAATCCATTAATTCTTTTACGAAAATAAACGGCGGATACATGGTTGTTTTAAATGTAATCATAAAAGAAGTGTTTTGATAACTAGTTTACTCAGAATCATACGAAATTTTAACTTACTTAAAAAAAGTACTAAAACCAATTTTTTTCGAACCTTGGTCAGCTGGGAACCAAAATAGTCAAACATTAAAAAACTATGGAGTTAACAATCACATACCAGTCTTAGATATTGCCAAGAATAAATCGGCTCTTATATCTGGCATAGCAGAAATTCGACCCTGAAAAAGTTGCAATGAGATCTGAGTTTCATTCGAGATAATGCAATGTGAAATGGTGTTTTGAGGGTAGTGTACTTTAAAATCCATTTTCTCCTTCGTTTCTGATTTGATCACAATGAAAATTCAATGGCTAATGCAAATATAGATGCGCTTTACGTTGGTAGTCTCAAAATAAAAATATCACATTTCTTTCCCGAGAAATTTTACATTTTATAAGTGGTGTATAACTAAAGTGGCTCACTGTAGCTCTGACTATCTGTGAGTCATGAGCCCTTTTCTTTGTTTCATCATGGTGTGTTAATTTGATTAGAGTGTTTCTCCATGATAATACATTGCATTAGTTAGATGGCCTCCATGTGAGCTGAACATTCCTTGTACTTCAACAACAGCAGAATCTAGGGCGAAGATTTGGTACCAGTAAAATGCATTTTAGCCCCCCCCCCCCCCCCCTTGGCTTAGGCTGCTGTCCGTTCTAAGGCGGTGGTTCTGTTGTTGTTGACTTTTTGTTTATTGTTACAGCCATTGTGGGAGTCTGTAATTGTTCTATGTTTTGTTGTATGTTACTTAATGATCATTCTAGTATTGCAATCATCTTGATGGGGAAGAGAGAGCTGATTGCTTTGCTTGATTTGTCTTCCTGGTATCTCGTGATGGTTGAGTGGCTCTTCCTCGCGGTGCCATGGGGTTGTCTGCGGTTTGTGATTGTGGTATATCCTGATCATACTCACTTACTATTTCAGATGCTGTGTATGGTTATGGACCCATTTGCATGCATTTTTCTGTCAGAGACTTAATCCATAAATGTCATATTTCTACCATATTTCAAGTATCCGATATAAAGGTATGTCTTTGCCTCTTGGAAGTCATTAAAGTAATGCATTTTGAAATAATATTACGTTGCATGTATAGATAAAAGCTCAATCGTTCCAAATATGTACATGATGTATGCATTTACTTTCACTGTTTTCATTAAATCTACCACTCTACAAACACAAGAAACGCCCCTCGTATCTCGCTATTGTATAGAGAGCTGGCTGTTTGTCTTTAAATTTATTGCTGTTAGTGTTCTGTGTCTCTGCCTTGAGGTGGCGTGGGCTGGTTTGCAGGTTTGTGATATGTGATTGTAGCAATTACTAGTCATACTCGCTTGCCTTTTGATAGTTGATGTGAATTGCAATAAAACAAGCTTTATTCCTGCTAAGAAATATTCCGTTGCTATCGATAGAGTATGGGCCCAGGCCTGTAAATATTTTTCCATAGACTTTGATTATTGCTTTTAAGTAAGTGGACGGACATTGAGGCTGCCATAGAATTACTGAATGGCCCAAGTTCAATCAATAAACAAGAATAAGATACCCTGGTGACCGCCATAATTTACCACTGTTTGCCCCCTGAAGGTGGGCACCCTAAATGAGAGGAAAATTTCATTGAGAAAAAAACCAAAATGCAAGGTCCTTTTTTTATAAGCCACACAAGTAAACTTAATTAACAAAGGCAGTGGGATGTTGTCTCTTGCTTGCTTTTTAGTTTTTTTCTTGATGGTTTGCCGTGCCCCCTCGCAAAATTACATATAAAGCGCACACGACACACCCAGTTTTATGCATCTACTGAGGCTTCAAAGAAGGAGTTCTGTCTGCATCCTGCCATTATCCTATGCCTGTCGAGATGTTGTTTCGAAAAGTGCAGCAAATATATACCCGTTTCTTTCCCGTAATTTTATTATTGACCAATCACAAAACACTTTACAACTTAAATATTGTGCTGAGCTTCCACCCACCTTTTTTTAGCCAATCACTGCCCTTTTTACAATTACAGGTCTGTGACCTCATACCTTAACCCAAGTCCGCATTATATGCTTTTATCAAGAAAGATAATCCAAACAAAAACAAAATTCTACCTAACTACTGGTTATCTACATTGCATTTGTTGCATATTTCCTCATGATTCTCATCTCCAATATTTAATACAATGCATCATAAAAACTGATTTATGTAGCCATGGTCTTAGCTAGGTTAAGGGTTAAGTATTCTTCATATGTGTGATTCCTTTTCAAATACTATAAAGTAACATAGATAGTCTCTAAAACGGAAACATGTTCTTTCGAATCGTACATTCTGATCATGTTGTGTACTTACATCTTATAAATTGACTAGACGATTATAGCCAATATTTAATTTTATGTTATCATTTTTCTTAGGTTGAGAATGCCATCAAATAGAACTGGGTAGAAGTGTTTTAACCCTTACATATACTTTGTTGAACCCTGATAAATTATGTTTTGAAAGCTTGATCAGGATCCTCAGTTTTCCACTGTGCTTGTAAATACACGCTAGCTAGATGCACTTTGGGAGGAGTGTTGGATACTCAGAAAAACAATTGAAGGATATTAGAATTCTTTTGACTATATAACATTTGAGACAGTAATTTCCAAACAAAGTATTTTCGTATCTGGTAGAACTACCAAAATGCAATGCAGCAAAATGCAAAAGGAAATTTACGGGAAATTGGTTACAATACAGTGCCACACCAAATGTACCAACCCTCTTAAGCCAAAATTCGCATGCAAAAAATTTAGCGTTTATATTTTCTGTTGCAACCTTTATCTGGTCATTGCATATGTTCTAATTCTGACCACAGACAAGTATTCTCACCCATTTATCAGTAATTACACCTAATAACGTGACAAATTCTTCAACAAAAATGCACAGATATAGTCCGGTAGAAAACAAGAATGACCTGGAACTTGATTTTAAAGTTTTTTTCTTCACGGATTCTTGTTGTTCAGACATTGTAGATGATGAATCCAAATGATGCCACTCTGGCATCATTGAGCGTTTTAAAGAATTAAAGATGGCGTCCAAGATGGCCGTCAGTTATGCTCCTAACACCTATCTGACCAACAGGTTGGATAAAAAGAGCTCTAATTTTGACTTTTTATGGATGTTTAGAGGCTAAATGATACAGGCAATTAAAATGGAACATTGATTTGATTCAGAAGGTTAAAATATTAAAGATGGCGCCCAAGATGGCTGTCATTTAGTTTCCTAATACGTATCTGACCAAAAAACGCAATAAAAAGCATTTTAATGTTGACTTTGTATGGCTTTTTAGAGTCTAAATGATACAAATGATTAAAATGGAACATTGTTTGATTCAGAAGGTTGAACTATTTACGATGGTGTCCAAGATGGCCGCCATTTAAAGCAAACTCCCACTTGAAATCAGAATCACAGTTATTAACCTTTTTTCTGATAGTTTTCAACAGTAGTTGCATTCAGCGAATTTGACTGGCATGATGTTATTGTGTTTCAGCGTTGTAAAATATCCAAGATGTCGTCCAAGATGGCAGAAATAGCAGGATGTATATTGTGGAATCATATGGGTTTTTATTATACACTGCGCTGAAAAAAATGACGGACTTATTTTTTCATAATGGTAATGTTTTTTTGTGTGTCATTGTTCTGGTATTCGTATCCATCAATCTATGCACTACTTTCAAGACTCCTTTTGGCTGGATCTGATAATACGAACCTTAATATCATATAATTCTCATAAAAGTTCCTACTTTTGGCAAACATTCTGTCAAGAAATATTGAAGTAATAAATGCCGGGGTATGCTGAACGAACGATATCACCGAAAACTCTGTGACAGTGTGCTTACTCAAAGTACACACCTTTTTAATCAATATGCGAGGAAAATCAGCTTGAAAATAGTATATGGATGTATTGCTAAAAAATAAGAATACAAAAAAAAGGGAAATACTATTTACTTATGGAGTGCAGTGTATCAACAAACCAACGAGAAAGAGATATATGTGCATGCTGCAGATGTTAATTACCATCATGGCTGCTGGTTGGGTGTAACCATTAAAGACATTCCTGCTGCTTAGGAGAAACTGTAAAATACAGGCCTGTTGGTCCGGTGCAGTTGTAACAACCATTACTACTATACTAGTCTGGTGCAAGTGCAACAGACAGCACACATGGTTGGATATTTCTATAACAAATATGAATACTAGTACTGGTCCAATGCAAATTTTTCAGACCTGCATGCGTGTAGGTGCAAGTTTAACAGACATGACTGCTGGTTAGGTGCAACTGTTAAAGACATGACAAATGGTCGGATGCAATTGTTACAGACATGGCTGATGAATGGGTGCAAATATAACATTCATGGATGCTGATAAGATGAAACTGTAAGAGGCATGCATGCTGATTGTATGCAACATATAAAGACATGACTGCTGGTCAGGTGCTACTGTAACATACATGCCTGATGGTCTGGTGTAATTGTGCTTAACAGCCCATTGGTCAGGTACAAGCATAGCAGACATAACTGCGGGTCTGAGGCAAGTGTAACAGACATACCTGCTGGCACAGCCCCACAACTACAAATGTGTTTGCAAATCTTACAGAAATTCATGCTTGTATTCGATGTGCCAAATGGCCGGGCAACTGTTACAAACATGTCTGCTGTTTCACAGCAATATCTAAAGACATGAGTACTGCAACAGGCCTGATAGTCTAGTGAAGCTGTTACATTTATAAATGCTGGCCTGGAGTCTTGGTTTCAGACATGTGTGCTTAATCAAACATGGAAATGGTAAAAATGTCTACTGACCCTGTGACAATAATGGCTGGGTTGCTGGTCTGGTACAAGTATAACAGATATGCACACTGATCCAACGCATAAGTACCCAGCATTCCTGTTAGTCGGGTGCATTTGTAACATGCATTATTGCTGGTGTGATGTAACAAACACACCTGCCTGCAGATTCTGCGTCTCTGCAACAGGCATACATGTGTGTTGTTTCAGTACCACATAATATGCATGCGTGCTGGTGAGAATGTTTGATGTGATGGCCTGGTGGCAATACATGGATGCCGTTTGATGAAACTTTAACAGATATGCTTGAGAACTTGGTACCATTCAATCAGACATGTCTCCTTTGAAAATCAAAGAGAAAAGCTACTCGATCGATGCCCCTCCATCAGACATGCCAACTTAAACTGTGACACTTTAGTAGGCAAGACTATTGCTACGTTGTCAATGCAAGATACATGCCTGCTGGTCCAGTGAGACTCCATTGCTATGTCGCTCAGCTGCAACAAATAAGTAGTCTGACCTTGTGAAACTTCCACAAACACAACTGCTGTTCAAACATGCCTACTGGTTGTGTGATGTGCAAGATGGATGCTTGCTGGAGTGTTGCCACTCAATCAATATGCCTGCTGATCTTTTACCACTCAATCAGTATGCCTGCCGATCTTTTACCACTCATTCCTGCATGCTTGCTGGTGTTGTGTATCTCTATTTGCCATACCTGCGTGTATGGTGTCTCACTATCAGCCGTGCCTGCTGGTGTGGAGCCTCACTATAGGCCATGTCTTCTTGTGTGATGCCTCATTATCAGCTATGCCTTCTGGTGTGTTGTCTCACCATAGGCCACGCCTTCTGGTGTGGTCCCTCATTATCAACCATGCCCATTGGTGTGGTGCTTCACTATAGGCCATGTCTGCTGGTCAGTTGCCACTGCAACCGACATTTTTACAAGTTTAGTGCAGATAGAAGGATGGCTACAAATATGGTGCTACTTGTACAGAGGTGTCATCACATCAGTCATGTTTGCTGAACTGGGCCCAAAATTATATTGCTTCCTTAAAGTTAAGGACGACTTAAGCGAAGTATTGATATTACAAAATGTTACATTAGATGTTTAATAAATTGCCAGGATCAATGCAGTAGGTATGGTCAAAGACACCATTGTGATCTACAGAAAAAAAGAAACTATTTTGATTTTAATAAGTTCGAAACGTTATTTTAATCAATACTTAACTTAAGTCTCCCTTAACTTTAAGGAAGCATTGTTATTTTGTGCCCTGGTCCCATTCTAAGATATGCCTGCATTTACAGTGCAACTCTATTATACACGCATACCAGGTTTATTTATTCAGATATGTGTGTTTGTACAGGCATCTGGTCTGTTACAAATCTATCATTATGCCTACTTGTAGGTTGCCGCTCCCAAGGGTTTGAAAAAAATGTTGGCTACGATCTTGGACGCCATTTTGAATATGTCAAATGCTGAGTGATAGCATCACTGGGATCACAAGAATGATGTCTCTAACTCATGAATTAGTAAAATAAGCATTTCGCATGCAAATCCCTGGACTTTGTCGGTCTCAGGGAAGATTTTCTTATACTTTTTGTGATAAACAGCCATCTTGGCGGCCATCTTGTCCGCATTCTTATTTTATTTGGGTACAAAGTAGTGTGTTTAGTTAGATTACAACTTCATAGCAACAATTTAAGACAGAAAATGGGTTTTAGACATTATTTTCCGTATCGCACAATTTTTCTCTTATAATTCTCCTCCATCTTGGACGCCATCTTGGATATATCGAAATGCTCAATGATGCCAGAGTGGCATCACTCGGATTTTTCAAGGACAATGTATGCACTACCAGAATCAACAAAGAAAAAAAGTTTAAAATCAAGTTCCAGGTCCCCCTAAAATTCGCCTGAATACTGCCGGACTAATATGGCATACCCCAGCCAATATGACATCAAATAGGAAGGAAAACACTGACAACAACTACAAAATTAGGTGTCATGCTTTCAACCAAGAGCCAGCAATGATTTTGGAGCCAGTCATTATATAGTATAGAATGCAAACGACAAAATTGGGTTTCAATTATATTTTTAATGTTTGTGACTTTTCTGTATAGAGGGTTGCACCATTTGGACATGTACTGTACTTTAATCATTAAAGCTAGACCTAAATAAAACATTCATTTTGATTGCAGATATCTAGAAGTATGAAAAGCATGCATAATTAGTTTAGTTTTTATCGAATTGAATGTTAGAGATTGAACTGAATCTTGATATCCTTCAATTTTTTTTCTGAGTAGATTACATATCCAGCAGAGTAAGTTACGGCAAGGCTTAATGAAATATAAGAATATATCATGAGTATGAGGGTTCAATAGAAAAAAACCTGTCCCGAGGAGCGCCGTTTGGCATCAAGATAAGTAAGGGTGCAAAGATCAGGAATCAGTACAATCAAGTACCAAACCTGACCCAGGATACCAATTGGAAAGTGACAAACTCACAGTTAGACAGCACAAACGAGAGCCAAGAGGTTAGCCCTTTCCCAGCAGGTGACCACAAGGCACATATAAACAGACGCACACAAAGGCATAGCAAAAACAAGCCAGAAAAGACATTAAAGATCCACAAAAGTAGTACCTCCTTGGAAAGGTCTATAAAATATTTTACTGGAGGGCTTAAACTGGTTTCACGTCGCCAACCTCACCCTTAATTCAGATGTGGATCAAGACACATAGATAGTTGGTTTGCATGAAAGACCCATAACTTATCAATGCATCATTTCCTAGAACATATAAATCAAGGTGTAACAAGGAGATAAAGCAAAGATAAGGACTCAACAGTAAATAAAACTGAATACCGGAGAAAAAGAAATCCAACAGGCAAACCCCTGTGGGCCCAACAAGCAGCCAAAGCACCAGACCCCTACATCTCATCAATAGATAAGTCTTTAAGTCGAAACTGTCATAGAGTCTGAAGTCCAACCTACTGGCGTGCAATTAAAGAGGAAAGCAAAGTTACCAACTGTGATCTGGTTGACCACCAAGCATGCAGTGTGTTGCAAAAAGTAAGTAATGGTGCAAAGATCAGGAATCGATACAATCAAGTACCACACCTGACCCAGGATACCAATGGGAAAGTGACAAACTCACAGAAGACACCACAAACGAGAGCCAAGAGGTCAGCCCTTTCCCAGCAGGTGACCACAAAGCACATATAAACAGACGCGCACAAAACATAGCAAACACAAGACAGAACAAAAACATAAAAGATCCACAAAAGAAGTACCGCCTTGGAACGGTCAGTAAAATATTTTACTGGAGGGCTTAAACCGGTTTTATGGCAATACATTAATGTTATAGCCAATCTTTTTAAAATGGGAAATTATTTTAATGAACTGCGCTGAAAACGTATTGGAGCTAACAATCTTCTTCAATTTATACACCAAGTCACCATAGAATTCAGGTTCCGAAAGTCCTTGGCGCAAACGGTGATCACGAGGGACGGAGTTTTGTATCCCACACCACACACAAATAATGGATTTTTTTATGCTCACCTTTGACTTTTTATTTTAAAATAAGCTTCCAGAAATCCCTGAATATGCTGAGAGCAATATCACATGATGACGAGATTTGACTAAACATTGACGGCACTTGACGACCATGTGCGTGAGTTCTAATACAACCAATGAACAGTCCTCTGATGACAGCCATTAAGATAACAATTTCTGACCTAGGCTAAAATCGCGGATGCTCTTATCCATTGTTAAAGAAAGAACTATCCCTAAAGGGTAATAAAAGCTGAAAAGCTGACTTGGTGTGCAAGATTATTTGGATCTATTCTTGACAGAAAACATTGACATAGATTGTACAGCCAGAAAAGAACTACAGCAAGTATTGCCAGAATTCAAACAAGTTTCTTCTGATGAATAAAATGCCATAATACGGGCTAGGGCTGACATGATGATGCCCATGCCTGAAAGTTATCACACACCAAACTATTAAAAGGCACCTTCATGGTTAGGAACAACTGTTGCATAATTGCTTTCCAAACACACATGAAAGGTGTGAGTGAGTCAAACATTCAACTATAAAAATACTTTATTCGTAGTTTGAAACGTATGCATGGGCACCGACCTTCGGTATCACAAATAGCAGGGTGAATATAGTGTTAAATGATAGAAATAATCAACAACGTATATAACAAATTTCTAAAAGGAGCACATTTGTACCATTGAGAGTTGCTTCTCTTTCCATAAATAACATTGTATCATGATACAGACTCAATGAAATTCAGTCTGCAGTTTTCCAATTATGTAGTTTCTATCATTTATGGAATGACCTTTGTTTAGACAATAAATGTTGGTAGTTTATGACATATGCAATGGAATTTCCTGGTAATATCATTTTTTTATAAAATCAAATACTATGAAACGCTTATATTTGGCAGGTATTTTTATTTGCCGCCATTGGTCATAAAACAACAATCGCAAAATAAAATGTTGGGAAGTATAATTATGAATTCAGATACACAATAAGCAGTAGATGGTATCTGTATTGTCAAAACAAATATTTGAACGGTAGAGTATGTCTCAACATGCAGAACACCTCGTCTAAAAAGGGTGCTTCTCTTAAAAAAAAGACTATGCTTCCTTTGTGGGGCATATTCTTTACTTTTATAATAGCCCCTTTTAGAACTGAAAATATTCTTTAAAGTGCATTAAATTGAAGAAAAAATAATTAAACAACGGCAAAATGCCTGTATTGTTAAAATCGCCAAATTTTGATGCCACGAATATTAAATGACTTACAATATCGTGTAGAATGCCAGGTATAATAACTCACCTCGAAGAGTTTTATTTTTTTTCTATATATCTAGTCAATAGGAACTGTCTCCGCCAATTCCTTGGATGTAAAGCGATGATCTACTTTGATATCATGACGCTGACGTTACATAACGTGACGCTGACGTCACAAAAACCATGCCAAGACAATAGCAAGTGCGATTGCGGCTAAATAAACGGTTATAAATGAAGTTAATGTTTTCAATAAAATATTGCTATGGCTGAAGTTAATGTGTTGCCAATAAACTATCGCTATGGCATAAACTTAATTTATTCTGTTCATGAAACGTTTCAGGTAATCTTTATAATGCATTTTAATTGGACGGATCCCTATTTCTACAGTACTATTTTCCTTAAGCCATTTCCGGCAAACAAAATGCAGCTTTTCATACATAGTACTGTGCCTTTTTTACATCCGAGGCTTTTTATCTCGAATTGAGCCGATGTTATCTGATTTTGCATCTAGCGACTACTCCTCTTGCCTTTTGATACCATTGGTTAGTCTTTATTCCGGTATTTCCTGGTAGTATCTATTTGCTATGAATGCGGTCCTCTCCATTGCGCTGGACATGTAACAAGAAAATCTAAAGTTCCCTGACATTAAACGATCATCAATAAGTTTGTGCATTATGGTTGTCCTTGGCTGGGTCCATCGTGGACAACATGGGGGTTTTCTTAAGAAAGTAAGTAAGTATAATCGGTAAATACCACAATCACACACTGCAGACCAACTCACGTCATCGAGTGGAAGAGCCATATAACACTAATAGCGAGAATAACGTCATTGTAATGTTAAAATTACCTCACCATGTCGCATCTTAGCGTATTCAACATTTTCTGGACGTTTTTTCATGTATTTTTTCCAAATAAAATGAGTAATTAGTGGTGAGTAAGAAAAAGACTCCATTATTTGTGTGAGGGTGGGAGAGAAAATCCGTCCCTCACAATCGCCATTTGTCATCACTTGGCAAGCCTCATGATGCCAATTCGTCGCTTCAGTGCTACAGTGTTCTATCTACCATTGCACAAGTTTTGAGAAAAATGAGTTTGAAAATTTTAGCATCCTGATTTTTGATGCCTTATTTATCACAGACCTTTGAATCATTCCAGGATGTTAAGATATATACATACAGTGTAAATGACCTTGGTTTGAAGAAGTTTTTACAGTAATATGGAATTTACGGGCATTTTACAGTTTGCAGATAGAACATTATGCCGTTAAAATCGCCTTCTGCGTTCAGTGCTATAGTGTTCTATATTTTCCTACAGCTTATTCTCCTGTTTATGGAGTCAATTCATATACTAGTCTGAACAGAAATAATTATTTGTACCTAAAAGTAGCAGATTTAGTCATTTATTTGACATAACAGTAACAAACCGCACGGATTATGCCATTAAAATTTATGCAAGGGAGATAATCTATTTCTACAGTTCATTTTTCTGTCAATGAGGTCAATTTGTATAATATTTTAGACTGAACTGATAATTTGGACCTAAAAGTAGCAGATTTAACCATTGATCTGTAATTACATTGAGATATTACTTCAATTAAAGCAGTTTAGAAATGTGTACGGGAGGTAATCTGTTTCTACAGCTTATTATTCTGTCCATGGATCCATTTGCGTTATATTTTTTACTGAATCGATTATTTATACCTAAAAGTAGCCAATATAGCCATTAGTTTGACATAAGAGCGACAAACCACTTCAATTAAGGAAATTAAAATTTATGCAAGGGAGGTAACTGCATTTTTCAGCAATTTCTCCAAGGGAAGTGACTTTATGTAGATAGAACAGTATGACACTGAACTCACTCAGTCACGTGACATAATCATCATTGACCATAGGATGAAAATCACTTAGAACACTATTGCACTGAACGAAATTGTCTTTTTGTAGATAGAACAGAAAAGCACAGAGATCAGGATTTCTGTTGGTTCTATCTCACATACACGTACCAGCCCATGGGAAAAATAAAGCCCAAACAGCTGCACGTTGGCCGCACTCTGGCTGCACATCGATCCGTGACGTCATTGTAATGTTAAAATTACGTCACCATGTCGCATCTCAGTGTATTCCGGATTTTCTGGAAGTCTTTTTCATGTTTTCCAATATAAAATGAGGTATTTAGTGGTGAGCAAGAAAAAAATCCATTATTCCTGTGAGGGTGGGATAGAAAAATCCGTCCCTCGCGATCACCGTTTGTCAGCACTCACAAGCCTCTTGATGCCAATCCGTGATCCTGGGGACATATTTTCTATCCCATGCTCACGCTCGTGTTGGATTCTTATGGGCTTTCAGATGCTGACCATTCTAAGCAATGTGTTTTTTTGTTGCTGGATAAATGTTTGTTGTTGGTCCCATTCTGTGTACCAATTTGTGATATAGTTCTCTGCTCCTTTTTTCCTTTGCAATCAGCTCATTGAGGCAAAGAGAGCTTGTTAATTTACTTTAATTATGTTCTTGCTAAAAAGTAGGTGTGTGTTGGTTTGTCTGCGTTTGTCACTTCCTGGTTATTGTGCCATGGGTTGTTCTGTTATCTTAGATTGAGTTTTGTTTGGTCAAACGTACTTGCTTTTTGCAAGAATGGCCAATTACCAATCTCCATTAGGGTAAACAAAAGATTTGAATAAATTGTAAATAAGATCAATTAAGATTCATGTAAACAATCAGAAATAAAGTGTAAATAAAACCATAACTTACACATGCTTGTAGAAGATGTTTCGGGACATAACATATCTGAAACAAACAGGATAATAATAAATAAGTCTGGGTTTGGGTGAAGCAGATGGTTAAACAAATATAGGAGGTTATTTTCTATATTTAGTTAGTTATGTTTTAAGAACATGATTCAAAATGAAGATGACGTCTTCTCAACATACGTTTGTAGTTAATTGTTATTTTATAAATTTCAGATGTTCATAAAGCGAAGTATGATAATGTATCAAACAGTTTATATGATAATGATATTTGGTGGTATTAATGTCATCATGAAAATCACCGAATGTTTTTCTGACGACTAACAGTCTTTATCTTATATAGAACTCAGTACTGATTGTAATTGAATTCTGCTCATTTTGGAAGCAAAAGGAAGATCCATGAACATAGACCAGGCCTTTAGTTCAGAGGGCGTACAAAAATAATTTTCTTATTTCTCAACCAAAACATATGTTGTGGGTACTCAAAAGGACCGTCATAATGAGACGGTTCTTTTGAGCATCTAAAACATATTATAAAACTGATGGGTAAGAAAACTTTTTACAATTTTCAAAACTGTGTTTATCTAATCCTCTGATATTAGACCTCTCTAGATTGTTATTTAACATGTATGAATCAATGCATTCTTCCTCCTAGACTGGTGCAATAAGCCTGGGATAATCCACTTTACATTTTGAGGGATCACAGACTATAAAAAATAGTAAATGAGTATGATCAGGAAATACCACAATCACAAACTGCAGACAACCCCGTGGCACCGTGAGGAAGGGCCGCTCAACCACCACGAGACACCAGGAAGACAAATTAAGCAAAGCAATCAGCTCTCTCTTCCCCATCAAGATGATTGCAATACTAAAATGGACATAAAGTAACGTACAACAAAACATAGAACAATTACAGACTCCCACAATGGGGGTAACAATAAACAGAAAGTCAACAACAACAGAACCACCGCCTTAGAACGGACAGCAGCCTAAGCCACCGGGGGGCTTAAATGCATTTTACTGGTACCAAATCTTCGCCCTAGATTCTGCTGTTGTTGAAGTACAAAAAATGTTCAGCTCGCATGGAGGCCATCTAACTAATGCAATGTATCATCATGGAAAAACACTCTAATCAAATTACTACACCATGATGAAACAAAGAAAAGGGCTCATGACTCACAGAAAGTCTTAATAAATTGTAATTAATTCTCTTAAGATTGTTTTTACCTTAGCAAATAGTGTAGACTCTGATGAAATGCTACATCTAGGTCTTTACAGAGCCA
The DNA here is from genome assembly GCA_964019695.1 of Loripinus fragilis. NCBI lineage: Eukaryota > Metazoa > Mollusca > Bivalvia > Lucinida > Lucinidae > Loripinus > Loripinus fragilis. Next base: position 56,336 of record CAXHUL010000408.1, read on the forward strand.
AAGTACAAATTTAAGAGTCACTAGTGTATATAGGATTAAGGGTCCGAAATTGTGCAAAACTAGTCATCTAATTTGCTAATATGATAACCCCTTGGTTTCGCCCAATACATTGAATTGTTACTGTAGTCAATAATTATGTGTATACTAATTAGCTCTGAAGCTGCCCCATGTGTATAAGTATGCACCACTACATGAAAAACCCATTGAAACACATGTGCACCCAAACCAGACTCAGCGTTGAAGAACAAAATAAGTACAACGAGGCTTGAACGGTACATTCAATAGGCTGTTAAAGGCGTTTCGTTCCTTGATGTGGAAAGCTCTAATCAGACTTACCTGTTGGATTTCTTTTGCTCCGGTATTCAGTTTAATTTACTGTTGAGTCCTTATCCTTGCTTTATCTCCTTGTTATATCTTGATCTATATGTTTTAGGAGATGATGCATTGATAAGTTAGGGGTCTTTCATGCAAACCAAATATCTATGTGTCTTGATCCACATCTGAATTAAGGGTGAGGTTGGCGCCGTTAAACCGGTTTAAGCCCTCCAGTAAAATTTTTACTGACCGTTCCAAGGCGGTTCTTCTCTTGTGGATCTTTTATGTTTTTGTTCTGTCTTGTGTTTGCTATGTCTTTGTGCGCGTAAATTTACAGTAAACCTGTCTTAAGCGGCCACACAAGAAGACCAAAAATTGGTTTTCCAGACATATTATCGCTTAGTGGAGGTTTTAAGTATTGCAGAATGCTTTAAGGTTGGCATTCTGCAATACTTTTGACTTTCTATGTGTTTCGATCCACATCTGAATTAAGGGTGAGGTTGGCGCCGTTAAACTGGTTTAAGCCCTCCAGTAAAATATTTTACTGACCGTTCCAAGGCGGTACTTCTTTTGTGGATCTTTTATGTTTTTGTTCTGTCTTGTGTTTGCTATGTTTTGTGCACGTCTGTTTATATGTGCTTCGTGGTCACCTGCTGGGAAAGGGCTGACCTCTTGGCTCTCGTTTGTGGTGTCTTCTGTGAGTTTGTCACTTTCCCTTTGGTATCCTGGGTCAGGTGTGGTACTTGATTGTATCGATTCCTGATCTTTGCAACCTTACTTACTTTAACAGCTACATAGTCTGCGTGCAATATTAACATAGATCTCAACAACATCTGAAAAGTTCTAAGTAGCATATTTTGCATTTCAATTGGATGGCAGCATGGTATGCATGGTAGGCATGATGTGTGAAGCTTTATCGTCTACACTAATGAAATATGGAGAACACTTTCTTATATATCCTTCAGTTAAACTATTTGTTTTGTGTGCTCAAAAAACTGTCAAAGAAGGAATTACACACACAACCATAGATCCAGATAAGAAATTTTTTATGAACGTAAAGTTGTAATTATTTTCTTACCCATCAATTTAAACATGTGTTTTGGATGCTCAAAAGAGCCGTCTCATTAAGACGGTTCTTTTGAGTACCCACAACATATGTTTGGGATCAGAAATAAAGATAATAGTTATCCAATACTTATAGTGTAGGCCGCTGTGTCGAAATTTAGGCTCCCGTGGGAATTTTTTGGTAAAAGTGTTTCCTATCGATTTTCGTCAAGAGAAATATATTCCATTTAAGGAAAAAGATGTTTCCAATTTTTTCTCGCAGTATTAACGTCACAGTGACGTCACAAAATGACGTACCGTCTTTTCACACGAATCAAACAGTTTTTACCAGCTAGTGCTGTATACACCTAAAATAATCAAATTTTAGTGTTGTTTATTGCGTTGAAGTGGTTGAAAAGTCTATAGGAGGACCAAAATGAAAATATGATTCAACATGGACTTCAATTTTAGGCCAAATTGACGTCGGTTTGATGTCAGTATGCAGGAAATAAACATATTGTGTACAGAAATAAAATTCAAGAAAAGTGTGTTTGCTTTCTGATTAAAATCAAATGTTAGCATAAATTAATGTTTCTGTCGAAGCTTTTTGAATCATGTTAGATCTCTTGCGGTTGTAGAGTTTGGCTGTTACAGCATGTTAACTACGTTACCCCTCACATTTTAAAACAAATATAATGTATAAAAGGTTGTTTAGGTAGTACCTGAATATTCAAAAAGGCTTAACTTTCACTTTCATGTAATATACAAGAACAGTTTATTCCCTTCATATATTTATGTTTATAAAATATATAAGGGGCCATTGTGTCACTTATGTTACATTTAAACTCCCCCCTGTAAAACCATTGAAATGCTGTTAATAGGTTCATTCAATAAGCTTCTTACTTAACATTTTATTTTTTTAAATATTTATTCCAAATGACAAGTAATGGGCCATTTTATAACTGCAAGCAGCTGATTTTTATCACAAAAACTTTAAGAGTTATAAACTACTTAATATTAAAACCCTGAATAACGTGTTAAATGCAAGAAAATTTTCATTCTTAAATTTAGCATGTAATGCTATATGAAAACCTTTAAACACCATATGTGAGCTTTATATTGAAATTCAAAAGTGAAAGGCTGTACCTAACATAGTTTCTGGTGTTAACTATCATTTTATTATTTATGTGACAATGTGTAACATATATTACAACCCTCACGACTGTATATACATTGCTTAATTCCTTATATTATACACCATATGGTATTTTATATCATTTCAAAAAAGCTAGTAAGTATGATCGGGAAATACAATCACACACTGGAAACCAACCTACCGCACCGTGAGGAAGGGTCACCGAACACAAATAGTCACAAGACATCAGACACAATTTAAGTCAAGCAACCATCTCTCTCGTTCCCACCAATATGATTGCAACACTAGAAGGACATAAAGTGCTGAGTAACAAAAAAGGACCAAACAAACACAACAACACAAACAATGGGAGCAACAATAAATAATGAATCATCAACAACATAACCACCACCTTAGAATGGACAGCTGCCTAAGCCACTGGGGCGTGGGGCTTAAATGCACCTTCGTCCGAGATCCTGTTGTTGTTGTTAAAGCACAACAACTGTTTAGCTGGCATGGAAAAAAAGATTATTTTTGTTATATATAGATATCCAGATTCCAGTTTGTCTGAAAAAAAGATTTTTCAATTTGTATTAAGTTCGTATTTATTATTCATGCAACAATTGCAAAATAGTATATCTTTTATCTTTTTATATCTACAATAATGTTTTGCTGAAAATAATGTATTTTGATACTTATTAGCAAATAAAATGGTAGAGAAATCAAAGTTTAATTGAAATAATTCTTATTAGTTGTTCAAAAACAATCATTTTTGTAACTTTTTCAACTTGAGTTGTTCTAATAATGGGTAAACATATTCAGTTACGTTACATGATAAGGCTATATTCTATGTATCCATGTATATTTAGGTTAATTTACCATAAAAACATACTAAATGGGGAAGTAGTCAAATCTTATGCATTATAACTGTCTCTGATCAGTTATAGCTTAAAGAGACTGTCATCCAAATCAATTTGTATCCTGGCTTCTAGTTGCATATGCAGATGGCGAGGCATTTCTTAAGCTTTTAAATTGATTTAAATTTACATTCAGTATATCTTTCATTGTTCAACTAACAGAACTGTCAATCACGTCAACTTTGTACTTCTGATCATTTGCTCAACCAGCAATGGGAAAATTGGTTATAGTGGTGAGTTTTACTCTGTGGCAATGACAACATTAGATATAATCATATCCAAGAAAACAGGTCAGTTGTTACATCAATACCAATTTAACGGAAAAAAAACTTTATCAGCCAAAATTATTTCCAGTCAAATTTGACCAGGTGACATTTAAGTTATTGTGAAATAGATTTTACAATGTTCTGATAGAAAAGTGAAATATTTAATAAGAAAGTGCAGTCATGAGATCTGACTTAATTTTAGCAATGCACACTTATATACCTGAACAGACTGTGACTTTTGCAAAATATTACAGGAACGCTTAAAACATGGTAACGGGAATAATAACAAAGATTTATATGTGTATTGAAGTTTAGAATAAGTTGTAAACTAGCCAGGATATAGATTGAAAGAAAGATGCAAAAATGTCAACTGCTCCAGCAAAACAACATTAAGAGGACAATCTACTCAGTATTCTACTGACACCAATGATAGACTTACTTGCAAAGTACAAAAATCAAATGAGCTTGTTCCTTCAATTTTTTTTTATATTAGTACAGTTAATTTGTTTTGTTTTACTGGAAATATGCAAAGAATTAATTGGATGTATTTCTGTATCAACAATGTTCACATTTGGTTGACTAAATATCAAAATGATATTATCTGCAACAAAATTTAATTGCAAGGCTAAATCTAATTGATAGATTAATGTAAAACAAATTAACAAATAATTAATTTGATTCCATGAATTTAGCAATGGCTGTTATATACTTATTATATAAGCAATGTCAGAGAGCTTTTCTGGGTGATAAACCTATTTCTTTCAAATGTATGACTATAATGAGCATAAAGAACAAAGTTTGTTCTGTTTCAATGCTTCCAACAATTTTAGAACCAGCCAGAATAGATGATAAGTGTGATACCCTCCTTAAAATTATCTTGTTATGACTGGGATTCGGACCTCACCAAACTAGTCATCCTTCCGATATAAAACGATTATAACCATAGGAATAGGCTTGGCGCGTGTCATTAGTGGGTTGAAAGTGTTTAAGTTTAAAAAAAAACGCTTCAGTTTATTTTTTCAAAAGACAGGGATAAATGCCTCAATTTTCACCTACGTCTGAAATAACTTACAATTTTAACGAATTCTGGGTAATTTTTGTCTTCAGATGGTATCAATATAGTTGTAATCACTGGCTGGCATACATAATGTGTGATAGATCTTGCTTACTTAAAAGCTACTTCATGCTAAATTTTATTGTGTCATCTAAAATGAGGTGAAGCGAGTGACAAAAATCGTGTTTTTATATATCATTTAACGTATAAAAAGAAGCAAATACATGAGTTTCAGTGAGATAAAGGATATCATGTAAGCATTAAAACATTTGATCAAATCCGCCGACTTGATATGATGACGCTTTATGTGATTTAGGCTCAAGTTTCTTCCCATAATCATCAATGCTTTGTTGGTATTTTCAGTTAATTGCAGTTAAATGGCAGTAAATAAACCACTAGCATTGCTGTTTTGCTTTAACATAATGTATTTTAAAAAAAGTAAAGTGCATAACAGTAATAGCAGGTCCTTTTAATGGATTCAACCTTACCGCTAATAATTTGATTACAATTAAAATATCATATTGTCACGTAAGAATAAGGAACAATTTGATAAGATTTCCTGTTATTTCAGGTAACAAAGTAAATTTTGCTATTGCAAGGTAACGCTGTTACCGCTATAGGGTTAACATACATGATTCAGTGGCTTTTATATTTTAGTTTTAGAAAATTACAGTGTAAAAACCCACTTGGAGATCTTTTGGCAGCCCATTGCTAAGTGATAGTACTGCGTTAAGTAGTAATACATTTGAAGTAAGTAACATATATAACTGGAATAACATTGGAGTAAATTGTTTAAACGCATACTGGTTGTCTGTTGCTTTTAGATAAATGTGTTTAAGGCAATCAGCAAGTCGATAAATAAGAATCAGATATAACTTGGTATTGCACAATATGATTTGAAATTACAATATGGTTACGCAGCAAACATAGCTGTTACAGGTCCGTGAGCTACCGTGTGTCCTTTTGCATCTTATATAATGTAGTTTAAGAAAGTCATAGTGTACAGTATCCCAGCAGTGATAGAGGAGGGTCTATTAGCATATTGTGATGTAATGTCATTTGAGCTATCACTATAACAGACTTTTCAATTTGATACTGACGTCATATTTTCTTTTACTGTCATCATTCTGAAGGTAATGTAACATCTGAGTTAGGGTCTATGCTCCAAATACAATATGTCGCCAGTAATTTTACCATAACTGATCAAACAGTACATGTTTATGCAAGATGGAATTCATAGTACTCAATTTTCAAACCCTAAATAAGTCCAAAATTGGTACATCACTGTGTGACGTCACCATGCCGTAAAACAGCAAGAAAAAATTGGAAACATCTTTTTTCTTAAACAAGATACATTTTTCTACAAGAAAACGTATGTTTGACAGCTTTTACCCAAAAATGCACACGGGATTACACAGCGACATACACGTCATTTTTCCTATGTTGACGTCATTTTGACGTTAATGTATCCTGTATATAATTCTGAATTAGTGTTTATTTTCTGTTAACAACATGTTGACAGTAATATTATCACAGCTGATCAAATAGTACATGTTTCCCAGTGGAATTTATAGTATTAGATTTTCAAGCCTTAAATAAGCCGAAAATGGGTATGTCACTCTGTGACGTTACCGTGACGTCAAAACAGCAAGAAAAAATTGGAAACATCTTTTTTCTTAAACAGAATACATTTCTCTACAAGAAAATATATGTTTGACACTTTTACCCAAAAACTTCCACGGGATTACACAGCGGCCTACACTATTACTCTTATCTGGAGGCATGCAACATATTCTTTGGTTGAGAGATAAGAACAATATTTTAATTATCTTATCTAAAGGCTGCTCAATATGAAAAAAAAATACTATAATGGTTTACTAGTTTGCTATGCAGAATAATGATATTTCTCCCAATCTTTAGCAGTGACACTTGTCTTCTTGAAGACATTATTTATATAAATATTTCGACTTTTGTGTGGGTTGAACCCCCCACAAAAGTCGAAATATTTATAATGGTTTACCAGAGAATGTTTTTGAACTGGTTTTGAACGCCAATGCTCTGTATAATATGACCCTAGAATATGGGTCCAAAAACACAAAAACTTGATAATAAAATTGTGAACTTTTTCTGATTCTGCTTTTTAAACATTTGTTGAGGATGCTCAAAGAAACTGCCACATTGAGACAATTCTTTTTAGTGCAGTAAAATCTGTTGAGAAAGGTCACTCTCAAAAAGACTGAAAATTGGTTTTCAAGACCAGTTATCGCTAAATGCAGGTCAAAAGTATTGCAGAATGCTCCAAGGGGAGCATTCTGCAATACTTTCAGCCTTCATTAAGCTGCTATTTGTCATTATGATCTTTGTTTTGTCTATTTTGAGAAGCCGTTTTACACAGGTTTTACTGTACACACAAAATATGTTTTGAGTGAAAATTAGAAATTTAGTTATCAAATTTGCACTTGTATATAGATCTAAATGCCTACGCAGTAAGAAGAATGGCTTACCTGAGAACTTGTCTGAACTGGTTTTGTAATCCAATGCTCTGTATCATATGACCCAAGAAGGTGGACTTTCTCTCCCTCCTGAACAGTGATCTTGTTGTCATTATCTCTGTGTTTACTGGTCAGAGCATACACCATCATCCTTTCGTTCTGTAAACCAAATCATATATATATGTATCAAGTGAATGTGGCACATGATCATATTAAAAATCACATTTTTTGTTTTAACTAAAAATAGAGGATCTTATATGAGTGCTCATATTTTATTGAATTTATTCAATGAGTCTGGGAAAAGAGATAAAATGCGAGGCCTACCGAGCATTTTATCTCTTTTCCGCAACGAGTTTAATAAATTCAATAATACAGGAGCACGAATGTTAGATTCTATTTATCATATGACATTAAAATTATTTTGATTTCATATTTTTTACGCAAGCGAGTATGACTAGGAAATGCCACAACCACATACCACAGATGACCCACGGCACTGTGAGGAAGAGGTAAAGAACAATAACAGCAACATAACATCCAGAAAAACAATGAAAGTCAAGAAACCAGCTCTCTACCCAGCGGAATGATTGCACAACGAGAAAGGACAAAAAGTACTGCACAACAATACAAGCACCAAACCAAGCGAACGGAGCAACCTTTAACAATGAATAAACAACAGCGGAACCGCTGTTTTAAAACGGACAGCAGCCAAAACAACCAGGGGAGAGGGGTGGTGGGCTTAATAAATTTTACTGGCTAAATATTCACCCTAGATTCTGCAATTGTTAAACATACACAGAAAAGCGAAGTGACATATATAAATACAAAAATGCAATTAAAGCAAAGCAACCAACCCATTTGGATAAACCAGATGATTACAATACTATACATGACACAAAGTACTAAACCAGGCCCCAAGGTTATAAAACTTTTTTCATGCTCAACTCAACTGGGCACGAAATTTCAACAGCTCATAAAACTGAAATACCGACAAGCGAAGAAGTTTCTTGCTTTCAGTCTTTCAGATGTTGTATTTATCCTGCTCATAAATGTTAAAGTGCCAACAATTGTTGGCATTTCAACATTTATGAGCAGGATAAATTTTGTGCTCAGCTGACTTGAGCATGAACAAATTTTATAGTCTTGGGGCCAGGACAAAATTTATGCAGCAACAACAACAAAATCGCCGCCTTAGAACGGACAAAAGCCAATGCCACTGGGGTGTTACTGTCCAAATATTCGACCTAGAAAACACAAAGTTAGTTCAGCTCGCGTTGAGAACTTCTAACTTATGCATTGTATCATCACATGGAAACAACTAAATCAAACATACTGTGATGAAACAGAGAAAATGGCTCTCAACTCACAGACTGTCAGTTGAGCCAGGGTGGGCCCAGCCATAGACACACATCAGGCACTGACCCACCGATTTAAGGTAATAGTCAGTGTCGTCATTGAGTCTGAGACCTGACCCACCATCACGAAATTACAACCTGTGATAACATAAACATAATAGTATGTGTTCCTTCGTTTTTAGACGGAATATTGAGATACATTTCATTTTTACCATTATCTTATTGAAATCAACACATACTCCCAAACAGACATCACGAATTACTCCCTAACAGACATTACGAATTCTAATTTATCAGTTGAAACAAAGCAGCTATTGCTTCACAAACATGATCTAACTTGTTGGTCTTGTATATATACAGAAAGTTGAGGTATATTTTCGTTTAATATTCGTTTTTACCAAATATGTAAGCAGGTGTTTTTTTTTTGTTGCAAATGTGTGTGTGTACATTACTTGTGTTTGGGCAATAATAAGAAAATGACACCAAGGTTTAATGATCCAAATGCCACATTTCTTGATCCTAGCACATATGATCACTAATGGAATTATTACTAGTGTACAGATAAACAACCAAAGACTTTGACGCGTGACTGTATTTACAATATTGATATGTTGTTCTAGAAAAAAGGGTTTCAGGCACTTATTTACATTTACTATAAAAGTTTTGACATACACAGATGTTCTAGCCCGATTGGCTCATTTTACGCATTCTCCATAAATCTTTTGAAATAGAAAGACCCAAAGGTCATTAATCAGAGGTAGTGGTACAACTATACATAGGTTGTGGTCACGAATTTCTTACTCACACTTGTTTCTGTTAATTGCAACTCAACATGAGGCGATGTATCACCTTTTGGACAAGGAGCCTCTCTTTGAACTGGCTCACACTTGATTTCATCTCCTGCAATAGATTATTGACATTTCAGTCCATTTGTGACAAAACAGCAGGGACACTTGCACTTAACCGGGCACCATGGTACAGCCTATTCATGTAGCAAATGATAAATGGGGGCTTGCGTCCTCCATACCCCCTCAATTGTGTTCAGGGTATGACATCAAACCATATCAATTGTTTCAACAATGAATTTAGAAGCAAACAGACCCTAAAAACCTAGTCAAAATCAGTTGTCCCGGTAAAGTGCAATCTGGCCAAACAGCACCCACAAACGTTCATGGTTAGTCTGCGGTGTGGGAATATAGCATTTCCTGGTCTTACTCACTGATTCTCCAAAAAGACTGTGCAAGCAGTCCTCACCTTTCAATTGAGTACAGCGAAGATCTGCCCTGACTGGATTGATGGTCTGCCTGACCTGGGTATTCCCTAGCCGTACAGGCCAGTGTACTGGTTTTGACATGCAGAGACTCATGTTGTATGATACGAATCGGCTTATTCTTGATCTTAGCCTTCTTCCTTACTTTATTTAATGGTTTATTCAGAATAGTGTTGGTATTACTATTCTGATTCTCTGGGGCTAGTGGAATCAGGTATAAAAGCAGAACAATATTTAACTCAGCGCCACGGGCCGTGTTTCCACTACTCAACCAAAGCAAGTCTTCTGCTTACAACTTTAACTTGTTACTTCTCTTCTTTTCTCGAGAATCCGCTTTCTTGGTAAATATATTTTTTATGAAATTACGAAATATTCTCAAACTGAGAAATATTGTTTTGACCAATTATAAATGAGCCGCGGCATGAGATTTTCAACAATGTGTTATGTGTGACCAGCAAAGGCTCCGACAAGCCTTTGAAAGTCGCTTGAATATTCTCTGACTGTTAGGCTACTGATCAAACATCATTTGGAGTTTCTAAACTTAAAAGGAGGCTGTACATGCTTGTCTGAGTCTACTCTTATCAAAATGCCACATTGTTGGAAATCACATGTCATGGCTCAAATACGTTCTTTCTTCATTTGCAGTTAAGAGTGCGTACCCAAAAAATAATTTTCTTATTTCTCAACCAAAACATACGTTGTGGGTACTCAAAAGAACCATCTTAATGAGACGGTTCTTTTGAGCACCCAAAAACATATGTTAAAACTAATGGGTAAGATAATATTTACTATTTTAAGATGAAAAATTGTGTTTATCTAAACCTGTGTAAATACCTTCTTTCTTCATTTGCAGAACACTCTGTATGTATCCAGCTTCATTCTCCACTCGACATACAATTTCCTCACACTCCATGAACTCATTGCCAGAGTTGGCGAGATAATGGTAGCCATCTTTGTTGTATACATCCCACAATTCACCTTGTCCGAGAGGCTTCCCGTGCTTGTACCAGGTGACATACGGTTCAGGAAATCCTAGAGAAAAATTGAGCTTGGTTGGACCGGCTAGTTACTTTACTT
>CAXHUL010000408.1:67283-455175 GCA_964019695.1 Loripinus fragilis
AAAATTTTCTGGATCCGCGAGTAGTATGGGCAGCTCTTTAGCATCAAGTTTAAAAAAAAGATCCCTTATGACCATACAAAATCGTGTAAAAAGGTCCCTTTTTACCACACAAATTAATGCTGTAGAATTATAGCATCAAGGTCAAGGTCAAGGTCACTCTTGTAATGACGTCATCGGCCATTTTGTTTCTTTTTTTGTAACTGTTGTCATACACGTTCAGACCTGCTTGTCTATATTTAGACATTGATTATGACCTGCTTGAAAATCAATTAAAATGACCGCTATAAAAGATGAGCAATACAATTCACCTGGCCAATTCTAAGGTCCCTTATGACCACACAAAATGAATGCTTATTGACATTAAGACTGTATGTGTTCGATACATACCTACAGGCCGTGTAGCGCAGTCCGTAACGTACCCGAGTGCAGATACTTGTCTGTGTGCGGATCCAGGGGTCGTGAGTTCTATCCCTACCAGGTCCCACGGAGATTGATCTATTTACCATTTCTAAGGCCCCTTATTACCACAATGAGGCATTTGATCAGGGTCTTTGCTGTTTGCTAGACGCCCATCTGACGTTCTACCTAGGGGGGTCCTCTATAGGCGCAAATGAAGCGATAAATGATAGAGATGTGCAGACTGGTTTGAGTCAGTACTGGGTACACATGAGATAAGTATTAATATCTATCAAAATGAGTCATTACTCATGAGAACAAAAATATGAGCAGCCTTTGCAGATCTTTCACTGTTAACAGACTATGCTAATAGGTAAAGGGCTTATTTGATTAGGAATCATACCTCATATAAGCCATGAAATTTTGGCATTTAAGGCTCACTGAAGGCTCAGACTAGTCTGCACCAATGTGAAGAAAAGCAAATGCGCATACACGCACAGAAAGAGAGACAGACAGACAAACACAAGACAACTCATCAGGGTCTTCGCTGTTTGGTAATCAGACGCCCATCTGACATTCTACCTTGGGCCACTATGGGCGCAGATGAAGCGATACGCTGTAAGACTATATATTCGAGCGCAATGTGGCATTTCATCAGGGTCTACGCTGTTTGCGAAGCGAGTCTTCGCTGTTTGCCAAGCAGACGTTTTTCTAAACAAACAATTGTACAGGTCAATAGATGAAGAATCGAACTGAATTCTCGACACTAGCACCCCAATGGATAGTTGCACATGTACGTTTAACGGTTTCCCTATTAGCAGCGACTTTTGTCGTCTGTTGATAACCTATGTAAACAGTTTGGACCCAGATCAGGAGCAACGGGAAAAAAAAGTTAATTTTGAAAAAAAAAAAAAACAGCAGACGCCAACAAAAGCTGGGCCCAGCAAGTCAGGATCGCATGTGCATTGTTTGGTTACTTACTCATGCAATAAGTACTTAATTCTCATGGGCAAGAAAATCAATTTTTAATGACTGCCATGAAATAATTGCCAATAATATTATTAAATCATGTGACAAGTTTCTATGGAAACTGTACGAGCGCGTGAAAACATTACTTAATTCTACTTTTACAAATGATTTGAAAAGAAAATAAATTTTTTTGAAAAATGCTCATAGTTGCAGACTTAGTCTCTTTAAAGTGTACCAATCTATCTACTGTTATTGACACGCACCATTTAGAACATTATGCTAGCGATTGATAATTAAAAAAAAAGGAAGAAGTTTAGACTAGATTAATACGTTCGTTACAACAGCTGAAAACTTTGCTAATCGGCGCTGTTCCCGACTGCGCTATCCTGGATTGATATTTGGATTTTTTGAAAGGTACAGTTACAAACAAAACAATCTACAAAAGACCCCTTTCACATTGTTATCTCCCTTAGCAATCGCTCTTCAATTGAAAAATCGATAAAGCTGTTTTTGAAAATGCAGGGGCAGATTGCTTATTAGTTACATTGCACAACACATAGTGATGCTTAATAAGTCGATTGTTTTGGCCTTTCACCGCTAGAATGAGATATCTTAATCTAGAAATCAGATAAATTAATGTTTTCATATACATTTTATAAGTCTTCAGTATTTTTTTCACTTTAATTATTAGTGTAAAATATACTTTTAATCAGCAGAAATCGGCTTCTTCTTCAGGCATGAAATCGCTTCAAGTCGCAAAAAACTATTTGAAACACATGCCAACCAATAAGACAAACTTGTCTGTTTATATGCGAGCATCGACAACTCAGAAAAGCATGGGCAAATACACAGTCTCATCAGGGCATTTGCTGCTCGCACACACATCGGATCCATTGTTGTGCTCGAGCGCACATAAAGGTAGTGCGCCCACATAAATGTAGTGCATGTAGACGGAGGCTCAGACAAAAAATAGATCCCACCAGATAAGCATGCAATAGCGCACGCTTGCTACGAATTGGACGTGCGTGTAGATGCACATAATGACTAAGCATATGCGATAAATGTCGAAATCGCACTATAAGTAATACATCCAATCATAGACCTCTTCAATTACAGCATTTCTACACAACATCTGCTTATGTGCAGGCTCGTGAGAATTATCGCTGCTCGTACACACAAATTATAGATGTAGTTGAAGACTCAGATTTATTTTTTAAAACAACACTTCACTGGTTAAGAATGTGAGGATATATTATGGCCTTTTACGAATATGTTTTTTTTTTAGAAAGCGACACTTCACGTCATAAATCAATCGAATACCGTCGATTTACAAACGTGTGCCAGGCACGTGTTCTTTTATTGTTTTCAGAGAGCCCCGGGCATAGGATTAAAGAACCGGATGCACAGTAGCAGGTATTAAAATGGGCCTCGTCGCGTAAAAATCTGACTTTGGTGCATGCGAACAACAAATTAAGGCGCAGGCCTATATTCGTATTCACGCAGTCTGATCAGCGCCTTTATTGGTTGCTAATTAGAAAGTATAATATCTAAACTTGCCTCATCCAAAATTTCATTTTAACTAGTCTTTGTAGCTGAACAGACTAGTTTGAGTCTCAGTCGATCATCTAAAGGTATTTCTACTACCATGCCATGGTAGCTGGTCTGTTATCAATCATCTTGAACTATCAAGCTCGGCTATAAAATTGCAAGAGTTTCAGCGCCTTACTTTTAAAGGGGCTGTCTTTTGATATTTGTACCGAGAGACTACACAAGTTCAACATTGTTTAACTCTTTGCTTTCTTGTATCGTCTGCTGATTAAATTTGCAAACAGTTTGGACCTAGATCAGGCCCGACAAAATGTCGCCTGCTGATTAAATTTGCAAACAGTTTGGACCTAGATCAGGCCTGACAAAATGTCGTCTGCTGATTAAATTTGCAAACAGTTTTGACCCAGATCAGGACCGACAAACTGACATCTGCTGATTAAATTTGCAAACAGTTTTTACCCAGATCAGGACCAACAAAATGTCATCTGCTGATTACATTTGCAAACAATTTGGATCCAGTTCAGGCTCGACAAAATGTCGTCTGCTGATAACATTTGAAAACAGTTTTGACCCAGATCAGGCCCGACAAAATGTCATCTGCTTATTTCATTTGCAAGCAGTTCGGACCCAGATCAGGCCCAACAAACTGTCTTCTGCTGATCACGTTTGCAAACAGTTTGGATACAGATCAGGCTCGACAAAATGTTGTCAGCTGATTACATTTGCAAACAATTTGGACCTAGACCAGGCCCGACAAAATGGAAAATGTTATATGTTGGACCTGATCTGGATCCTAGCTGTTTGACACTGATTGTATTCCTGAAACAGTTTTTCAAAAAATCTGATTTTGAAAAAAAAAATCAGCAGACGACAGAAAGCATGCTAAATTTCCAGTTTTGTTTGTTTTTTGTTGCTTTACGTCCCAAGTCAACAGCTATGGGCATGGCGGGACGGTCAGTTCACCTTTAACCACCCTTTTTCCTGGGCAAGCGTGAACAAGCAGTTAACCAGTACTTCGTGCACATACTTTCACTTGTAACTTGAATGATTCGGCGGAAGGGAGGAGAATGACCGTAAAAATTATTTCATGATCAATCTCCATGAAAGTATGGGACCGGGCCAGGATCGAACTCGCGACCCCTGGATCTGCAGTCAGACTCGCATCTGTTGCCAGACACGTTACCGACTGCACTACGCGGCCCGGTCAAAATTTCCAGTAGGCAAAGAGTTATTATATCCTGCTAATTTGGAGTTTTGTCGTCTGCTGGCGGGTTGTTGATCTTTGAAAATAGTTTGGACACAAATAAGGTCCAACAGAACATCCGACCTGATCTAAAGCCAAGCTGTTTGACATTCTGATGTTATTCCTGAAAGAAAGATTTTGAAAAAAAAGTGATGTTGAAGAATATCACAGCAATAGCTACAATTTCAATTTGCTCTCATTAAAGACTCGGAACAGCCTGTGCATTCAGTCTGATCAGATTCCTCCACTACTGTGAAATAAAGTTCTAAACTCAAGAGCAGTTCAAGAACAGCTCATGAAATTTAGCTAGAATTCTTGAACTTTTCAAGAACAATTGTACTTGAACCGTTCAAGAACATAAATTGGGAACAGTTCAAGAACTTTTAATGATTTTTTTATGTTCTTGAATTTTTCATAAACTGCTCTTGAACATTTTTATGACTTTTCTTGAATGATGTTTTGACTCTGGTCTTCTTGAACTGTTCTTAAATGTTTTCTTGACGATTTCAAAGACTTTTCATGAATATAATGTGTTCTTGAACTGTTCTTAAATGTATTCTTGACTATTTCAAAGACTTTTCATGAATATAATGTGTTCTTGAACTGTTCTTATATTTGATCTTGACTATTCCAAAGACTAATGTGTTCTTACATTTGTTCTTGGTTATTTCAGAGACATTTCATGAACATAATGTGTTCTTGAACTGTTTATAATTTTGTTCTTGGTTATTTCAAAGATTTTTTCTTGAACATAATGTATCTAACTTTTTTTTTATTGCACATAAGTTGCGATATCTAAACATTTGACCTGAAAAATTGACATCATTCACTCTAGAAATTTAAAGCCTTTTTTACAAATTTCGAGTAATAATATTAAATTAAAGGGAAATGGACAATAAGGATCTTATTTCTCTACCATTTGAATTACTGACCGACTGGATCAAGCTGATAGAGGTCTAAATATGCAAACAATATGGATCAAGATCAACTTGCTCCTTTACGAGGGGCATTTGGCAAGTTCGCAGCATGGTCTTATATCTAAGTTACCCATTTACAAACCCTATCATGTTTTGTTTTGTTTGATTTGATTCTTTACGTCCCATCAACAATCTTTCAGATAAACATGGGTTCCTGGGTTGAACCAGTACTAAGCTAGGATAAATGTGTCTTGCTCAAAGACCACAACGCAGTGACGCCGGTGAGGCTCGAGATATCTTTCCTCTATGTTATAGCATAAATTTCATGAGAATGCTATACATGTTATATTGCAAACCCCAAAAATATTATTGTGAATACATTTACTGTTTGGAAAACGCGAAATTCCAGTGGAAAATGTAGGTTTTTTACCTTTTGAAAAGTGTGCAGAACATTAACAATAGTTCATGAAATTAGATGATTTTGTACCTTTTGGTATAACACAATCTGGTACAGTGATAATACAATTGATGACCTAATAGACGGATGGCTGAGAATGGGTTTGCTCCCCCCCTAGGGAATTTTGCAGACATATCCTATCTTGTAGAGAATTAAAAGCTGAGTCTTTTAAGACATGTTTGCACTCTGTGCTCCGGGGCGTTAGTCTGTCAGAGCCTGTAACATACGTTACTTTATCAAATAAAGAAAAAGTAAATTGAAAGTTTGGGCTACAAAATGAAGACATTAAAATATTTATTTTTAAAAATCATTCATATAGTCTGCATATGGGATATCTTAACTACGTATGACAGCCATTTGAACATAAATGCGGCTTCCTAAGGTATCATATACGTTACATAAATCAGATAATCCATTGAAATTTGCAAGTGTGGCTAACATCATTTACATTCATTATCTCTCTGTGTGTTTTACAAAATGTTTTTAACCATGCCTGACTAGCTTATGCAATTGGCTAACAGAAAAATTAAAGTTTGTTTCCCTAGCTTAAATAATTTTTCTGGAATAAGCAATTAAACAACCCTACCCCTACCCAGTTTTAAAGGTGAAATGATGAATATGTTTCATTGTTTAGGATTTATTTGCTTATATGAAAAGACTCATAAATCTGCAAGTTTGTTGCAAAATGTTTAATATCAGAGGCTGTAACATATGTTACCACTGATGTAATAAATGGGCATGCTCATTGTCTTTATGTAAGATATGCCTAAAATGTTTTAATCTCCTCGAGGGAATTCTGCAGACATTTTCCTTCTTATAGTACAACTCAAGCTGCATCAAATACGGGATGTTTGCACTCTCTATGTTGGGGTGTTAGTCTGAAACAGCATGTTACATGCGTTACTATATCAAATAAAGAAAATGTAGTTTGAAAGTTTGAGCTAAAATTGTGAAAAAACTCGCAGCTGCTGGATATCTTACATTGTTTAGGGATTTTAAGCTGACTTGTATGATAAAGACCTATAGATCTGCTAGTTGTCACCAAGTTTTAAAGATCAGAGAGTGTTACATATGTAAGCGTGATAAGTAAAATCATCAAACAGTATTTTGACATCAAGCTGAGCAAGGGCCTGCTCCATCCTAATCCCCTTTGGAATTCTGCAGACATATTACATTGTATGTAACCATTCAAGGTGCATTCAATAAGAACTGTTTGCACTCTGTAAGTCGGGGCGTTAGCCTGTAACAGCTTGTTACATATGTTACTATATCAATTTGAGACTAAGAAATTTGAAAGAAGAAATTAAAATTATCTAATAAATTGACATTTTTATAGTCTGCATACTGGATGTCTTTACTACATATGGAAGCTGTTTAACATTTATACGGCTAACTGTGATGTTATGTGCGTTACATGAACCTAATTATAATCTAAAAGCTATAATTGTGGCAATTGTCATTTAGTTAGACAACTACTATGACTTGGTTTCAAAGTGTTTTATTAGATTTTACAAACATATACTCAATTGATGAATAGCAAAAACCAAGTTTGCTTTTCTATCTTAAATATATTGTCTTATAGGAGCTAATACACAGCCCTACTCCCAGTTTTACAGAGAAGCAAATTTTGTTATTACCGTTGAAGTAAAACTTATGAAAGCGATTGCAGCGTGTAGATATTTTACTTTTTCTTAGTCTGTCTTGCTCATATATCTGCAAGATGTCATTAAGTTTAAGATCAGGACACTTAATGTGTACTTATAAGTCTTTGGTGCCAAAACACTAGAAATTATATTCATTTCTGATTATCAAGCCCATGGACTGTTGTTACAGATGTTATCAATGACCTTTTGGACACATTTCCTAATACTGTGCATATAATGCTAAATATAGAGCCACAAATAGAAAAGATAGTTTTACATTTGTACAAAACAATACTATAAATGAAATGGTCCAAACTAATTCTCATCGATTTAACACTCATGTTAAAAGTTTGTCGTTGTCTGCTTCTGTGGTAATCATTATTATCACACGCCTCCTTGCAACTAGTAGAATCATCACACAATATTTCAATCATTTACTGTTATACAATTTTACCACCAGTCCACTCAAAATTGATGAGCCATTATCAACTTTCCAATTTTGCCATTCATAGCTTGGAACATTCGGAAACTGATATGAATTACTAATAGTTGGCTCTTTGAGTATGTGCTTCAAGTGATACTCTGCAAGTAGGAGAAAGACTAAAGCTTTACAAGGAGGAAAGCTATGCCATTAAAAGCAATGAGTACCTGGACTGATGTACCTAATTATATATCTGTGATAAAGATTCTTATCTTAGCTGGTTAACTTTTATAAATTTAGCCTTTCCATACATGCAACAAACATATTTTCATCTAATAATGTCTCTGCACTTATTATCTTTCCCCAAGCATTCAAAAACTTATTTGAAGTCTTAGTACTTCTGAAGTGCTGAAACCGAGGTAACTCTTTCCCTTCAGATAAACAAACTAGATGTATCACAGCAGGTAAAGCAATGAAATGCAGGATGAACAGAGCGCAAATTAGACCCTTTTAATTCAATGATTCACTAAGTTTCTAAGATAAGAGCACTTATTAAAGGATGTAACATATATAACTTGTCATAATAAATGAGCAAGGGCATTGTCGTGAAATCCTTTTTGATTACACAGTCAGAGACAAGTGTTTTCAATTTCAGTGTTTTCAATGGATCATGAAATGAGGCACCTTATCAACTTGTTTACTCTGTATAAATCTTCCATAGAGCATAATATAGAACTACTGGATATCCTATTCTACCCATAGTCCACTTTCCTTCTTTGAATGCAACAGCTTATGATATGGCTGCAAAAACTGAGAAATCATAGGTTTTACATTATTTTAAGGTTTGCTTCAATGTACTGACATCAAAAACCAACCAGCTGCAAATATAATCGATGGCAATGTCGAACTTCATACCATTTCTCTTAAACAAGATAACTTTCAAGGTGTAACAGAAATTGTTTCATACGGTCTGCCATAACTTTCAAAAGTCAACATTGTAACTAAAGACAACTTATAAAGCTCTTTGGGCGCAGCGAAATACTATTGATCTAAGACCTGAGGACTTAAGCACCAAAGGACTGGATAGGTTCCATGGCAAATGATGCAAAAAAGCAGCCTATCAAATTTTTGTTTGACCAATGTCAAAAATCTTAAAGTATTCTTAGAGGTATAGCTTTTGCAAAACCAGAGCAAAGCTATCATTTGACTAGCATGGATGCAGAGGCAGCTGCAGTAAGATTGCTCTTACCACTTCACAGGTAGAGGCATATACCAGAGTCATACTCCATTGTATGCATATATGTGAAATGGCATTAAACCCATATTCAATCAGGTGTTTGATCCCATGACACTGACATGCTGTTTCTGCTTTTGAAGAATGCTAAGGATTCAAGTTTGGGTGAGTCAAGTTGTTTGACGCTGGCACTGGCCACAACATAAAGAAAATTAAGTCTTTTGATGGCTAAAGAGGAGAATCACACGAAATGCTTATAAGTGATGTTTGTCACAATTACCAATTTTAAAAAGTAATCTTAATTAATGTAACATATAACACCATAGGAAGCTGTATATTTGTTAAAAACACTTTCTTATGTATCAAAGGTATTCAGCATGCAAACTACGTGAATAATTCTAATAAAAAGATAGTTTTATGTCTTCTTTTTGTTTCTCAGACTTTCAACTCATTTATTCTTAAATTGAAATGGTAACATACGTATCATACCATTACAGGCTAACCCCTAGTTAATAGAGTGCAAATATCTCTTATTTGATGCAGCTTGAATTGTTCTTTAAGGTATGATATGCCTGCACAATTTCCAAAGGGGAGGAGATGAACAGGATTGTCCTTGATCAGTTTGCAGTCCTTATACTATGCCATGATTCTACTGGTTGTGATGAAATGGGTGATTATTTTGCCATAGAAGCAGACACAATGATAGACATTGTGAAGGTGACTTGAATAAAGATTGTTTTTGAATAGTTATATTTAATAGGAATATTTATTAAATTGTGTCATTTAAATGAGAACTATTTATTTTCTATCTATGTGTCTATATATTTTAATATTATTGGCATTAGGAAATATGTGATAAAAAGATTATATATAACATCTGTAACACAATTCCATTGGCTTGTTATCAGCAATGACTTATTACTAAGACTAAGGCACCAGAGGCTAGAGATTAATCGGAAACATGTGAAAAATAGTATTTTTTCTGAAATATCATCTCTTACTTCCAAGACAATTTCCTTGCTCATTCATTATGCCATGTAACATACGTTACATACTTTCATAAGTGCTCTGATCCTGATGTCAAACTTGCAAATGTATGATTTTTTATTGCACAAGCAAGACAGTTCCAAAAATGTAAAATATTCACGAGCATCAAATATTTTCATATATTTTTCTTCAATAATAGATACCAAAATTGGATACTTAAAATTGGGGGATAGGGTTGTTTAATAGCTCATATAAAACAATTTATTTGACATAGAAAAGCAAACTTTGTTTTTTCTATTAGTCAAATGAGTATTTTAGTAAACTAAGATTAAAAACACCTGTAGAAATGCACAAATCGTCTGTAAAATTAAATGATGTTAGGCACGATTTCAAAGGGAAATTTAATCTATGTAACGCATATAACACCATTGAAGGCTGTAATTTTGTTAAAATGCTGCTTTTATGTAGCTTAGGCAGCAAGTTTGCAAACTACATGAGAAATTTGAATAATTAGATGGTTTAATGTCTTCTTTCTGTAGCTCAACTTTCATTTTGATTTTTTCCTTAGTTTGTTACAGTAATATATGTAACAGGCTGTCAGAGACTAACGCCCCAGAGCACAGAGTGCAAACATCTCTTAAAAGATGCGGCTTGAAATTTTCATTAAGATAGGATATGTCTGCAAAATTCCCTAGGGGAGGGAGCAGGACCTTTTTTGGCTCGAAGTCTATAATAACTAAATACCGAAATCGTTTAGAAATGCGCTAATTTTTACGTCTAATAATCCTATGTCTTAATTCACATATTTTGGAAATATATAACCGACAGTAGTTTAAAAATGCCACATGAGCACACTTTATGCTCTTTGAGGCCCTCGGGCTACAAACGGCAATCAAAAACTCTGTTTCTAACGATCTTAGATTTATGTTTGTCGATAGTATAAACGTTTTCGATTGCCGCATATCTGAAGTATTTATTGAATATAGGCCTACTGAATACATAGCCAGAACAATCCGGAACAAGGGTTACTATGAATAATTTAATACATACACTACTACCAGTGTTTTCGATTGCCAATGGTCGCCAGTCGGGCGACTTATGGCAATCAAAAACTCTGTTTCTAACTATTTTTGGTCTATGTTGTCGATAATATTGACGTTTTCGATTGCCACCAATCCGGTGTGAATTCGTTGTACGCTTCATTATGTTACGGAGGACATTTCTGCATACAATTGAATAAAATTATTTGAACTGCTTGTGCTTGAAAGGAAGGTATATAACAATGACGATATAACATTATTTTCCGTATACTAACGTTTGCCAAGCCCGAGTGTGATAATGTGTTGCAGCCCTCACCGCTTCGCGGTTCGGGCTGCAACACATTATCACACTCGGGCTTGGCAAACGTTAATATACGGAAAAGAATGTTTTATCCTCTTATTGTATAACATAGTGACACCTTCAGTTAATCGCATATGGAACAGTGAAGACCCTGAGTGAATACAATATCCTTGCCGATGAATATTTTTTATAGTAATATTCATATTCAATATTCATTTTCTGAGAAAATTTATTCTTACACTTCAACTAAACCACTAAACCGTTTCTGGGGAAGCCCTTTAAACTAACAGAATTCCTTGATGCTTTGGGGTTAAATTGCTGTTAAATAAATAAAACTGTCAGTCTGATTAATGCTTCTAGGAGAGGTAGTTATGTCATCTGAAAATGCTTTCTGGTTGTAGGACCGACTGGTCTTACTCGGATACCCGAAAAAACAGGTTTCTCGTGAGATGGCCTAAATGTACCTTACCACTTAACCAGAAGACCCTGTTTCTAAACGTCAAGTGTATGGAATGTAACTATAGACCATGTAGACCTTGAATGATAACAAAACTTACCAGACTCTTCACTGCTCGCATACGCATATAATGAAATGAAATTAGATTTATTGATACAGTGTATCATCGGTTAGAATGTATGACCAGCACAGTCCTTAACACACCCGCTCATTCGTAAAAAAGGTCAGTCTAGGATGCTTAGAAATCTTTTTTTTATCTCAAATATTTGGAATATTGGAAATAATCACTTATTTTTGTTACATTTATCATTAAATTTTACTATTTGTCTAATCTTTATTTGCGAATTTATTTTTCTTTTAATCGATTTCCATATTCCATTGTGTAATGTAAGGCAGCCGTATAAATGTTGCACCTTCACGTGTTATCTCGCGGAGATAACGCGGAACGAGACTGTTTGGCGCATGCGCACTAACAATGTGAAAAGAGTCTATTTATAGTTACTTTTCAGGTCCTGTTTTTAATAATGAACTCTTCTTTGATAACGGTAAAATACTGCCAATTTTCGTGAACCAGACAATACTTAAAGTAACCAAATAAAGGATTAAGTTTGTCAATAATGTTAGACTTTATAGCATAGTCTTTTCATGCAAAAACAGGCCTTACACGTATTCACACGAGTACAGCATCACATTCGCACGCAAACATGATCACAACACACGCTCCAGCACACAAACCACACACTCAAAACACTTTAACACACATATATATACAAGTGATCTCTTGTAATGACGTCATCAGCCATTTTGTTTCTATTTTTAGTAACTGTTGTCATACACGTTCAGACCTGCTTGTCTACATTTAGACATTGATTATGACCTGCTTGAAAAACAATTTTAATGACCAGCAATAAAATGCACCTGATCGAATCTAAGGTCCCTTATGACATAAAGACTGTATATGTACCATAAATACCTACGGGCTGCGTAGCGAAGTCGGTAACGTACCCGAGTGTAGATACTTGTCTGTCTGCGGATCCAGGGGTCGCCCCTGTCCCACAGAGATTGATCTTGAAATAAAGTTTACTGTCATTGAGTTCTCTCTCTTCGAGAGGGCTCATTGTAATACATGTTTAGACATGCACGTCTATATTTAGACATTGATTATGCATTGACGTGTACAAAATTGGCCAGGAAGCTTTTATAAAAAGAGTTTTGGAAATAATTGTTTAGTTTTTTTCTATTTTTCAAAATGAGAGCAGTTGTCATTTCACTTCAGGCCTTCGAAAACATTTGGATGCCAGTAACCTTAGCACTTCAGTATTTTTAAACAGGGCTTCAAAAACTGTTTAAATCAAGCCGATGAGATTTTCCAACACGGAAAAAGATTTGAACTCGTTTCACTGTTAACAGACCATGCTAATAGGTAAACGGCTTATTCGATTAGGTATCATACCTTATATAAACCATGAAATTATGGCATTTAATGGTCACTGAAGGCTCAGACTAGTCAGTGCCAATGTGAAGACAAGCAAATACACGTACACGCACAGAAAGACAGACAGACACACACACACAAACACACACAGACAGACACACACACACCTGCAGAAAAACCATGCAGACAGTCACACAGACACACACAGACACACACACACAGGACAGTGACCTGATCTGGGTCCAAACTGTTTGCAAAGGTTACCAGCAGACGACAGTCAATAAAATGCACAATCAGGAAGACCCTGATGAAATGATTCATTGCACTCGAATAATATAGACACTAATCTTAGAGCGTTTTGCTACTGCTCCAATAGTGGCCCAAGGTAGAAGTCAGATAAGTAGAATTTTGTTTCCTTTGGTTCTTTACGTCCCAGTCAACAGCTTTGGTCATGTAGGGGCGGTCAGTTCAGATGAACTTTTATCCTGATCCCTATTTATCCTGTCAATAAGTTTTCACTTTAATATGATTAATTGGCCAGGTGCATTTTATTCTGACAACAACCCTTCTTGAATCAATGGATAAGAGGTGAATGGCCATAGATATTAATTCACGATCAATCTCCGTGAAAGTATGGGACCGTCAGTCATATTTAATAAACTTTATTGTGAATTTTATTGCTTTTTTATGATTACCAAGATACAATCGAATTATTTTATGATGACTGTCATCTGCTGGTAACCTTTGCAGTTTGGACCCAGATCAGGTCACTGTCCTGTGTGTGTGTGTGTGTGTGTCTGTGTGTCTGTCTGATTGGTTTTCTGCAGGTGTGTGTGTCTGTCTCTAAACTCTTTTTATAAAAGCTTCCTGGCCAATTTTATACACGTCAATGCATAATCAATGTCTAAATATAGACGTGCAGGTCAAAACATGTATGACAATGAGCCTTCTCAAAGAGAGAGAGGTCAATGACAGTAGACAAAATTTCACGATCAATTGTCGTAGGGCAGGGGCTACCACCTGGATCTGCAGACAGACAAGTATCTGCACTCGGGTACGTTACTGACTGCGCTACGTGGCCCGTAGGTATTTATCGTACATATACAGTCTTTATGTCAATAAGCTTTCATTTTGTGTGGTCATAAGGCACCTTAGAATTGGCCAGGTGCATTTTATTGCTGGTCATTAAAATTGATTTTCAAGCAGGTCATAATCAATGTTTAAATATAGACAAACAGGTCTGAACGGTTATGACAACAGTTACTAAAAATAGAAACAAAATGGCCGATGACGTCATTACAAGAGTGACCTTGACCTTGATGCTATAACTCTACAGCATTCATTTGTGTGGTAAAAAGGGACCTTTTTACACGATTTTGTATGGTCATAAGGGACCTTTTTTTCGAATTTGGAGCTATAGTGCCATATGTACTACTTCCGCGCATGGCTCATGTCATTACTTTTACAAAATACTTTGGTATAAGGCCCATCTCGTCAGTAGAAACCCTTCAAAAAGCTGGACGAAAAGAGAAAATAATTTCCCTGTAAGTTTCTGTAGTAAACGACAATCATAAGATATTGCATTTTTTTCCTCTTATCACATAACGTTGCGTCTGTGAGTGATATAACGCCATGTAATATAAGAATCCATCATGAGTGTGAGGGTAGGATAGAAATATCCATCCCGAGAATTGCAGTCTGGCATCATGAGACTCGCCCAGTCGTGACAAACAGTGATCCCGAGGGACGGATTTTTCTATCCTATCCTCAAGCGAATAATTGGGGCTTGTTCTTGATCACCACTGTTTTTATTTATTTTTTTTTTAAATAAGCTTCCAGAAATCCCTGAATACGCTAAAATGCAATTTCACATGGTGACGTTACTTGACGTCCTGGGTAAGATGGCAGGGGTAAGATAAGATTTTCTATCCCAGGGTAAAATCTCAGATATCCTTATCCTGTGTGCAATAATAAAATCGATAAATCACCAGTGGTGTACAGATTAGTAACTTACCGTGGTGACGTCCATTATAAAGTTGCGTAAAATATGACAAAATCTTGACGTTTTCTAGCCAAAAATGCGATTTTAAGCCATTTAATGGTCACTACTGACACCAATAACTGACACCAATAACCATAACTCTCGCATGACTAAACAAATTTTGGCTTATAACTTCAGTACCGCACTACCTTAAACTTACTGAGATAAATACAATTTGGTATGCCCGACGCAATTATGATCAATTAAACTATATACATATTCCAGCAAGAGTGATTACCCCTGATTATTTTATCTGAATGATCGGTACTCGAATCTATTCCTAAATGCATGATCGGTACTCGAATCTATTCCTAAATGCTTACATGAATCGCCATGCACATACTAAATACTTAAAACTGATCTAATTCTATAGTCCTTAAGGCATATTGCATGCTTTTCTATATAGTATTAACACCAATATCTACCACTTCCGGTCTACGAAGTACCGCAATATGAGTAAATACCACCAAATCGACGTATACGTGGGTCATCCAATAAAGAATGAGACTTTTTCTGAATTTACATGCTAGACTTATGAAATCTCGTTCAAAGCTAGCATGTCTTTTTGGCTATTCACTGGAATCATATTCGTCGAGTTACACAGTTCCAACTTTTGTTGCTAGGCAACATTAGAAGACTAGGCAGACATCGGTGGCCGGCTCAGTATAGGTGGTCACCATGGCAACAGGTTAAAATGTATAGTTTTTTTTCCTATGAATACTTATATATGCTCATGCAATCTATCTATAACCAATAGCAGAAAGTAATGTTTCAGAGTCTTGAGCTGTTACCATGGAAACAAAGCTTAAAAAATCAGGTTTTTAAGAAAAAACTGGTATTTTCCACTGACTTCATGACTTATAACGTTAATATAAAATAGTCGAAGGCAATTTAAGTGAACAGGGCTCTGTTCATCTATACCTAATTACAATCAGCTGCACGTAGCATTACATTTTGTGGGATATCCTTCACTAACATAGTTACCATAGCAACGCAAAGTAGAGTGTTTATAATAAATCGAGTAAATCGGTTGCTAGGCAACCAAAATAAAGGTTATGCATAATAAGTTCTTGTTTCATTGCATTTTATGTAACACTAAGATTGTTCAGTAGAACAAATGATATCAATAGGTTAAATGCTACATATGAGCGAAAATAAATCACGTTGATTTACCGTGGGTATGCAAAGAATTGTGTAAACGTGGCCATGCATCTTCAAGTCCTTCCACAAAACATTCCATTACTATGGCAACTGATCAATCACAAGCATATTGTTTATATTCATGAATTGCTAAGATGTTATACTATAAGCATGGTAAATTTTAACTAAATACACACACAGATTTTCTAATTATGAAGAAAGTCTCATTCTTTATTGGATGACCCTCGTACATTTACCAGTATATATATCAATAACAGAAATGTGTGTTTGCAACTCTTCGAGATTTTTTATACTCTTCCATTTCACCGGAGTAGAGAATCATTGTAAACGTGGGAAGGCAACAATAAATATTTATTTGTCTTTATTAGGCCAGATTTTTTCAGATTTAGGGTCGGGGGGGGGGGGGGGGGGACGAAAACAAATAATAAAAAAGCTCTGAAAATGACCAGTTAACTGGTCTTTTTCAGAGCTTTTTTATTTTTTTTTATTTTCAGTTTTTTTTAATATCTCCAGAAACAGTAAATTTTAAACTAGTTATAGGTAACCCAACAGTCTGTATTAAATCTTTAAATATTTTATCATTTTCCTAAAAATCTGGACAGGACAATCACTTTTAACAGTGTCACTCTCAAAAATACACAGACAAAACCTCAAAAATATCTTATTTTTTCAATGAAACAAATAATATTTAGAGTCGGTGGATAAAATAAAAAAAAATAGAAATTAATTTTTTTTATACTTTACGGAAAATCACAGTAGGAGGGTTCGTAAATCAACCAATAAAAAAATTCTGGCCTTAGTTAATCTTCTCAAAACTTGTTACTTCACTTATAGATAGATAGCTTCAAAGCAGTATTACAAACACATTTTGTTGGTAAAAAAATAATTTATTCCTCGTTATGCAGTTAAAACGTTACAATATTGAAATTGTACATATTTGGGGTTAGGGGTAGTAATTAAGAATTATATCTCGTTCTAGATGGTGAAAAGAGCTCAAATTTCACACTGATTCAGCCTACGTTGTGGTATGTATGATATACAAGTTTCACTAAAATCTAATGTTTAGAATTCATAAATTATTTGAATATGTAGTGATCAAACATAAAATGACAATAATTTTGATTATTATTTTTAATGTTAAACTTGGTCAGTAAATATATGATTGCTATATTTGCATCAATTAACCATTCCTGTATTTCAAGTAAACTTAAGCCGTTTTGTACAATAATTCACAATATGCCATAATCAGCGGCTACCAAATCCTAGACCTGTTTATCTCTTACTTTTCCCCTAACCATTTTCTGAAATGCCATAGCCCAGATACATAACGATGACATAAAATGTTTACTGTTTTATATCGTTATTAATAAAATGAAATATCAATTTACAGAAAATGAAGAAAATCTATTTCTAGAAACAAAAATAACAAGTTGACCTTAATTTCATGTTATATGTTAAATAGAATGTAACATTCGTGCTCCTGTATTATTGAATTTATCAAACTCACTGCGAATAAAGATAAAATGCTCGGCCATCCTCACATTTTATCACTTTTCCCCCAACTCGTTTAATAAATTCAAAAGTGTAAGATCATCGACATGCTATGAATGTATACTGAGTGTTTTGAACATAATTGTTACGTGTACAATGATTCTTATTATGTCGATTACAACATTTTGAGCCGTGACATATGATTTCCAACAATGTGGCATTTTGAAAAGTGTAAGACTAAAATAGGCGTAGGACGGAAACTGAGGAGGGGGTGGGGGTAGCAGACTCGGCAGGGCCAATTTCAATTCTGAGGGGGGGGGAGTGGTTATTGCAAAGCGTATATACACCCTTGGGAAGTGCTCACGGAAAGTGTTTGCTTTTTTTTTATTAAATATATAAGAAATAAATATTGTCTTTTCTACAGCTCTAAAGGTTAGATCCTGCATTGCAAACCAGATTTACAATTCAAAAACTATCCTTTAGAGAAAAATAATCAAAACACAGTTGTTGTTTTTTTTGTTTGTTTTTTTTTTTGTTTTTTTGAATGCCGCTTCTGCTTCAGATTTTCGACAACTACTCTTTTTAATACCTCACAACTTCACAGAATTATATTCCAATACGCCCTAGTTTTTCGCAATTTGTGTGTAAACTGTGCAATCCAACAAAGCTTTTTTATATTGACATCAAAAAACATCGGTTGATATCTAGAAGGGGATGGCATAATTCATAGATGTTGGCTTCAGTAGTGTATCTGATTGAAACTGAGACATGCAGTGCATACAATACGTAATTTTATTTGCTGATGATGGAACTAACCGGTATAATACAATACAATACAATATATTTATTCAGCAGTAAACATATAACAATGTTTATAGCCTACACATTAACATATAGTAATGTAGTGTAAACAACAACAATAGTAGTATACGCGGTGTTTAGCGCCAATGACGTCACCTCCGATCCAAGATGGCGGCCCCCACGACTTCCAATCCAAGATGGCGGCCCCCATGGCGTGAGATCCAAGATGGCGGCCCCACGAAGTCAGATACAAGATGGCGGTCCCTGTGACGCGCGATCGTTTACACCTCGGAGGGTGAGTCAACGCCCTAGACCACGAGAAGGTAGCGTCACGTCCTAGAGCGCGGTGTCGTTCTTCTCTATATACAACGGGTATCTACGGCCTCTCATGTATCGAATGAACACGGATCTGGAGGAGTCTATATTCAGGATTTCCGGGTGGTTTTTTTACGAAGTTCAGAACGAGATCCAGTCTTTAATGGTGTAGCGGGTCGCAGCACTCGGTTTATCCCGTTCCCGGGGTGGACCCTTTTTTTCAGCACGGTCCTTTCACGTCTTTTGGGCGGGTTCGGCGTTTTCTTCTCCATTGTTTTGCCATCCATTAGCCTCTGGTACTTCTCGTAAGGAACTAGGACTAGCTTTTCCATTATTCTAGCTCCGATTTCAAATGGGCCAACGTTATCTTTAGAAGCGTACGAATAAACTTTTGTTTACCGCCAAGGGCCTCCACCTTTCTTTGGTAACCCAGCGTCCTATCACCCAAGATGTAAAGTTGGCGTCTGGAGCGTCTCAGGAGTTCTTTTTTGGGTTAGGGGCCTCTCATTTATCGAACGAACACAGATCTGGAGGAGTCTATATTGAGAATTTCCTGGAAGGTAGCGTATAGGATCAAGATGGCGCTTTCCGGTAAGGGCCTGGCAAACTTCATTTCTAGTCGGCAGTGCCCTTGTCTCTTGATATTGAATGAGTAGTAAGGATCGATCTCCAACGCTATAAGCAATAGCCTTTAACATAGTCATTTCGTTTAACGTTTATATCTTTCCAAAAGCACGTCAGCGTTCTGTAACAGTCCACATACTGATTGGCTTCGTAATTGGGTCGTAAAGGCTGCAAGGGATATGATTGTCCATCAACGTAGAACAGGCTCCTCGCCATGCATATGGCGTCTGGCTAACTTAGGAGCATATTGCGCAATTATTTGCTTTTCGTCCTTTAGTATTTCAATGAATTCCAGTCCGAAGTTGCTGTCTTACGCCCTCCGTCCGTTATACTATTCTCTCCTTATGCTTAAGCTCCAATTTTTCCATTTCTAAAGCTTGGGCTACTGGGGTGACCAGGTTCACTACAGGTTTTTCCTTTTGTCTCATTTCTTTCAACTCTCTGTATTTCCGTCCACTACCCACAATATAATGACCCTGACTGTCGCGTTCTGCGTAGCCATCTCTAACATCCAGCAAGTGCTGATACCATTTGTCGGGATCCAAGACGTACGGAATCCACTTCTGCTGTTGGTAATCATAAACGAGTCTAGTGCCCATCTCTTTCCATCGATTTCCTCCTTCATGCTCGAGTTATTATTACGCTCTATTCATACGAACGGGCGAGAGTCTAGTTCACTATCCTCAAGCACCTCGATAAATCGCTCAGCAGCCTCTCTAGCTTCGTGCCGTAGTTGTCTACATCTCATCCGAAACTACAGTTCATCAAACAAAGCTATACACATAAAAGTAATGGCGAACATATTTGCGCCTACTCAATACTTAATCCCTTTTCTTAGTTACCAGTTTTGATAGTCATTCGGGTTACACTCCGAACACCGTAATGCCCCTAACTGATTCATGTGATCACTTTGCACGTAACAGGGTACAACCCCGTCTGGTTCGGGTAAGGCCCTTCCAATTTCTGTTAAGAGTTCTTTGACGGCAATGTATTCTAGGGGTCTCAGGTATAATCCCTTTTTCGTAGGTATCACCTCTTCTTGCGGCTTCCAATACTGCCTTATATCCATACATGCGCTGCCCTCAGTGATGGTACAATAAACATTCCCTCCAAGATGACTCTTATAGTTTTGTTTCTCTGTCCTCGCTTTATCCGCGTATTCTAAGTAATCCACCCAATTCTTCCATCGCATCAAGGTTAAGCTGATACCTTTTTTGGTCGGTTTGTCATCTTTCCATTCTCTTAGGTCAACACGCAGTTCACCTTTCCATTCTGTGACCTCAATAAAGCGATCGTTTCCGAGACTGAATCTGCATCTAGATATGTTTACTGTTTGACTGTCAGAATAGATATGACTAGATTGCTGCAAAGCGCCTTATATAGTGAGAGGTCTCTTCTGATTGGTCAATTATCCAGTCATCTGATTGGTCAACCTCCTCCTCCTCACTCCTGCTTCCTCCTCCTCATTCTCCTTCATGACGTAGTAGAGTCCTCTTGGTCTTCAGAGCCTTTCTCGGTTTCCATATTATGATTCGGCCATACGTCCATTAATAAATCTTAACTGATTGTTTGTCTGATAGAGTCCGCCTGATTCATATCGTGTTGGCTCTTGAACTTTTTAGCCGATTCCAGTATTCGCTGTTGAACAGGATCCTCTTGTAGCTCGTAATAATCTATTAGAAATTGGGCGTAATCTCGTCTGAGTTTTTTGCAGAGAAGGCAAATCATCATTGGCTGCGAGATGAATAGCTTTATCCGAACTAAAACCTCGCTCTTCATAAGCATTCACTTTAGCTTTAAACTGCTCTATGTTCTCCTGCCTGATCGGATTTTGAAATCTCCTGTCCCAGATGTAGGGTTTAGAGAGCTCATCTCTTAGTTTTCTTCGTTTACCTGGAGGGCTTAAATCGCTTACCCTCCTATTCCATATATGCGGTTCATAACTTTCATCTTTTTCTTTATCCGGAGGGCTGATAGAGCGTATATAATCTAGGGACTCCACACTGTCAGCATCTTCATCATCAGAAATATCTCCGTCATCGGGAGACTGTTGATCGACAAATATGACAGTTTGTAGTCTGTCCTGTTCGGATGTACTCGATTTAAGATCTAGGACGAGGTAACCATAAGGTCTTACCGTGGCATCTTCAAATTTCCTCATAAATGTGGCGCAAGTGGACGGATAAATTCTTCTTGCCAAGGTCGCAACTTGTTGTCTGTCGATTGGATTATTAAACAAGACCAAATATTGCGTATTTAAATCGATATCCCTGCAAGCTCTACCTTGAGGAAATACGTTTTGAGTCAAATACACGATAGATATATTTCTGTGGTGACTGCCTTTCGTAAAAAGGTCAGCAATTCTCTGGTCACACTTTGCTTCAGTCATCAGGTCATCAAAAATGATTAGGTTCCTTTTTGAGGGATCGATAAACTGAGCATTATCGAGATAGTCTTGGATACCCCGTATAAATTCTATACACGGAATTCTCTTCTGAAGGTCTTCGTACAGGGGCTGCCATTGTCCAAAACACCGTAAGATTCGTTCTGGTGGCGGTTGTACTAACGAGGAAAGTAACAGTTTTCTAGTCCATTCCGTTTTACCTGATCCAATGGGTCCAGTTACCATCATAGAGAATGGGTGTCTAAATGTCATTTCCTTCAATGATTGTGACTAGATAGTATATTTCCCACTGCCATGGACATTGCGTTCATGTCTTTGCAATGCATCATGCCTACTATAGGACTGGTTGCAGATCAAACATCTGATCATTTCGTCTCAGTTAGTATTGTTTCTCTACCTTCATACGGGTGTCATCCTTCTTACGATCATTGGATCATTGTTACCACCACCACCACCACCGACACCACCACCACCACCCACCACCAACCACCACCACCACCACCACCACCACCACCACCACCACCACCACCCACAACCAACACCCACCACCAACACCCACCACCACCACCTCCACCACCACCACCACCGACACCACCACCACCAACCACCACCACCACCACTAACCATCACCACCACCACCACCACCACCACCACCACCACCACCACCACCCACCACCACGTACCACCACCACCACCACCACCACCGCCCACAACCACCACCACCACCACCACCACCACCACCCACCACCACCCATTCCAACCACATGGTGGACCATTGTTTCCTGACTGTACATTCACTGTATCCTCACTGTATCCCACTGTACCTCAACTGAACACTCACTGTGCCTAAATGTACCCTCACTGTATCCTCACTGTACCCCACTGTACTCTCACTGTATCCCCACTGTATCCTCCCTGTACCCTCAATGTATCCCAACGGAACCCTCACTGTATCCTCACTGTGCCCCCAATGTACCCTCACTGTATCCTCACTGTACCCCACTGTACTCTCACTGTACCCCCCACTGTATCCTCCCTGTACTCTCAATGTATCCTCCTTCCCTCCTCCTCCTCACCCTCTCCTCCTCCCTCCTAATCCCACTGTACCCCAACTGAACCCTCACTGTGCCCCAATGTACCCTCACTGTATCCTCACTGTACCCCACTGTACTCTCACTGTATCCCCACTGTATCCTCCCTGTACCCTCACTGTATCCTCCTTCCCCCTCCTCCTTACCCTCTCCTCCTCCCTCCTAGCTCAATTATGAATTTGAACTATCATGATCACTGTTTTACGGCCATTATACTCGTTGTAGAACGTTCTATCATCGTAGGTTCACCGGTAATTGTTGGTTGACCATGATTATATAATGATTAAGCATAACAGTTTCGCTTTAAACAACCAGTCATCAGCATTTACGCTATGTATAGTCTTAAGATGATGTACTATATTTAGCACATCCTTTCTATCGCATATTGGACACTGGATCTTGTATCTATGAGGCATAGTTTTGATCTGTTTTTAAACACCATTTAAAACGAAACTTTATGTATACCAGCTTGCTGGGCAAGCCTTTCCTTTTAAATCGAAACTTTTATAATACAAACGCGAGCCTTACTTTTAAAACGACACTTTTATGTATAACCTGGCAAGCATTTCCTTTTAAATCTAAACGCTTGTAATACAAACGCAAGCCTTCCTTTTAAAACGACACTTTTATGTTTCAGCTTCCTGGGCAAGGCTTTTCACGCATTCTTATAACGCGAAGATGAACTACGCTATGAAAAAAAAACATGTGTTCGAAAACACCAGTTTACAAACGTTTGAGCTAAATTGTATCATTTAAACTGTTCAATTTGCATGTTTATTGTTCGACTGTCATATTAGCAATGATTCAATTGCATGCGGTGCGCATTATATAGCGAGAGGTCTTTTCTGATTGGTCCGTTATTTTTAGTAACAGTGTCACTTTCTATTTTTAGTAACAGTGCTGTCTTTTGATTGGTTTGTTTAATAACAGTACCATATTCTATTTTTAGTAACAGTGCTGTCTTTTGATTGGTCCGTTTAGTAACAGTACCGTCTTTTGGTTGGTCCGTTTAATAACGGTACTATTTTTTAGTAACATCGTTATAAAGGCCAATGATAAGTACTCATGTTGTCTCTGGTTTCGAAAGACGTCAGCTCTTTTTCGAACTTTTGGGGTCATCATTGAACCCAAGGCATCCTACATACTACTACACTCACGTGTTAGGTAAGTAGATTAACGCTTAATTTGTAATTATTACATCATCGATTCAATTCCACCAATAAACAGTCTTTTAGATAGGGTAGGCCGTTATCACAAAAGTGACGTGTTTCGTTCGCTTAAACACGACCTTAATCTCATGTTTGTTAGGAAGTCCTATGGGCATGTTGAATGACTTCGTCATTTTATATCGCTGTCCACATTTCATCAGGGTATCGGGTTCTTCGAGACATTCTTCCATGCACTGATACATAATCACTTTACTGACAAAAATTGAAGCGTCTTGGTTATTTATATCTAAATGTTTATATATGTAGCGCTGGGCGTATGAGAGAGTCCCAGTGAGGCAGTTCTATTAATTTCCATACTGATTTGCCGATTACTTTTACAAAGAATTTACCACGCTAAAAACATTGCCCAAACTTAGGTTTGTTAGTTGTTTTCTTAGTTCATTATCATATATATAAACCCAACTCACTAGCACTCAGCCCATATTGTCCCAGAAGCCATAAGTTGTGTGGAATAATCAAATATAGGTTCAATTATTCAGTGCACATTGATTCGGCAGGTACGTTATTTCGTACAGTGTAATTATCGTCGGTTTCCGTAAGGGCTCGTGTATTATCGGGAGCTAGGTGTCTTCCGATTGGCTGTTGCATGTCTGTGACGTCACAAGGACTATATAAACATTCGTTTGCATTGCAAGCGATCAGTCTGTAACTGTTCTTCCATGGGTCAATATCGTAGGAGACAACAAAGGAGTTATTCAATAGAAGAAGATAAGCAATTGGGACTTGAGCACACTTGACTAGTGGCTTGGTTTCCGTGCTCTCTATTGATGGAATACCGTCGTAGAGAGGTTGCCTTGCCACAAATATAAGCAAGCTTTGTTACCGAGTTCTCTACTGATGAAATGCCGTCATAGAGAGGTGGCAAAGCTAGACTTATTTTGATTGCCTGGGTCGTAGTTCTTGTCTTCTTGGGACTATTGGTATCAGACTGCCAGAGCCTGTACCTCCGTATATAGAGGGTTTGAGAGTGTTCTCAGAATAGGGTGTTTTTTGTTATTAAGTAGCCTGAGAATAGGGTTTATCTCTTAGAATATATATTGTATGTATTTAATAGTTTCATGACCCGTAATTCTTAAGTGATTCCTCATCATAAACCAATCACAATTATTTGTATCTAATCACAAGGCAAAGTAGCCCAAAGAAAAAATATATATATATATATCTACTTTGATCATAGTACTATCTCAATATTTAATAGTGTGCACCTAAAGGCTCAAAACGAAACTTTATGTATACCAGCTTGCTGGGCAAGCCTTTCCTTTTAAATCAAAACTTTTATAATACAAACGCGAGCCTTACTTTTAAAACGACACTTTTATGTATAACCTGGCAAGCATTTCCTTTTAAATCTAAACGCTTGTAATACAAACGCAAGCCTTCCTTTTAAAACGACACTTTTATGTTTCAGCTTCCTGGGCAAGGCTTTTCACGCATTCTTATAACGCGAAGATGAACCACGCTATGAAAAAAAAACATGTGTTCGAAAACACCAGTTTACAAACGTTTGAGCTAAATTGTATCATTTAAACTGTTCAATTTGCATGTTTATTGTTCGACTGTCATATTAGCAATGATTCGATTGCATGCGGTGCGCATTATATAGCGAGAGGTCTTTTCTGATTGGTCCGTTATTTTTAGTAACAGTGTCACTTTCTATTTTTAGTAACAGTGCTGTCTTTTGATTGGTTTGTTTAATAACAGTACCATATTCTATTTTTAGTAACAGTGCTGTCTTTTGATTGGTCCGTTTAGTAACAGTACCGTCTTTTGATTGGTCCGTTTAATAACGGTACTATTTTTTAGTAACATCTTTATAAAGGCCAATGATAAGTACTCATGTTGTCTCTGGTTTCGAAAGACGTCAGCTCTTTTTCGAACTTTTTGGGTCATCATTGAACCCAAGGCATCCTACATACTACTACACTCACGTGTTAGGTAAGTAGATTAACGCTTAATTTGTAATTATTACATCATCGATTCAATTCCACCAATAAACAGTCTTTTAGATGGGGTAGGCCGTTATCACAAAAGTGACGTGTTTCGTTCGCTTAAACACGACCTTAATCTCGTGTTTGTTAGGAAGTCCTATGGGCATGTTGAATGACTTCGTCACTTTATATCGCTGTCCACATTTCATCAGGGTATCGGGTTCTTCGAGACATTCTTCCATGCACTGATACATAATCACTTTACTGACAAAAATTGAAGCGTCTTGGTTATTTATATCTAAATGTTTATATATGTAGCGCTGGGCGTATGAGAGAGTCCCAGTGAGGCAGTTCTATTCTATTCCATACTGATTTGCCGATTACTTTTACAAAGAATTTACCACGCTAAAAACATTGCCCAAACTTAGGTTTGTTAGTTGTTTTCTTAGTTCATTATCATATATATAAACCCAACTCACTAGCACTCAGCCCATATTGTCCCAGAAGCCATAAGTTGTGTGGAATAATCAAATATAGGTTCAATTATTCAGTGCACATTGATTCGGCAGGTACGTTATTTCGTACAGTGTAAGCATCGTAGGTTTCCGTAAGGGCTCGTGTATTATCGGGAGCTAGGTGTCTTCCGATTGGCTGTTGCATGTCTGTGACGTCACAAGGACTATATAAACATTCGTTTGCATTGCAAGCGATCAGTCTGTAACTGTTCTTCCATGGGTCAATATCGTAGGAGACAACAAAGGAGTTATTCAATAGAAGAAGATAAGCAATTGGGACTTGAGCACACTTGACTAGTGGCTTGGTTTCCGTGTTCTCTATTGATGGAATACCGTTGTAGAGAGGTTGCCTTGCCACAAATATAAGCAAGCTTTGTTACCGGGTTCTCTACTGATGAAATGCCGTCATAGAGAGGTGGCAAAGCTAGACTTATTTTGATTGCCTGGGTCGTAGTTCTTGTCTTCTTGGGACTATTGGTGTCAGACTGCCAGAGCCTGTACCTCCGTATATAGAGGGTTTGAGAGTGTTCTCAGAATAGGGTGTTTTTTTTATTAAGTAGCCTGAGAATAGGGTTTATCTCTCAGAATATATATTGTATGTATTTAATAGTTTCATGACCCGTAATTCTTAAGTGATTCCTCATCATAAACCAATCACAATTATTTGTATCTAATCACAAGGCAAAGTAGCCCAAAGAAAAATTATATATATATATATCTACTTTGATCATAGTACTATCTCAATATTTAATAGTGTGCACCTAAAGGCTCACAGCTATAGAGCCCTGGACACGCTACAAAAGTGGTTGCAGCAGCGTTGGGATCTCAGATAAAATCACCATTATCTCGAAATCCACAAAAATAGTATTATGGCTTATAGTAGTATAGGGCGTCCTATGGCGCCACTGAGTGCGCCAATGCCCAAGTTGATGACTATGCTTGAGACTAGTCAAGCACAGGACGAAATAACGTTACTGGAGCGTCAGCTCCATGAATTAGAAGCTGAAATATCACGTTTTACAGTAGGTAAGGCAGGACTAGAAACGCCATTGCTGAAGCGTGATGTAAAGCCAAAGCAATTGTTATCAGACATACCAAAAGGTAAACAGTTTGGTAAAGGTGAACAAACACCCACTGCAAAGGGTCTCTCTGATGGACACCTTAAATGGTATCCAAATAAGCTTGAAGACAGAGATACAAAAGATCATATGAAAATTCAGCCTTCACAGTGGCCCGTGCCATTTTCTTCAACCCCTAAAGCAGAGACTGGAGCATCCCAGAGTCAAGGTATCATGGCAGAGCAAAATAAGACAGATGACGTGGGGTCTAAGAAGTCTCTGAACATGAAGATCAAGCCAGCCACATTCGATGGGTCTGGGAATTGGTTGGACTACAGAGCACATTTCGAAGTTTGTGCAGAATTAAATGGGTGGACAGAGAAGGAAAGAGTCATGTACCTTGCTGTATCATTAAGAGGACAGGCACAGGGTGTATTTGGAAATCTTGCTGGTGGCACACACAACTATACTGAATTGATTAAGGCATTGGAAGAGAGATTTGCATCTCCAAATCAAATGGAGCTTTATAGAGTTCAGCTACAAGAGAGAAGACAGAAGGCCTCAGAATCCTTGTCTGAGCTTGGTCAGGATATCAGACGCCTTACAAATCTGGCATACCCTGCAGCGCCATCAGATTGAAGGGAAACATTAGCAAAGGAGCAGTTTATAGATGCTCTAGTCAGCTCTGACATGCGGCTGAGAATCAAACAAGCAAGACCTGCTAATCTAAATGATGCAGTGCGCCATGCAGTAGAGTTGGAAGCATTCAATAGGGCTGAACGTCAGCATTTAGAGGGCCAAGGCTATATGAG
This sequence comes from Loripinus fragilis, assembly GCA_964019695.1. NCBI lineage: Eukaryota > Metazoa > Mollusca > Bivalvia > Lucinida > Lucinidae > Loripinus > Loripinus fragilis. The sequence goes on from CAXHUL010000408.1 coordinate 95,802, forward strand.
AGTAACCTCAGAGAAGCCTGATGAAGAAAACAGTGATTTATAAAACAAGATGGAGACATTGCAGAAAACAGTCACTGATTTGCAAAAATCATTCAATGCGTGGAAGGGATACAAACCAAGGTCTGAGAACAAAAGTAGGACAAACTTGAATAGGCAGCATAGATATCATAAACCACGATGTTATGTATGTGGATCAGAAGATCACCTGAAACCTAAATGTCCTAGTTTGAAGAACAATGGTAAATTGAAGGAGTCAAAAGGAGATGAGACTCAACAGAACAAGCAAGTTGCTTCAGTAAATGGAGGATTATATGCTGATTGCAAGATTAATGGCATAGATACAGAATGCTTGATAGACACAGGTGCTACACTATCAGTACTTTCGCTGAAAGCATGGGACATTATAAGCCAGTCAAGTTCCCATGACATTAAGCCTTTTAAAATGCAGGTTTCCACAGCATCTGGGAGTCAAATAGAGGTTAAAGGAAAGGCTTCAGTCACTATTGAGATTTGTGGCATACAGTGCATAGTTGATATGATTGTTGCTGATATTGATAATGATGCCATCATAGGGTTGGACTTCTTGAAGAACAACAGTTGTAAGCTTGATGTAGAGAATGCTACACTTACAGTAAAAGACAAAAGCTGTAAATTAGCCTTAGCTGGCAAGTTGGGGTGTTATAGAGTAACAGTGTCTGAGACAGTAGAGATTCCAGCAAGGTCTGAAGCTATTATTGAGGGCAACGTCAGTGTTCCCATATTAAGGCAGAGTGACCTAGGAATGGTAGAGCCATCTAACAAGCAACTTGGGACAGGAAATAGTTTGATAGCCAAAGCTTTGATATGTGTTAAAGACACAATACCTTTAAGGGTTGTTAATTTTGATAACGAAAAGGTTAATATCTATCCTGGGACTCATATTGCAAATTTGAGTTTCGTGGAAAGCATACAACCAGTTATTAAGAAACAAGAGATATCATGCTCTTCAGAGGTTCCAAGTCACTTGCAAGACTTATATGAAAGAACAGCTCAAGGCTTGACACAGGAACAATGTAAAGAAGTTGCAAAGCTTTTGACAAAATATCAAGCTTCATTTTCTAAATCAGACTCTGATTTAGGCAGGACAGGGATAATAAAACATAAGAGACCAACAGGGGATGCCCGTCCAATTAAACAGCCCCTACGCAGACTACCAGAGCATATGCATGAAGAGGTCAACACACAAATTGATGATATGCTGCAGAAAGATGTTATACAACCTTCCTCTAGCCCATGGTCTAGTGGGATAGTAATGGTGCAGAAGAAAGATGGGACCAAGAGGTTTTGTATAGACTACAGGAAGCTCAATGATGTTACCAAGAAGGATGCTTATCCGCTTCCAAGGATTGACGACTCCCTGGCCCAGCTGGCAGGAGCCAAGTGGTTTTCATGCTTAGATTTAAACTCTGGGTATTGGCAGGTTGAGGTCCATGAAGTGGATAGAGATAAGACAGCCTTCATGTCTAGGAGAGGTCTGTTTGAATTTAAAGTTATGCCGTTTGGCTTGTGCAGTGCACCAGCCAGTTTTGAAAGGCTAATGGAAACAGTTCTTGCCGGATTGAATTGGCAAATATGTTTAATTTATTTAGATGACATTATTGTCATTGGAAAAAGTTTCCGTGATATGGTTGGGAATCTGGAGCAGGTGTTGAATAAGCTCCAGGGTGCTAATTTGAAGCTGAAACCACGGAAGTGTACATTATTTGCCAAAGAAGTAGAATTTCTCGGACATGTTGTTTCAGAAGCAGGCATTAAGACAGATCCTAGAAAGACTGAGGTTGTGAGTAACTGGCCAACACCAGACAATGTGCATGAAGTAAGATCCTTTCTTGGATTTTGTAGCTACTATAGACGGTTCATTCCACAGTTTGCTGATGTTGCCAAACCATTGCACTGTCTGACAGAAAAGACACATCCTTTTGTATGGTCAGACCAATGCCAAGAAGCGTTTGAAAGACTTAAGAAGAAAATGGTTGAGGCACCAGTACTGGCACATCCTGATTTTTCAAAGCCGTTTATCATTGACACAGACGCAAGTGATGCAGCCATAGGCGCAGTGTTGTCTCAGAAAATAGATGGACAGGAACATGCAATCGCATATGCAAGTAGGACATTATCAAAAGCAGAAAAACGATATTGTGTTACAAGGAAGGAGTTATTAGCCTTTGTTCACTTTGTGAAATATTTTCGCAACTATCTTTATGGACATGAATTCACTGCTAGAACAGACCATGGATCACTGCGTTGGTTAGCAAATTTTAAGGATCCAGAAGGCCAGCTAGCCCGTTGGCTGGAAACATTATCATCATATTCCATGAAGATCGAGCACAGACCAGGCCGACTTCACAGGAATGCAGATGGATTGAGTCGGATACCATGTAAACAATGTGGACGAAGAGAAGTTGATGCAGATCCAAAACACACCATATTGGCTCACAGCTATAGAGCCCTGGACACGCTACATATATATGATTTGAAATAATTAGCATGGTGTAGCTTAAGCTATTAACGCTACAATGTTTCAAAGTAAAGTGAGACGAATCCACCGTTTTTAATAAGAAAATATAGTTCCTACTCTATTGGAAACGGATACCAGGTTTTGATTGGTCCGCAGTGATCAAATCAAGGGTGTTAATTCACTATCGCTACTTTTCGTATTGAAATAGGAGTACTTTCCCCTTAGCTATTAAAAGGTTTAAACGATCAGGCGTCTTAATTCACTACCACTACTTTCCGTATTGAAATAGGAGTACTTTCCCCTTAGCTGCTAGCACAAATATCATTGAGCCGTGACACGTGGTGTTTTGACAAGTGTAGACTCCGACAAACCTGTGCAGCCTCCTTTTCAGCTTAGACGCTCAAAATGATGTTCAGTCTAACACTCGTAGAATACGTAAGCGACTAGCAAGGCTCTGATCAGACTGGTCTGAGCTTTTGCGCAGGCTGGTCTGAGCTTTTGCTGATCGCACGCCCTAGATACATTAACATACAGAACAGAACAGAAATTTTATTTGGACTCTCATCGTCACAACAATACATAATATACAAAACATATATTTGACGCATGCATTTAAAGTGTATTAATTTGATAAGTGTAGTTCGAGAGTGAAGCAAGTTTTGCTGCAGACGACACTAGTAGACAAAGCTAAAACCAAGGTTTATTCCATTGGAGTGAGAATCATCGCTGCTCGCAAACACAAATTATGGATATATAAGACCATACTACAAGATAATTTGTTCTATGAGTTTGGGTACCTGACTGACTAAGACTCAAACTAGTCTGTTCAGCTTCAGAGACAAGCTAAAATGAAAATTTGCATGAAGCAAGATTAGATGTTATGCATTTGCTTTGCAAAAAGCGGTCAGCAAAGGCACTGATCAGCCTGCGCAGATCCAATGAACCCTGTTGTCACTGAGTCAATACCGTGCACATGCTTCTATACTGACTAAAACCAGAAGAGACAGACACATGCGTTTTCAGTAGGAATAATTTTTGTGATACATAGACCGTTTTGTAAAATTATATAGACTTTTAAAAATGGAATCGTACAGCGATTAAGAAGCCTATAAGCTTTACTAATTAAGATTACCAATTTAACGGTTAATTATACGGGTCCTACATCTACGTCCGTACTTTGTGCCATTGTCTTTGATCTAACGTTCTATCAGCGAAGTCTCATTAAATTTGTCCTCAGATAATTTAAAGAGGGACCCCCAGCTATCTAAAATGATTATCCCAGAGAAAAATCCATTAATATCAATTATATTGCCCGTTTCATAATCAGTCCTAGTTAACAGCACACTTAACACACCCAGCTGCAAGGCTTATCAGGAGACGTTCAGCATGAAATTTCAACTAAAATACTGAAAAATACAATTTTTTTTGCTTTCAGATGTTGTATTTATCATGCTCATAAATGTTAAACAAGTATCTTCCGTACAGGAGGACAAAACATGGTATAACTATTTTATACCACCTACATTAGTGTAGACGATATTTCGTGCTAAAGTTGGTAAGATGGGGATACAGATCATTATAAATTTTTAACTGTTAAATGTCTATCGCTTAGATCCAGAGCAGATAGCTTCTGGGTGGTATAACTATTTTATACCACCTACATCATGAGATATTTCGTGCTAGAGTTGGTAAGATGGGGATATTTATAATTTTTTAACTGTTAACTGTCTATCTCGCAATTTGTCTCTAGACTATGAACAGTTGATACGTAAGTTGAATTTAGGGGTACCTACCTGTCCACGAGCAGCGCAGACTCGCCAGCAGTGAGAGCATTTAATTAAACAACATCTATATCTTTACTTTGTACATTAGTTCTCAGGTAAATATAGACGTCACAAAACTAATTTCTAACCCTGCCATCTAACAAAGGCGAACTCAGCAGACCATAAAGCGATCACATCAATTTTCAATGCCTTAGACCTTTAAGATGAAAAGGGCCAAATCGGCATCACCTTTCCTAGGACACGCTATAGATACATAAAACGTCTGGTCCGATGGACAGGCTCATCTGATTGAATACCGCACTCTGATCATTTCTTTAGTACATTGAGCAGCCGAGACCTCGCTGCATTGAAAAGGTAGGTTTTCCGTGGGCCTGTTATTCTAAAAATACTCCTGAATTGTAAAATCGATGGATCAAAGCAACAGCAGTTAATTATATTGATGCGTATAAAATCAAAGGTATCGTAAATAGCTCTTTATTCCCATAATTAAAATGGCATCATTTATAATCAGTCCTGTCATAGTTCCAGCATCAGATAAGTTGTCTATAAATGTCCAGAGAAAACGAGCTTTTACAAAAAGGCTTGGTTTACAATCCATGTTTCATATGGTTATCCAGAAGACAATTTGAGGGGGTGAGTGCGCGAGTGCCAGGGTAAATGAGTGGGTGTCTGAGTACGTGATCAGGTGGCCTATTTGTTTTTCTGCAGTTTGAAATGTATTAACGAATCTAGTCGGGTCTGGGATAGTCTGGTTTGGCCTGGATAGGCGACTATTGAGTCAAGCGAAGTCTCTCTACCAATCAGAATCTCATCTTTCATTCTCATAGTAATGCTGCCTCATAGATACGTGTATAAGTGTTACCCCCTTCTCCTGTATGTATTTTGTTTGCTGGTTTGATTTGATTCTTGACGTCCCATCAACGTTCTTTCAGTTAAACGGGGCTTCCTGGGTTGAACAAGCACTAAGCTAGGATTAATGTGTCTTGCTCAAGGACACAACGCAGTGACGCCGGTGAGGCTCGAACCCGAGGCCCCTCGGTCTCCAGTCAAACACTCTACCACTGATCCACTGCGCTCCCTGTATGTATGTCTGGTATGTATAATACTTACATGTTTTTAAGGTTTTAAAGGGAAGGCTTCCCCACGAAAATGCATTGTCGACATAGAAAAATTATGGATGTAGCCATGTAGTTTATATATGAGCCATATAGGTGTGCTTAGCGTTGTTGGTTGAGTTGTTGACGTAATGACATTGTTGGTAATGTTAATGTTGGTGGTGGTGTTGTAGGTAGAGGTTCCATAGAAAAAGTATGGATGTAGGTGAATATTGCTTAACTCGATACCGCAGCAGTTATTCGTGGAACCTTACCGCGCTTATTGCGTTGCTCCCTTAATCGTTTGTGAGTGACTCCTGAAAAAATGGTGTCTATAAAGAAATAAGATTAAACTATTGTTATTAGCTAAATGTGCTCATAGGGCCTGGGACGGTCTGGTCTGACTTGAGCTGGGATAAATTCGATGGTGTAGAAAAATGTCAATTTTCGAGATGACCTGTCTACCACTGAGCCACTGCGCTCCATGTATGTATGTCTGGTATGTATGTATGTATGTCTGGTATGTATGTATGTACGTACGTACGTACGTACGTACGTACGTATGTATGTATGTATGTATGTATGTATGTATGTATGTATGTATGTATGTATGTATGTATGTATGTATGTATGTAATGTATGTATGTATGTATAGATGGATGGATGGATGGATGGATGGATGGATGGATGGATGGATGGATGGATGGATGGATGGATGGATGTAGATATGGATGGATGGATGGATGGATGGATAGATCGGTGTCTGTCTGATAATTAGCCTGATGAGAAAGCTGCTTTGTGCACTGTATGACGTAGCTGAAACGATTGTAAAAGTGTCGTTTTAAAAGGATGGCTCTCGTTTGTATTATAATAGTTTCAATTTAAAAGGATGGCTTGCCCAATGAGCATCTGACCGTTAATGAGAGGGTCAGTGGTTCGAATACGCATTGCGATAGAATATTTTTGATTTTGTATTCTATAATAGTAAGAGGTAAGAATGAGTATTGGGAAAAAAGCAGCGATATGGAGCGGTCACAGGTGTACCCCTTAATCAACTATTTGGTAACTCTGAGAGAAACTCGACGTCAATTAAGAGCGATTTCCGTTGTTGCAACAAGTCTATTGAGTGGACGCATTAATCATTTTGAGAAGAGACTCAACTTTCTTGAAAATGTCAAAGGGCATACTAGAGACCTTGTCATCCCGTCGAATAAGTTTTGAACGGAAGAAACATCTTCTAAATCGTCATCATTCGCTAATTCCAGTGATGCTTAAAACGATTTATCTTATTAAAACCATTGTAGGCGACATAGTAAGAATGTAAGGGGATGTAGCGAATTAAAGATGCATGACTTTTATCTGTACCTGAATAGCAGAGATTCTTCCGGCATACGTAAGAAGAACTCTCCGTCCGAGTTTTGGATTCAATTTCCTAAACGCTACATACTGGAAGGAAAGTGGATGTGCGGATTAATCGATATAACTCTCAACTGCGATTTTAAACCGAGAAGTTCCCGATTATATCTGTGTTCTGACATAGTGGAAGAGTCCTACATACGAGGTTCACTGATTGAGTTACTTAGAAATATAGAGATCGGACCCAGATACAAAAAAAACAAAGTCGGAGTCCTACGTGAGACCCATTTATGTGTCAGTAAAAGTGTCAACTCTAGATAGTATAAGAATCGAATTAAAAGACGAAAATCTGAACACGGTGGACTTTAACTCAAACGATCTGCATTGTGTCTTACATTTAAAAAAAGATGGGTACTAGACTCGTTTACGATTACCAGCAGCAGAAGTGGATTCCTTACGTCTCGGATCCCGACAAATGGTATCAGCACTTGCTGGATGTTAGAGATGGCTCCCCGGAGCGCGACAGTCAGGGTCATTCTATTGTGGGTAGTGGACGGAAATACAGAGAGTTGAAAGAAATTAGACAAAAGGAAAAACCCATAGTGAACCTGGTCACCCCAGTAGCCCAAGGTTTAGAAATGGCAAAATCTGAGCTTAAGCGAAAAGGAGAGAATAGTATATCGGACGGAGGGTGTAAGACAGCAACTTGGGACTGGAATTCATTGAAATACTAAAGGACGAACAGCAAATAATTGCGCAATATGCTCCTAAGTTAGCCAGACGCCATATGCATTGCGAGGAGCCCGTTCTACGTTGATGGACAATCATATCCCTCTCAGCCTTTACAACCCAATTACGAAGCCGATCAGTACGTGGACTGTTACAGAACGCTGACGTGCTTTCGGAAAGATATAAACGTTAAACAAAATGACTATGTTAAAGGCTATTGCTTATACGCGTTGGAGATCGATCCTGACTACTCATTCAATATCAAGAGACAAGGGCACTGCCGACTAGAAATTAAGTTTGCAAAGCCCTTAGAGCCCGCCCAAAAGACGTGAAAGGACCATACTGAAAAAAGGGGTCCACCTGGGGAACGGGATAAACCGAGCGCTGCGGTGCGCTACACCATTAAAGACTGGATCTCGTTCTGAACTTCGTACGCTCCCTCTCCGGAAATAAATGAGAGGCCCCTCACCCCTTGTATATAGAGAAGAAGAACGACGACACCGCGCTCTAGGACGTGACGCTACCTTCTCGTGGTCTAGGGCGTTGACTCACCCTCCGAGGTGTAACCGAACGCGTCACAGGGACCGCCATCTTGTATGTGACGTCGTGGGGGCCGCCATCTTGGATCTGACGTCGTGGGGGCCGCCATCTTGGATCGGAAGTGACGTCATTGTCGCTAAAGTGACGCCTATACTACTAACAATTTTCCTGGGGAGCATCTAGCATTCCTTCTGTTTAGTGAATAAATATACAAGCATTCCAGACCCACGTCAGGCCCGACAGAGTGTTGGTCCTGATCTGGATCCACACTGTTTGACACCCCGACGTTTTATACTGCTGTTTTATAGGTCATTACTTATCACCAAAGCTGCCTTTTAAAACATGTTTGTAACTTGTGCGCTATTTTTAATTGCTTTGGAAGAAATGCCAAATAGGGTGCTACATTTATGCAAATACATGATATAAACTGATGGTAATTCTATAGTAACACGCGATATCATAAAATGTTAGGTCTGTCATTTATTAAATAGCTGGTACAGATCCAAGACCTTCATCTACAAATGAAGGTCACAGGTATCCGTACCAGATATTGAAACAAAATGACTTGCGAACCACTCACTCCCGTGTAGTAAGTCCTTTTTCGAAAGCGAAACAAAAAGAACTGGTATAAAACGGCCACACAAAAATAGACAAAACAAATATCTTAATGTTAAATGGTAGCTTAATGAAGGTCGGAAGTATTGCAGAATGCTCCCTTTTGACCTGCATTAAGTAATAATTGGTATTGAAAAACAAAATTTTCGGTCTGTTTGAGAGTGGCCGTGTCACGCAGATTTTACTGAATGTTCGATTGTATTTGTCCAGAGATTCAAGCTACGACAATAACAGGTACATTTGTTAAACATTAATCAATAGAAAAAGTGTGTTATCAAGTTGCTTCAAGGAGGCAGTAAGTCAAAAAAGGTGGAAGCACTGAGCACTGCTACCTTTTTGGTGTTAACTACTTCCAATAAAACTAAGCTCTCACATTTTAATCTTGGTTTGTGGGCATTGGCTGCATACTTTTTGAAAATCCCGGCAATCACAAAAATATAGGCTGGTCCGGATCTCCTAAAAAATCACAAAGCTACTAAGCCAGTATTAAATGAGCCAGCGCATGAGATTTCCATCAATGTGGTATGTGCGACCAGCAAAGCCTCAGATCAGCCTGCGCGTACATGTACACGCAGTCTGATCACAGCCTTTGCTACTGTAGTCGCTCGGGTATTCTATGATTGTTAAGCTACTGACTGAACACCATTTGAAGTTTCTAAGCTTAAAAGGAGGCTGCAGGGAGCTCGTCTGAGTCAACACTTGCCAAAATACCACAATGTTGGAAATCACATGTCGTGGCTCAATTATGTTGGTCCATCATCGGCACGCCAGCGAAACGCTGATGATGGCCTGCTTTTAGTGGTACAAACTATAAAAACAAACAAACAAAAAACACGTCGTCAAAGTTCCTTAGTTGGACCCCCTCTGACAAAACTCTCTGGATCGGCACATGAGTTATGCTACTTTTATGTGCTTTGCTATGGTTTGAAGTTTTTTTGTGTCGCCTGCGAAGCATGGCCGACCCATAGGGAGCATGTCTCCGTCGTCGTCCGCGTTGTCATACTTTTGGTTTCCGATCGATTACTCTTGAAGAGATGATCAATTAAATGCAAACTTCACAGACGGGTCAATCATCATTAAATACAGGTCAAGTTTAAATGGGGGGGGGGGGGGGTAATCCGCAAGATTTAGACTGAGTTATGGCCCTTTTTACTTATTTTTGGCTAAATTGTGGTTTCTGATCAATAACTTTTAAAACGATACAACAATTTCATTCAAATTTTACAGAATGGTAACGCATCATACAATACAGGCCAAGTTAGAATTTCGAGGTCATACGCAAAATTTTGACTGAGTTATGGCTCTTTTATGACTTAGGTTTAGGCTAATGCGAAAACTATATTAGCTTTTTGTGCAGTATAAACTTCACAATTCTCCAAAACTATAAAATACCTGACAACTTTTCACTATAGGCCATGAATACCCAGCGCCTGTAGATAAGCATAACAGTGATTAAAATAAAACCCCACCCCCTGACCCCTTAGTAGGGGTCAAAGGTCAAATATTTAAATTTCGCAACAACTGGTCAGTTGTCAATATTGTTTACGGAAAGTTCGCATGCAGACAGACGTACAATACATAAGAAACATATCAAACGTGATTTTTGATCGAATGCATGTGTCCGATCATGGGTGGACATAGGAATGGGCTCAAAAGGTCGAAATTCATTTTTTTTCAGAATATGGTCATGATGCATAAATAATTAAAGAGAATCACGAATGAAGCAATATGGTAGCAAATATTTTGCCCGATAACCCCCCAACTCCCAACCCCCTCAACTCCCTGATCCTTGGGGTGTAGTCAAAAGGTCTATATTTAACTTTCAAAACATGGTCATGTTGCATATCAAATTAAATGGAATCACGAATGCAGCGACACGGTAGCAAATATTTTGCCCGCAGACCCCTCTCCCCCACCACCCCCGACCCTGGGGGTAGGGTCAAAAGGCAACTTTTTCAGAACATGGTCATGTTGCATATCAAATTGAAGGGAAGTACGAATGCAGCAACATGGTAGCATGGTAGCAAATATTTTGCGGGCAGATCCCCACCTACCACTCTCCCCGACCCTGGGTGTGGGGTCATAATTCAACTCTTTTAGCACATAGTCATGTTGCATATAAAATTTTAATGGAATCACGAATGTAGCAACATGGTAGCAAATATTTGCCCGCAGACCCACAACAATCCCCCGCCGACCATGGGACAGGGGTAAATAGATCAAAATTCAACTTTTACAGAACATGGTCATGTTGCATATGAACTTAATTGGAATTACGAATGCAGCAACACGGTAGCAAATATTTTGCCCGCAGACCCCCCTACCCTGGTGGAGGGGTCAAAAGGTTAAAAGGCAACCTTTTCAGAACATGGTCATCTTGCAAATCAAATAAAAGGGAATCGCAGACCCACCTCCCCCCCCCATTCCTCTCCATTCACCACCCTCGGGATCAAAAGGTTAAAATTCAACTTTAGTCCGGTGTATGGGCTCGATTTTGTAAGTCGAAAATACACCCATCGTTAGAAAGGATGAAAGTGGTCTCAAAATTTAGCTAATTATATCTGCTTTCAATATCCGCCTGTTGACACTTCGAAAAAGTGTAGCGTCATAGTGTAAAATGGGCAGATAACTCTATACCATGCATATCTGAAAAATGCAAGATAGTCATTTAAACGATAAAATCGACATGTTTTCATTCTTATTGTACTCCAAATGTTATTATTTTTCAAAAGAAAAATCAATTTAATGGAGATTCATACTTTTAAAAATATAATTTACGCAGTTTTGACGTTAATGACGTCACGTTACGTAACTTGATCCTAAAAATCGTTGAAATATACTTTTTAACTTTATTTCCTGCATTGGATATTCGATATTCTATCAAATATTTTTCATTATCAAATCTCAAAATATCTTATGCTACGTTTACACTATGTCCCCGGCGACCACGGCAGTCACGATTTCGGCCACCGTGGACGAAACGGGGTGACCGTCACACAACGTAGGGGAACGGGATCGACAAACGTAGCTCGCCGTGGTTGCCGTGATCGCCGGGACAGATTTTTAAACAGTCAAAAAATTTGCCACGGCAGCCACGGCGGGATTGACCTACTTAAATGTGCCGTAGTAGAACGGGGAGAACGCAACAAAACGTGACGGAACGTAACAGACCTTAACACAACTTGGAGTATGTCCGTAGCTGGACGGCTTGTTACGAGACGGCAACGCAAGGTCTGCCAGGGTCTGTCAAGGTCTATCAAGTTCTGTTGCGGTCTGCCACGTTGTTCTAACCCGACCCCACAGCTCGAACCTGAACATGGAGTCTAAGAATCGCAGATAGATGCATCTGAGGAGGAAAGTAGTGGCACGGGTAGAAATAATCATTACTGAATGGACTTGGGTAGTTTCATTGTATTATAGAGGTGTCATAGGTTATAATTTCCCGTGGCAGAATATTGCATTTATTTCTCTGAAGATCAGTCAGTGTAGACATTGATAAATGCTGCATTGTGCGCCATTTCATTAGAATCTTCTGTGTTTTTAAAAAATACTCATAAATGAGTCACTAAAGTACAAAGGGTTAATGCTGATACCAATGGCTGGTGTTATTGTTTCAAGACTCTCATTGTACAGTTTCGAAGAGCTTTGGGGGCCTGAAATGCGTTAACATCTTCGATGCGAAGCTCTCTTGCTATAAAAAGTGAGAAATGTCCCAAATGTTGCATTCGTTCTTCCGAAAACCATGCCCGCACTTTGCATCCGTCTTTAACTTTCCTGCTAGACTATCATTCTTCTATATAGCTGCTGGTGGCCTCCTTGCTGCCACAAAGGCTAGATGTACGCTCCTAGCAATTATATAAATACGAAATCGGCTTCTTTATTGCCATTACATGTAATGATGTTTTTGATAAAGGTTGCATAATATAACGATTGCAGCAGCTTTGTGGACCTCCTCTTTATACCATGGGCATATTGGGACTTAAACACCATTCATCGCCCACGACTTATCGTAGAAAACATTGACAGAACTTGTAGACGTAGCAGAACTTGATCGCAACGTAACAAAACGTGAGCGGTCCCAACAGAACGTGGCAGGCCGGGATGAAACGTAGAACCATCCGTGACAGACCGTAGCGCGCCGGCGAGCCTCTATCACGGCAGACCTTGACAGACCGTCAGGAAACGTAGCGAGTCTTAACAGAACTTGAACACAAAGACAAAAATGACTAATAACACCACGGCGAGCTACGTTTCTGGCTACCGTGACTGCCGTGGCTGCCGGGAACATAGTGTAAACCTAGCATTAGCTTTGAAAATACATAAACAGTTGATTCCTATTATGTTTACGCAGAAAGTTATACCGCTTTAAAGATACCAACCCCTTTGCGAGCAATTCGCCATATTTGGTATGATTTCTTAAGTATATGGAATTCAAATAGGCCCTACATAATGAGAAAAATACACCACTCATTCGAAAAGATGAAAATGGTGTCAGTTTAAAGCTTATCATCTCTACTTTCAATATCCTGGTATTGTCACTTCGAAAAGGTGTAGCGTCATAGTGTAAAATGGGAAGATAACTCGATACTATGATATTCAAAATACAATGTAAATGAAGGAAAATAATGCAATCTTGCATACCCATTGAAGAACTTATGTTGTGGTTTTTTTTCCATAATAAGAATAATAACTATACTTTTTTTATCTTGCCTTAAAACATCTTCCAAAATTTAAAAGGGGTCAAGGTCAAACATCTGTAATTATATTGGCTATTAAATTTTTAAAAACTATATTAAATGAGTTCCTTACAAATAGTCCAGGGGCCAACTTAGCTTTCCTTGCTCTCTTAGACAACTTTTCATGGGCACCATCTTTTTTAATGCAAAACAAAGTTGTCTAAAACTAAACCTGTTTGGGCTATGAGAAAATGCATGGTTTCCATGGCAACCCATAACAGATTCGAGAATGGGGGTGTGCCAACAAAATTACTCATATCGAAGCTGCTACTTATCATAGACTGCTTAACTTCATACCACATTGAAGCTTAGACATAGACCTTTTATTTATTGTCGCATGTGCAAATTATCTAATTTGCATTATGCAAATTATCTAATTTGCATATTCATAAATATTTGTGAAAACATTACAAATTGATTCAATAATGGGGGTGTACCTACAAAATCAATTATATTGCAGCTGCTACTAATCATAGACTACTAAAATTGATACCAAATAAAAGCTTAGACGCAACCCTTTAATTTCGTGGTCAGATATACAACTTATCTTATTTGCATAATTTGCGTATTTATGAATCATAGGTTTAGATAAACAAAATTGTTAAGCATAAAATTGTATATAAGTTCTAACCTATCAGTTTAAGCATGTTTTGAGTGCTCAAAAGAATCGTCCCATTGAAACGGTTCTTTTGAGTACCCACAACATATGTTTTGGTTGAGAAATAAGAAAAATACTTTTTGGTACGCACTCTTAACTAAAGGCCTGATAAATATTAGAATAATGTAAAAAAAATAAGAAAGCATTATTTAAAACATAAACAGCTTGATTTAACCCCCATTGTATCATTGTTGCATGTTGTTTTTCATCAGTGATACAATTTGGCTATTCCATTCATCCAGTGTTCCTATTTGAATATTGTCTTATTTGTAGATTCATGAATATATATGAAATTTAAAAAAGAGGGAAAATCATGTAAAATCTAAAAGCCCTGTGTGAGGCTGTTGGTAATAATACCTAACTTGCAGCCTTAGGGCATTTTGTCATGCATGCCAAAAGAGAAAACAGTTGTTAAAAAACTGTTTGGGCTTTGTGAAAATGCATAGTTGCCATGGCAACTCATAATGCGATTCTTAAGATACTCATATCTCAGTAGTATCTCATCCTTGAATACTATACATGGTACCAAATTAAAGCTTAAACTGCGTTCAGTCATTGGTCAAATACGCAAGTGTTCCAATTGTATGTTCATAAATATTAATGAAAATAATAAAAATAAGAGAAAAATTGCAGAAAATTTAAGGGGATGTACCTACAAAATAACCTATAACTCAGCTGCTTATTATTCTTTACAACTGAACTTGGTACAAAATAAATGCTATGAAATGGCACCTTTAGTTAATAGTCTGACATGCAAGTTATCTCATTTACATATTCATAAATATTAATGAAGACATTAGAAATAAGAGGGAAAAACCTAGAAAAATGAAAGGGGCATGCTAAAAAATTAGCTATATCTCAGCTGCTAGGTGTTCTATACTACCAATTTGGTACCAGATTAATGCTAAGACATAACTTAATTTATTTAATTCACTTTTAGTTGTATTAGATAACTTGCAATTGAGATCTTAGTGATATTGTAAGCACACTCCCTTTATTTTGACTGTGTGGTACTTTATTGTATCGATTCCTGATCTTTGCACCTTTACTTACTTATTTTGAATATTTATGTTTTCTTACGTTTTTATTAACATACATGAATATCTAAATCAGATAATTAACACATCAAATGACAGAGAACATTACATGCTATACAAAGTTTTGAAGTTTATGATATATGGCTATTGGGATAAAAGTACTGTATATAGTTTTTAGGTACACCCTCATTAACGTTTTCCACGATTTTCTCTAATTTCTAATGTTTTCATTAATATTCATGAATATGATAATTAGATTTTTTTGTATATTTTATCATTAGGTAAAATGTTGTACCTTAGCATATATTTGGTACCAAGTTTGGTACTCTAGGGCAATGGGTAACTGAAATAGAAGACATTTTGTAGGCACATCTCTTAACTGTCATTCAATTTTCTTTAATTTCTCATATTTTCATGAATATTAATGAATATAAGAATTAGATCATTTGCCAGTGGATTAAAGTGCTATAACTAAGCATTAATTTGGTGCCAGGCTTAATACTCTAGATCAATTAGTAAATAAGATATGAGTAATTTTGTAGGTACACCCCTTTATTGTTCTGCAATTTTTCTCAATTCATTTTTTTTTTCATTAAAATTCATTATGCAATTTGCATACTGGACCATTTGGGTAAGATCGCAGTGCCTTAGCATTGATTTAGTACCAA
This sequence comes from Loripinus fragilis, assembly GCA_964019695.1. NCBI lineage: Eukaryota > Metazoa > Mollusca > Bivalvia > Lucinida > Lucinidae > Loripinus > Loripinus fragilis. Next base: position 111,516 of record CAXHUL010000408.1, read on the forward strand.
GTTTGGTAGACTGTGATGGTTAGCAGCTAATATATAGGTAATTTTGTAGGTACAAACTTTAATTTTTCTACAAGTTTTCTCTCATTACTAATGTTTTCATTAAATTCATTTATATGCAACTAAAATAGTTTGCAAATTGACCCTTCATGTAAAAGTACTACGACATAGCAATAATTTGGTACCAAGTTTTGTATCATAGAATGCGTTACTAGTGAGCTATGAGTATTTTTGTAGGTATACCCAATTCTTTAGGATTGCCTTATTGAATACCATGGAAACCATGTCTTTCAACATAACGAGTTTCTTTTTGTTGGTCAAATTGAACAATCTAACACCCATAAGAAATAGGTGTGCAAGGTAGGTCTAACTATTCCCACTACTTCCGTTGCAAAAGGACTTGTTAAATCATATCATCGATTGTGTAACTAAATGCATAGCTCAATGCTTTTTAGGATTTTTCCACAATTGCTTTAACCTTTTCATTAATATTTATGAATATACAAATTAAACATAAAAAGATTGTTTGCATATCTGATCGTGCGATGAAAGACCTATACATAAGCTTTACTTTGGTTTCAAATTTAGTAGTCTAGGATAAGTAAGTGTCGAGCTATGAATGAGTTTGTAGGTACAGTCCCGTTCTTGAGAAGCGCATTAGGGTTTGACATGAAAACTATGCATTTTACACATAGCCAAAACAGGCTTATTTTTAGGACAATTCGGCACGCATGAAAAATTGTCCTGGGATGCAAGGTAGGTCAAATAAGCTCCTAGACTAATTCTGTTTCTGTGGAAATATAATATGAAAAGGCCTGTATTACAGGAATTGTAGTTTTTGGTAGATATTCTTCCTGATAATATAAGTGCACCGCATATGGAGACATGACCAGCTATGCGTTTGCACGGACGCATGCATATGCGTATTTACCGACAGACATATATGCGGACAGATCATTATGCAAATAGTTTATAATGAACCAAATGGAATATCCCCTTCATATTTTAATAAAAAAGAGAACAGCTTTAAACGATGCTCAACTTTGAAAATCTTCAGGCTACTTGTTGACATACGTCATATTATACGTAGATTATCGTTCAGAATCAGTAAGCTCTGTATGGGCGGTTCGCTCTATGGCATTTTTTATTTCTACGAGAATTCAGCCCTCATATGCTGTATATTCCAATCACATTCTGCTCTAAGCAAATACAGGAAAACTGCTATGAAATTCGTTTTCAGGTTTTCATTTTTTTAATTTAACTGGCGTTACGTTATGTAACTTACGATTAAGTTACGTAAGTCTTCCATCCTATCTTGTAGTCAGAAACGTCATAACGAAATCTTAGATGCTCATGAGAGTTTCTATAGCACACAGCATTTCTAATACTTTTAATATTTAATACTTGGCGTTATTATGCAGGATGGTTGACATCGCCAAGTATTGTCTTTTATGAAAACACGTCAAATATTGCGGATTTCCCGCTAAGGTGTCGGTATCTTCAAAACGTCATAACTTTCTGCGTATAAATAGTAGGAATCAACCGTTTATATATTTGCAAAGCAAAGACATTTTGGGGTTTGATTATGAAAAATATGTAATAGAATACTGAATATCCAGCTAGGAAATTAATGTGAAAAGTGTATTTAAATGCTTTTGTAGGGTTGAATTACATACCGTGACGTCATTTACGTCAAGACGACCTCGATGATTTTTTTTAAAATTGTGAGACTCCTTAAAATTGATTTAGCTTTCAAAAAATATATACATTTGGGGTTTGAAAAAAAAATGAAAACGTGTCCATTTTATCTTTTAAATGACTATCTGGGAACTTTCTGACATGCATGGTATAGAGTTATCTGCCCATTTTACACTATGACGCTACACGTTTTCGAAGTGTCAACAGGCGGATGTTGAAAGTAGTGATGATAAGCTTTAATTTGAGACCGTTTTCATCCTTTCTAACGATGGGTGTATTTTTCTCCTTATTTAGGGCCTATTTAATTTTCATACACCAGACTACTTTTTCAGAACATGGTCATCTTGCATATCAAATTGTAGGGAATCACGAATGCAGCAACATGGTAGCATGGTAGCAAATATTTTTCCCGCAGACCTCCACCCATAGCAAATATTTGCCCGCATATTATTTTTATTGAATTAACCTCTGCAAACTAGGCTTTTAACTTTAATCTGTATGATTCCCAAGGTGAACGAACAGCGGTCGGAGAAATGGGATTTATGCTATGTGATTTATACATTTTTCTAAAATAACCCTTCGCCGGGGATATAAATTCGACGAATTTGACTTCTGTTATGCCAGGCGACCCATCCGATTTTCGGAATTCTAGTTTTAAAAAGCTAACATTGTTACATATATTTTTTAAATCATTCATGCTTGGCTATTATCGAAAGCTTCAAATTTAGGCTGCCGACACTCATTAGGGTCACGCTTTGTGTGCCAATTTCATAAGTTATATTTCCTATAGGCTGGTAAAATCTAAATCTGTCACTTACTGACGTTAGCTATTTGTAAAGGTGTTTATATACATTTTTCTTAGAAACTAGCTGCCATTGTTCTGAGTTAATTACATTAAATCTGAAAAAAAGAGTGATTTCTAAAAGGTCTATCTACAATGCTATTTGCATGCTGAATGATTTTAGGCAGTTTTGTCGTCTGCTGATTTTTCTAAGATTTCAAAACATCTTTAGGGAATACCATTACACTGTCATGTAGTTTAGATCTAGGCCAGAACCGACATAGTGTCGGGTCAGAACTAGGCCTAAATGGCTTGCAACGTTTATCAGCAAACGGAACAAGTCGCAGCTAGCGGGGGAAATGTTAAAGCTTGCGACATCCGGCGTAAACAAACACATTTAAGAGTGCCTGCCACAAATGACCTTGGCCTTGAGTTGGCATGGTTGAAACATACGGTTTGTATACAGTCTTTATGAGATGAATATTTGACTAAAAGTCTAAGAAAATCCTTCTGGCATAAGGGCAGGAATTCAAATGTCTAACTCGTGACATTAAATTGTGGCATGGAGCTTTAGCCACAGTGTTGTCATGAAATTTGCATATTCTCGCACCGAACCAAACACTTCACCAACATTTTATTAAATCATTACAGGGGTAAAGGGGATAGGGTGCGGACATAGACTTTTGATCGCTACTGGTGACCATGACCGTGCAGTCATGGTTGAATAACACACTTGGCATTTCATCAAACTTAGACAAATATTCGACCAAAATTAAATATGGGACGGACATGAAATTCAATGTTCAATCACATTACCTTCAACTGTGAGCTTGACATTGAGTCTGCAGGGTTGAGCTATGTGTTTTGTACACCCCGGCACTGAGGTGAACATTTTATTAACGTGTAAAGATAATAAACGCAATTAAAGGCTAAATTACATTACCTGTAACTGTCACCCTGACCTTGAGTTTGCGTAGCTGAGTCATGGGTTCTGCACACCGTCTCACTTAGGTGAGAATTTGACCAAAGCTTAGATCATCTGAGCCAGTGCATGAGATTTCCAACAATGTGTTATGTGCGACCAGCAAAGCCTCAGATCAGCCTGCGCATACGCGCAGTCTGATCAGAACTTTTTTTTATATAACTTTTATTTCACAATATCTTTCTTTATACATTTCTAATCTATACATAATACATATATATGCTATTTTAAATATATATGAGAGAGAGAGAGAGAGAGAGAGAGAGAGAGAGAGAGAGAGAGAGAGAGAGAGATCTTATTATGCAATCTATTTCATTTTGTAGATATTAGCTAGGTGAGAATTTGACCAAAGCTTAGATCATCTGAGCCAGTGCATGAGATTTCCAACAATGTGTTATGTGCGACCAGCAAAGCCTCAGATCAGCCTGCGCATACGCGCAGTCTGATCAGAACCTTTGCTAGTCGCTTGAGTATTCTATGATTGTTAAGCTACTGACTGAACACCATTTGGAGTTTTGTAACTTATAAGGAGGCTGCAGAGGCTCGTTTGAGTCTACACATGTCAAAATATCAAATTGTTGGAAATCTCATGCACTGGCTCAGATTCTTTAAAGTATTCAGGAGATACAGAGTAATGGATAAACGGACGAATAGACGAAGGCATTCCTAAAATCCCTTCTCCGCTTCTGGTTGGCGGATTTATGAATAAGGAGTTTGTTTTAAGCTCTGTTAGGCAAATTTTAAATTTATTTGACCTTGACCCTTGACTCTTAAGTCATATTGGTGATCTTTGACTTGTGTTGTAATCTACACACCACCAAATGCAACCATTGTGCCAAATATGAACACTTCAGTCAAAAGAGGAGTTTGTGTTACGAGCCATAAGACAGATATATTTTAAGTACATTTGACATTGAACTTCGACTCCAAGGTCAAATTGATGGTCAGATCTGAGGCATATGCTTTAATTTACACACAATAGCCAATTACTGTGCCAAATATGAGCACCCTAAAAAGTACAATATTGTGTAAATGTAGTAACTGTTTCTATTAACAATCTGGAGTGGCACGAGCACTAAACTATAAAAACAACTTTGTCTGGCTATGTATATGCGTATCAATAGCGCGATGGCCGCCATGTTGAAGACGTCACTATTCATCCCAGAAGCGGATCTCAGATGAGTGAACTGGATAGAAATGATGCTAATGCCTCAACATTTAATTGGATAAATGTTTTTAAAAATCGACACGAACATTACACTGGGCCACATTTTGTCCCATGCGATATAGACTATAACGTGGCGCTTGCCCAAGGCTCATGGGCTAGATGGCCTATTGCTTTTTAAAGTAGATTCATGTGTAAATAGTGTTTTTGTTTACAATATCGAGCAGCACTGGTATTAAATTTATTAAAAAAAAACGTTTATTTTGCCAACAAACTTAGATTTTTCTTAAATATATACGCATTTTAATTGTGTGATGGCCGCCATTTTGATGACGTCATTACTCGGACCAGACGCGGAACTCAGATGGGCCAACTGGTTGAAATTGTTGCAAATACCCCAAAGTTTAAATTGATTTATCATATGACGTCGCGTCTGGGAGTGCATTTGACCAGCTTAAAACCTCTGTTTGAAACTTTGAAGAATTAATATGCACTTTTCTTAGGTTTAACATCCTCAAACCTAGGTTTGAAGTTCAAACTTAGGTTTAAAGAATAAATGTGCACATGCGCTCTATTTGCGGTCCTAATTATTCGTAATCAGTGTTAATTAGAGTAGGCTGTGCAGTATAAACACTACCTTTTCGTCTACAATGAAGAAAATGAAAGGGGATATACAGGGCTTTATCATATGACGTCGCGTCTAGGAGTGAAATAACGCCATGCAATAAAATCTGTAAACCACTAGTGGTTTATCGATTTACGGGAAACGTTATGACGTCCATAACAATGTTGCGTACATAATGCCAAAATTATAACGTTTTACGCCAGAAATCGGATTTCAAAGTATTTGTCATATGATAAATAGAATCTAACATTCGTGCTCTTGTATTATTGAATTTATTAAACTCGTTGTGAAAAAGAGATAAAATGCTCGGCAAGCCTCGCATTTTATCTCTTTTCCCCAACTCGTTTAATAAATTCAATAAAACATGAGCACTCATGTAAGATCCTCTATATAGGTCACCAAAATCGTCACGAAACTTACATGGGGGCATTTTTTGCCTCTTCGACATAGACTAAAATATTAATATGGTTGGCCAATGAGTGTGAATAAAAAACATCAATACACTAAAATTCAGCAATTCAGCACTTCATCTTTTTAGTAGGGTAAAGACGGGTAAATTCGGACATCAGGTAAATTCGGACACTCGTTAGCAAACAGTGTAAATCCAGATGAGACGGCTCCTTCTCATTAGGATTTTCACTGTTTGCTTAGTTAATTTACTTCTTATTCCAATAATTGAAGTATGAAACAAACAAGATCGCTGTCCGAATTTAGCTGTCTGTCCGAACATACCCGACTTTACCCTATACATATGCAGATCCGCAACTCACTGAATATTCAGCAGGAGTTTCAGCTTTTAAGTCAGTCCCATCAATTTGCTTCATTTGATCAATCAATTAAATTTCAGTTTGAATTAAGCTTCAAAGAGAGTTAGAAATAATAAAGGCCGAAAAACTATAGAGAAATTAAGAACAAAACAGATTTTTAACCATCTTCGCAATAATTAATACATGTATAAACATCAAAAACATCAAATCATCAAATTATTATGCATAACAAAGCTCAAAACTGGTAACCTAAAACATCAGCAATTCGTCAGTTCAGGGTTTTAGTGTATTTCTGCTGATCAGCAAGTTACTGAATTCAGCAGAAAATTCAGCGTTTTAGGGTGACCCCGGGATTATTTGGTTTTAGGCATACACCTTAATTTTCAAGTGTGAGAGACCATAAATACAAATCCAAGCATTGTAGGCCCCATAGTGTCTTCACGCCCGTTAGTGTCTACATCGACACTAACGGTTGCAGTCACGACCGTTTACAATAACGGCTGCAGTTAGTGTACACGTAGAAACTAACGGTTGCAACCTTAACCGTTATTGTCGATCATAAGCGGCGCATGTGTCGATATTATGTAAAACGTTATTTTTTCGCAACTTTGCAACAAAATTACAGCCCTTGATCAGTTGATAGACGTCAGAATTCGGTTTTTGTTCAGTATCTTAAGAACACAGACAGACAGACAAACGGAAGGACGAACGGACGGACGCCAGGGAAAAAGAATACGACAATCAAACGCCGATTAATTTGAAACATTGAGTGACAAAAACAACGATATTGGCTCTGTGCGCATCCATCCAGCTTTCTTTATGCGGCCACCAAGACGCTGATCAGACTATGCGGATGTCCAGAATGTCCCGAGTCTTTACTCGTTGAGAACTCAAAACGGTTTGTTTTGTCATGTCTGAGAAAGTAATATGGTCATATTTCTTAATTTTCATTTTTTTTTATTAAATGTAGACAGTAACGGTTGATAATGTACTTTATCGCCTCTTAGTGTAAACATTGCTCTGTAGACACTAACGGTTGCGTGTAGACACTAACGGATCCTACATGGCGTAGGGAGAGCAAGCGAGCAAACTAGCAGTAAAAGACAATGCCCCAACTTTATTAGAAAACAGTTCTACACATGAAGTCAGAAACAGAATCTCATAATCTGTGAAAAGATATTTTGTACATGTTTTCCTCTAAAAACCATCAATATTTCAGTCGTATTAAACACTATGCTATTCCAGTTATCTCGTTTCAACAAACAGACACATACATACATGTGCACACACACACACACACACACACACACACACACACACACACACACACACACACACACACACACACACACACACACACACACACACACACACACACACACACACACACACACACACACACACACACACACACACACGTCTGCACGCATACATACCACCGCACTCACGCCCGCACACCTGCCAGCACACACGCACACACACATACAGACAGACGGGCAGACATACAGGCAGACAGACAGACAGGCGCAGGGGTGACTTATGCATGCTTTATTCGCTGATGAGTGCCCGAGCCTTGTGTCCCATATTTTCGAAAAACAAGATTTTCTCAAATAATCTCGAAAAAATAGGAAGTTCATGCAAATAGAAATATAAATCAATGTGTGGTAAATGTGCTTTACCGTATTTAGCTCAGTAATGCATGAACGGCACACAGCGCCTTGTTTTCTTATCTGAAGCGAGCGTTTAAAAAAATCACTTGATTTGTGATGCACTTGGCCACCCTGATAACGTAGCCATCGTGCGAGAGTCAGTGAGATTAGGCCCAACCTGCGGATAAAATACTATTGGCCTTGGACGTGTATTTGCAAGAAAACCTACTTTAGGGAATATGCAGAGTGTAACGACTCCTATCAATTTCCTACACGAGCGCAAGCTGATCACAGTATCTAACTTAATGCCGCCCATGATATTGATATTAACGTGCATTTGACCAGCTTAAAACCTCTGTTTGAAACTTTGAAGAATTAATGTGCACTTTTCTTAGGTTTAACATCCTCAAACCTAGGTTTGAAGTTCAAACTTAGGTTTAAAGAATAAATGTGCACATGCGCTCTATTTGCGGTCCTAATTATTCGTAATCAGTGTTAATTAGAGTAGGCTGTGCAGTATAAACACTACCTTTTCGTCTACAATGAAGAAAATGAAAGGGGACATACAGGGCTATTCACTTGTTTTTAATAATTGAGCCAGTGCATGAGATTTCCAACAATATGGTATGTGCGACCAGCAAAGCCTCAGATCAGCCTGCGCATACGCGCAGTCTGATCAGAGCCTTTGCTAGCCGCTTGAGTATTCTATGAGTGTTAAGCTACTGACTGAACACCATTTGGGGTTTCTAAGCTTAACAGGAGGCTGCAGAGGCTCGTCTGAGTCTACACTTGTCAAAATGTCAAATTGTTGGAAATCTCATGCCACGGCTCAATTTTCAACCAACACACAATGCAACTTTATCCGTTCGGGTGTAAACGTGAGCGCGCATCTATTACATCAGAACTTAAGGAGATATATCTTTCAAAAGCTCTTACTTGCATGAAAAATTTCCTGTATAAACAAGAATTGCTTTTTTGTCAAGGAGATGGATACTTTTGGCCACATTGTTGTATAAACAACTTATACATCTCACATAGATCACTTTACGCCCCAACATACAGCTTTTGAGCAATCGGCAGCATGCTTATCAGTCTTTTTAGAGTTACTTCCTGGTTTGATACCGTTAACAATGCTGTGACACGCTGGATGAACTTTATAGAAAACCAATTGCATGAACATGACCTACAATTATTCGACTACAATGTTTAGAAGTATTTTGACCCAAATATTATGTATTTCTGGTATTATTTACAATTTTTCAATTTGACCTTGCAAAATTCATAAGCAAAATTGGAAAATTTATATTTTTCTACCAGAAATTTGTACATTTTGGGCAAAAATACTTCTAAATATTGTAGTCGAATAATTGTAGGTCATGTTCATGCAAATGGTTTTCTCTAAAGTCTATTAGTCTATAATGTGGCACTCAGTGTCAGGATGATGCGACGCGCCTAGTTTTTCTCTGAAACTGTACCTCTAACGACGTATGGACGTCATTTTTAGTTTGATCAGTTAGGACCTTTAACGACGCGCGTAACATCATTTTAATCAGATGTGTCCCAAACCCAATGTGGACTTTCCAAAACCAAAAGCTTTGACCCAGATTAGCCACCTGGTCTTGAAGATGTCCTTCTTCGAAAATGAATACAGAGGACGCCAGACTTAGTACAAACTCCGAGACTTCGAATCGAGTTAGGTTATGAACTGAACGAGGATAGCTAGTTTGGAAAAAAACACATGCTCTGAATATAGCTACTGTCTGACAGAATAGCTTTATCTACTAAGTTATAGCTAACAGGGCACATTGCACATTTAGGGAACAATGTAACTATTGTTTTGACATTCTTGGATTGCGGACTAGAACACACAGTATGCCTCGCTCTCCGGTTGTTGGCGGTAGTGAAACTTGGGTATCAGTGCACACACCCAATGCCTCCTTAAAATTAAGGAAGACTTTAGTTTAGTATTATTGATATTTCAACATGAAATTGGCAACCGACGACTTTTTGTTCCGAGAGGATAGCACAGTATACGGTATTTCTTACGAGTCGGTGCTCGTGTGAGTAAAAACAGTAAGGAAGAAGGCAAACATCAGGAATCGATACAATCAAGTCACACACCTGACCCAGCACACCTTATATAAAAGTGACAAAAGCACAAGAAAGCGTCACATACAGATCGTAGCGCCTAGGCCAACCCTTCCCAGCAGGTGACCATAAGGCTGCAAGACACAAACAAGGCAATATGTCAAAGACGAACACAAATAAAAAAAACGATCCACAAAAGAAGTCTAGGGCGTACCTATTTGTACGCAAAGCGTACCTACGAGGGGTGATCGATAAAGAAGTTCTAGCGATAAGGAGTATATATTTTCCCTAGTTAACGATTACAAAAGCTAAATTTTCAAATAGTCCTAATGATTTTAAAATTCGTCTGTTTGGGTAGTATAATATGTATAGTTAGCATCAAAATACGTTTCAAAGCGATTCATCATTTACAAAGCCTTGACATCTTGCGCTTTCTACTCCCACCCCTCATTTTAAGTCTTTATACTGGGTGTCGTTTTGGCCAGAATTTTAGTAAATACATTATTGGTTTTCAAAAACTTAAAGTACTAGATTATTAAGGATATAAATGTCCTTCGTTTTCCAAACTTTGCAGTATTCCTTCTGCGCATGCGTACGAAATATACTTAAAATTGTGATGTTTGTCATTGAAAAGATGAAACTGGTGTCTTTCAGTTTGTTTTTAGATGCTTTCCCCCCTAGACCCAAGATGTCCTTTGGACAATTGAACGTCATTATGTAAATATACAACATGTGTAAAGGGCGTCTTGGGTCTTGGGGGGGGGAGGGGTTGTATAAGCGAAAGAAGACATCAATCATCTGACAAAAATAGACCACTTTGCAAGATGGTCTATTTTATTCTACATCAACTGTATAAATATTATAATCTACTCTATCGTGATAAATGTATGACGATTGTTTACCTTAGTTTAACGGTCTATTTCCTACAAATGCTACTGAATAGCGAGCACAGTTGATGACCAAAATAAATTCCCATTCAAAACGAAGTAGATATATTGCATGCATTTAGGAAAACTGTTTTAAATATACGAACTAGCGGGCAAGAGTACATAGACGGCTCGTCTATATGTATTTGTTGAGTGTGCCTAGTGTCTCCTGTCGTTGTTTCAACAAAATAAAACGAAAGTCGTATTTAGGGAAATAGCCCACCTTATCGCTAGAAATTCTTCGAGAATTTTCTAAATTATGTAAATACTGTTAGAGGTACTTACAGATAAAGTTCATTCCTTTTCAAAGTAGGACCCCTTCGCTTTAATGCACTTGTCCCATCTTTCCACCCATGTGCGGAACACGTGCTGCAGGCCGTCACGTGTCACCGTTCAAAGCGCCTCCGTTATTGCATATTCTTTCCTAATTTTACATAGAATTTAATAACAGTATGCTGCTCGTGAACCACGTCGTCCGCCATTTCTCGACGATGCGCGTTTACCGTGACGTCATAAATGTGACGACACGGTATTAGTTCTGACGTCATGAGGACCTCACGTCGTCAAAATGTTCCTAATTGATATTTCAGCATGTTGCCAGAGTTTCATTAATCTACGCCTAATTCAGCGTCTAATATTAAAGAAATTCTCGAATTTATCGATCACCTCTCGTACGTGTACGCAAAAACGCATGTGCGTACAACTGGGCGCCTCCAGTATAGTTCCTTAACCTACTTAATCTGATTTTTTGAAGAAAAAGTGCTACTAATAGTAATAACTCTTTGCCCCCTGAGAATTTTTCATGCTGCTGATTTTTTTTTCAAAATCAACTTCTCAGGAATACCATCTGAGAGTCAAACATATTGGGTCCAGATCAGGCCAGACGCTTTGTCAGGCCTGATCTGGGTCCGATATGTTTGCAAAGGTTATCAGCAGACGACACTCAAGGTTGGCAATGCGTTGATTGCGTGTCTTGGGAGCTAGTTTTAGCCCTGTGAATGCTCTAAATCCAGGGCGTTGCACCCTGCCCCAAATCTAGAGTGCGTATTCTCTAAAATACCATAGGTACGCCACTGGAAGTGCCGCTTTGGTTTAAACATATTTATTTCAAATCAGTTTATACAATACAATACAATACAATACAATACAATTGTCAATCATACAAACATTAGGATTATAACGGAAGCAAAAGCTTATCAAGTTCTTCTCCTTTACAATATTTTGACAAAGTGTAGAAGGTAATTTCTTCACTTTTTTATAATACAAGTTCATGGGCTAAAACCACATTTGCAAAAAGTTGGATGTATTTAACAGGAGGTAATTTTCTTACAACAATTACACCTGACTGGTTATTATGCTGAGCTATATCTTCAAATTTGAGAACAACATTTAACTTACAAGATACAAGATAATTGGTTTGTCGCTAACTTTAAGTACCAATCAAGTATTGCTACTAGCAGTTTTAAGCTGAGAATACAAATTATTTGAAGACAATTAGACAATAGAAGCTAAACCATAATAGAGAGAGAGAGAGAGAGAGAGAGAGAGAGAGAGAGAGAGAGAGAGATGTGATGGGAATAGTCTGAATTGTCCAGGTTGCTTTTGGTGTTTTACCATAAATCAATTTATTTAGATACTCAGAATCGCTTACTTTTCTGAATGTATTTATGCACAGCTTCAAATATGGTTGAGTTGATGTTTGTTGAAAGTCTTTCATCACAACGCAGAAGTACATCCAGAGTCATGTTACAGTACTATGTTATTGATTGGCGAAGTTCTACCCTAAGGTGATTGTATAGTTGACAAATAAAGAAGAAATGGTAGGCATTCTCAATTTCTCCTGAATTGCAAGTACATAGTGGAGAGTCAATTATATGTTTTAGGACTAAGTCATTTTTAAGTGAGCTACAACCTGTACGAATTGTTGTGTGCCATATTTGGTATTTTCCATATTCCAGAGTAGTAATGTTTTGGTATAACAGGCAAGTTTTGATATAGTTTATGTTTGAAAGCATCTAGCGTACCAGCATTTCTGATATCAAGATTTAGTCTATTCCAATCTCGAATTGATGAGGGTAGGAAAGAATTATACAACAAAGTAGTGCGAGAAGCAATGGTCTGAGTATCATTAGAATTACGTAGGTTATTACGTAGGCCGCTTTGTAACGGTCAGTAAGAAAACTGGAGGGAAAAACTAGTTACACTACCTTAAAGGCCGACTTAAACCTCACTCTGAGTATAAGGAAATGAAATAAGAAATAATCTTGTAAGCTTTTTAAAGGCGCCGAGGCCCATGTTTGTAATTTGTGACTGCCTTTTTCAAAAGCGCGACGATGCACGTAACAGTGGGCGTTTGGCACAAGACATTATCACTTCGTTACGTTAGGTTAAAAGAATTGTGACGCCACGTCATGGGGATCACACAGCCGCTTTATTTAAAGAGCTATTATTAACGTTCAAGCTCCTGGTGATCGAACAAATCCCTCAGTCTTATGGCTAAAACATAACTTAAGTTAAATATCAACAAAACCGGCATCTTCGCGATTCAATTTTACTTTTTGTAGTTTACAACGTTAATGATGATCACGGCACATTTTTCAACAGTAGAATAAAATTCTTACTTTGATCGAATCAACTCCGTAAAGATACCGGAACTGGGCGTTTTCGAAAAAAATCAGGCCTTCATATAGATTGGTTCCCCTCGTTCATAAAGCTCTACTTCCGTTATGCATATACAAGCTCTTCTAGGGAGACCGGTCAAGCCTTCATACTGTGCACAGATAAATAGAACAGAACAGAGCCTCTAATGATTAAATCGTAACAGCAACATTACCGCCAAGGCGGCAACAACTCGTTGATTGGTTGCTTTTAAATGCTAAATAAATTGCATGGATCGATGCAGTACTTGTGGTCAAAGATAGCATTGTGATCTACCGAAACAATGAACCTATTTTGATTTTAATAAGTTTGAAACCCTGCAAAATCGATACTTAAGTTAACTTAAGTCTTCCTTAACTTTAAGGAGGCATTCGTAATTCCGGGTCCTGTATACTAGGTTGATATGGACCGCCAGCCTCATAGCAGCTATTCTAATCCACTCAAACCCAGTAGCTGTATTCCATTCGGGAGAGTCCGGCACAATTCGAGAATCGAATCAAGCCTCGGGTGTACGTATGGCGCAATACGCGTAGTACTGCGTACGACTAAACGCTCCATTTTGCTAGCCGGAAAAGCGAAAGGAAAATTAGACATTGTGAGTTCAGCCTTAGTAAAATCCATTTGTCTGATTACCCGAAATATTTAATCAGCAGAATCAATGAAGTTTATGTATTTTTCAATAAAATACCGCTATAGCGAAATTGTATTGAGAAAAAAATAAACTTCCTTCATAACCGCTTGTTTTGCTGCAATCACACTTGCTATTTTGTTGATGTGGTTTCTGTGACGTCAGCGTCACGTTGTATAACATCAGCGTCACGTTATCACCCGCATTATCAAAGTAGATCCTCTATGTACATCCTTGGTCTGATTCCATGGAATTTCGCGGAATTGGCCGATGTAGTTCCGATTGGCTGTATTCGTACGAATATGGCTCACCGACCGGTAGCCGTTTTCGGTACAAAAAAGTCTTCCAACTAACCCGCCCATTTCTGGAAAAAAATGTTTGCGATCCTCCAAGTCTCGCTTCATGACTGTACCAGATTTTCCAATGGTTTGGATTCTGTCGGTCCTGATCTGGGTCCAACCTGTTTGCGAAGGTTTTCAGCGTAATCATGGATAATGAGTTACTCTGCGCATGTGCGATCTATCAGAACGTGTACATATCCGCTACTTGCTCCAGAAAAAGGGCGTTATGCCAATGCAGAAATACCAATATCCCGTGACACGAATAGTTTCTACCAACAAGCTGTTTATATTCAAATTAGTCCTGTTTTTATCTGATTCTGAAGGAGAACATTAACGAGACATGATGAATTTCATGAGCAGCGGTGTTATCTTGGGTCTACTTGGCGTTTTTGCTACCGTAAAAGCAGATGATGTCCGTAAGTCCATACTAGAAAAAACATTTTTATTATTATTTGTATTTATTATTACCATTATTATTATTATTATTATTATTATTAGTAGTAGTAGTAGTAGTAGTAGTAGTAGTAGTATTAATAGTAGTGATAGTAGTAGTAGATCTAGTAGTCGTAGTAGTAGTAGTTGTAGTCACTGTTGTATTTCATTACTATTATTATTTTTAATTCAGGCCTTTAGTGCGCACCAAAAATAATTTTCTTGTTTCTCAACCAAAACGTTTGTTGTGGGTACTCAAAAAAACCCGTCTCGATAAGACGGTTCTTTTGAGCACCCCAAACAAACTAAAAACTGATGGGTAAGAAAAAAAAATACGCTCTAACAAAAATGGTTATCTAAACCTATGGACTATTACTATTATTATTATTATTATTCTCTTCTTCTTCAGTCGTCTTCATCATAATTATGAAATAATATTATATTTGTCAAATGTAGTTGTGAACCAGTAGGCACATTGCTATACATTTTTTGCCATTTGATGCCGTCATTTGCGATGATTTTTGCATATCGTTTGCGCATAGTTAGGTTAATGTTTATAGTTGTAATTTGATTTCAATAATTGCTTTGCTTAATTTTGTACATATAACGAGTGCATTATCATTTTTACTATTATTATTATAAGTGGACGTAGGCCTATACTTAAATTATCCACGTGTTATGAATTACATTGTTATATGACTGGAGAGAATCCTGTCTCCTGATTGGCCAAATTAGTATTCATACATCTCTATGTCTACCTGGAAACTGGTCTAAAATGGTCCACAAGTTAATATTGCATGAAAACCAGCTTGAACTAGTTTCCAGAAGTTAATAGTTTTGACACTTCTGCAATATTACCCTCTAGAGAGCTAAAACTAGCATGATGAGTGTGAAACTAGCATGTGCTGCATGAAATTGACATGATTTTCTGTTTCACCTCCCAACAGGTAAATAAAAGACTTTTTATGATTTTTTACACCAGTTTTGTTTGCTTATTTATCTTTGTTTGAATAAACAAACTGAAAAAAAAAAACAGTTTTATGATAACATTTTATATACCACATTAAGGTAGTACGGGACCCATGTCAAAAGATAACCTTACTTTTACTTAAAAGTAAGAGTGTAAGAGTTATCGTTCCTGAATCTTGTTTTTAAAAGAGAATACTTATTTTCTAAGAAGGTAGATATTATTCTCCCCTGACAACTCTTTGATGCTTGAAGCGCAATTCTGTAAGTATTTTGCTTTCACAAAAAGAAGGAATGCAAGTATTAGCTTTTAAAAACATTACCCAGAGTATGAAGTCATTCAGTATTTTGATGGTTAAAAGTTGCGGACCGTATAAATATACATACTATATACATGTCTCGGTTGCTATTTCTGCATGCTGCCACTAACCTAAGACCCACCCCCACCCCAAAAAGGGGGGGGGGTTGTAGACGTGCACATGCCTTGTATGTGACATTCTCATGTTTTAGGTCCCATGGAGATACATGGTCACTAATGTTTTATGGAGAAATGACGTTACTATTTCAATAACCTTATCACACCGGATAGGCAGCAATAAAAAACGATGAATGCTGATAACAAATTGCTAGAAACAGTGTTTGTGATTGCCATTTGTTGCCTATGGGACTACAAACAACAATCCAAAATTCTGTTACTTACAATATTTAACTACGTTCGTCGATAGCATTAACGTTTTCGATTGCCGCATATCTAGTGTGTTTTTGATATATACTGAAGACGTAGCCAAAACAATCTGATACAAGGGCTAGGAGTTATTTCATGTTGCTGTTGAAAAAAATGTTTTGTTTCGTTGCATGTTTCATGATGATAAAATGGACATTTCTGCATACATTTTAATAAAATTAATTGGAACTGCATGTGCCTGAAAGGAAGATATATGACAATATAGCATTCTTTTCTGTATATTAACGGTTGACAAGCATGGTGCAGATGCGCGGATCCAGGAATTTTCATCAGGGGGGGGGGGGGAGGGTCCAGGTCAGTCTGACAAAAAAGCTCTGACAACGATTTTTTTAGTCCTCAGCTTGTTTTACAGAAGTCAAATGGTCAATTTCAAAGAAATCTATCGTTTTTCAAGGCTCCAGATTGGGTCCAATTTTTTCCAGGGGGTCCAACTTTTTCTAGGGGGTGTCCAATTGCTTATTCCCTTTAGAAACCCATTTAATTTGTGATTTTCCAGAGGGGGTCCGGACCCCCTGCCCCCCCCCCCCCCCTCTGGATCCGCACTTGGTGCAGCCCTCACAGCTTCATGGTTAAGGCTACTATACATTATCTCATTTGGGCTTGGCAAACGTTAATAGACAGAAGAATGTATCATCATTTTATTGTTATATACCTTATAATAAGTGTTTACAATAGAAACTTGAGGTGTTTCAATCGCTGACAATTGTACATTTTATTTAATATTGTGTCATATTTTGGTTGATCGTTGACCAATCACTGACCGCGGGCTTTATTTCCGATAAAACATGACTGCAGAGAGCTTAATTGCCATTTCAACCTGCTCACGGTTAAGATACCGTCGCTTATGCTTTATTGAGAAATGACCAAAATATTCAATTATCATAAGATACGCTACTTTATTACATCGGATAGGCGACAATCGAGAAGGCTCTGAACAATCGATGAACGTGGATCGCAAATCACTAGAATTTTCCATTTGTCGCCAGTCAGGCAAACAAATTGCAATCCAAAAAGTCTGTTTCTGACGGCATTTGATCTACGTTCGTCGATAGCATCAACGTTTTCGATTGCCACCTATCCGGTATGTGTATTGATACAATGAATACGTAACCAAAACAATCTGAAACAAGAGCTAGGAGTTATCTACATTTTTCAGTCATGTTTCTGTTAAAAAAAGTTTGTTTCCACACCGGATAGTGAACAATCGAAAACACTCTTAACCATTGACGAACGCGGATCAAAACTCGCTAGAAACAGTGTTTTGATTGCAAAGTGTCGCCTGTTCGATGAGTGATGGTAATAAAAAAAACTATGATTCTAACTATTTTTGGTCTATAATCGTCGATAGTATTGATGTTTTCGATTGCGCCTATAAGGTGTGGTTTTGTTGTACGCTTCACGATGTTACAGTGGACATTTTTTTTTTGGAAATGCTTTTGCTTGAAAGGAAAGTATTCTAGAACTTTTTGGATACTGTAAAGGCGGCACCTGATGACTGCCTTATTAGTCTACTTTAGACATAGGTAAAATCTGAAAATGAGGCGTTATAACTACATTCGAAAGTGTTTGTTTATTGTTTAACATTAGTATAGAGGCAAACAGTGTAGACCCAGATCAGACTGCTCTAGGTTTTGTTTGTTTGTTTGTTTTGTTGCTTTACGTCCCAAGTCAACAGCTATGGTCATTGCGGGACGGTCAGTTCACCTAACCACACTTTTTCCTGGGCAGGCTTGAACAAGCGGTTAACCAGTAATTCGTGCACATACTTTCGCTTGTAACTGACAACAACCCTTCTTGAATGAATCAGCTGAAGGGAGGAGAATGATCGTAAAAATCATTTCATGATCAATCTCCACGAAAGTATGGGACCGGACGAGCAGTCTGCTCTAGATCTACACTGTTTGTTTAAGAGGCTTCATAATATTTCAATAGACGATAAAAACATACGCTTGTGTTGTAATATACGCTTTAAGGGTTAATGAATGTGGGTTCAGTGCATTAACGGACAGGACTTTCATGAAATGCACGCAGACCTGCGCGGCTCAAGCAACTTTTAAACGCTTAACCAATGGATAGAACCTGATTTCCATTCTTGAGCAGTTGAAATAACCGAACCACGCCCAGATATGAAAATTATAGTTGCCACCTTTACAGTACCCAAAAAGCCCTATAATATATTACAATGACACTATAACATTCCTTTCTGTATATTAACGTTTGTCAAGCCCTTGTGCGATAATGTGTTGCAGGCCTCACCGCTGTGTGGTTCTGGTTGCAACAATCACATTCAGGCTTGCCAAACATTAGTTTAAACATATTTATTTCAACTTGGTAAGATACACATACAAATATATACAAGCTACATAATGTAAAAGGATTAGAACGAAACATTAATACAAGGAAAAGAATGTTTTATCCTCTTATTGCATATTTGTAAGTTTATTCTTTAAATGACATTTAGATCTATGCATCAGGAATAAAGCTATAATTTTTAGCTTTTATCTACATAAATCCTACGTGTAAGAAAGCATCAAAGTATCAAGACATGCTATAGCCATGCTTTAATGAGAATCATAATGTAATGTGCTGGGTAACATATGCTAGCTCAATTTTTTTTGTCATTTTCTACGCCCATTTGTCAGTGCTTAATCAATAATAGCTATGTCTCCGCCCAGTGATATACATAGGGCGTAGACAAACAAAAAATTTGGTTGAAAGGGGAGACAACACTTACTATAGTCTATTTGTTTTCAGGATTTTTCAGAAAAGTCACCAAAACAAAAAAAAACGAGCACGGTGACACATATTTTTTATTCAATCATTAGATTCTTCATGAAAATATCTTTGTAAAAATATGTTTTTTGTTGTTCCAGTTACATTCTCTGATATGTTTATTTTGAATGTTAATGTTTTTTTTGGCATTTATTCGTTTGACTTAATTAGGATTTTGCTTAATAAATTGTGTAAATACATATTATTTCACTATTTTTTTGTTTTTATTTATATCTCTGGTGTGAGTAGTATTTGTTCTGAAAAAAAAACTGTATTTAGGCCAGTCATAATAGCTTTTGGGGTACCACTAATTGCTACAGAAACTTTTATGTGCCTGAGCGAAAGTTTCTTAGGTCATCTACAACATACTAAAAGTCATCACAAAATATCTGAAAGGAAACGATATTATTAAACCTTAATCTACTCCTCATATAACACTTTCTGCGGCGGCCCTGTAAGTCCACCGTAGATTGTACTTTCTCTCTCTAGGAAACGCTTCCGGTTGTATTGACGACTCGAATAAAATCTTTGTCGCAGTTAATTGCGTTTCTTGTTAATTTGTTAACAAAATCTGTGTTTGTTTATTTCAAAAACCTGCGATTTTGCAGTTTTTGACATCAAATAACTTTTTAAAAAGAACGCTGAGGTATTGTTTTTTATGTCTTAGATTATAAGTATAAGTCTATATTATAATATATTAAAAGATAAAACACTTTTGGACATATGCCGGTGAGTCCGGTACTACCTTAAGAGAATTAATATACATTTGAAAATGCAAAATGCTACATTATAATATTTTAATAACAGTTGCTAAAACTTGTGAGAAAGTCCTTAGATGTCTTAGATTGAAGGTTGAACAGGTCTTTAACAACAAAAGTAAAAGTAGCAAAATGTCGATTCTTAAATGAAAGGTCATATAACAAAACAGTTATTGACTTCAATTCCAGGACTCATAAGGATGTATCTACCCTTTAAAGTGATATTCACCTCGGCCTAGCGGCCTTGGTGAATTATCACTTTTTCGGGTAGATAAATCTTTATGTCTACCTCATTGAAGTCAATAATTGTATATTATTCTTGCTAGTTTCTTTAGCTGAGTAGACCGGATTATTGAGCCTATCTGGGAGCAAATCCAAGCAAATATACGGAAAAACTGTTATATCGTCTTTGTTATATACCTTCCTTTCAAGCACAAGCAGTTCCAAATTATTTATTCAATTATATACTGAGGGAAATAAGTTTAGCAATTTACTTTGGAGAATCACAGTTCAGATGAAATAGGATTTTTAATTTCATAATATCAAAAATATTTGTTGACAAACGTTTACGAGTATGATCACAGTAACCGGTCGGCATTTCACATCATGTAAGGTCCGATTTTAAGTCCCTTTGCTAAAACAGCTTATCTGGCAATAGCGCGAATAGTTATCTCTTAAAACTTCGATTTTTCCGTCAAATGTTTATATCTAAAAGGCAAATATTGAAAACCGGTTTAAAACTGAACGTTCTGTTCACCATTTTCGTACAATTTTAAGTTGAAAAACGAAATTTCTCAAATTACCTCCCTTTCAATTAAATAGCGTTTGATATTGAAGCTGTCAGCAGATGAAATCCACGCTATAAAAATCAAATTTGTTTCTTTAGACCTCTTGCAGGTAGCCATCAGATCATTTTCAAACAGCTTGCATGTATGCATACCCGCTAATAAAAAAGATCCAATGTTCAAAAGATCACCAATGGAAAAAAACATTATAACTAATTGCTAAACTTTTTTCCCTCAGTATATGTAGAAACGTCCACCGTAACATCATAAAGCATACAACGAAATGACACCGGATAGGCGGCAATCAAAAACGCCAATATAATCATCGAAAAAAGACCAAAAATAGTTAGAAACAGAGTTTTCGTTTGCCATTTGCGACATTGCGACTGGCGACAAATTGCAATCGGAAACACTGTTTGTAGCGATTTCTGATCCGAGTTCGTCGATTGCTAAGAGACTTTTCGATTGTCGCCTTTCCGGTGTGGAAACAAAATTAATTTTTTTTCAACAGAAACATGAAACTGTAAATGATTCATTGTAGCCCTTGTTTCGGATTGTTTTGGCTACGTATTCAGTAGGCCTATATTCAACAAACACTTCAGACAGGCGGTAATCGAAAACGTAAATACTATCGACGAACATAGATCTAAAACCGTTAGAAACAGAGTTGTTGATTGTCGTTTGTCGCCCGACTGATGACAAATTGCAATCGAAAACACTGTTTCTAGCGATTTGTGATCTGCGCTCATCGATTGTTCAGAGCGTTTTCGATTGCCGCCTGTCCGGTATGCTAAAGGAGTGTATTTTATGGTAATTTAAATAGTTTGGTCATGTCGCGACTATACATGTATATCTGAACTTGCAGACGATCTCCTTGAGCGGGCTTCAATGGCAATGAAGCCCTCTGCTGCCATGTATTAATGGAAATGAAGCTCGCGGCCAGTGATTTGTCGCATTGCGACACGTTAAATTTAGATGAAAAGTACAACTGTCAATTTTCTATAGTAAACACTCATAAGGTATAACACGAGGGCTTGGCAAAGGTTAGTACACGGACAAAAATGTTTTATCCTCTTAATGCAATTGATGGTTAGGGTTAGGCTACGGTAACATTATCTATAATATTCATAGGTTTTGATAAACCAAATGTCTGAGCGTAAAAATGTAAATATTTTCTAACCCATCAGTTTTAATTTATTTTTTGTGTGCTCAAAAGAATTGTCTCATTGAGACGGTTCTTTTGACTACCCGCAACATATGTTTTGGCTGAGAAATAAGAAAATTAATTTGTTGGTATTTTTGGTATTTTTTTTTGGCCTGCAATATTCAGTCCAGCTGCAGAATGCATGGATCAGATTAAGTGGCGGCCAGATTCTCCAAACATAATTGTTATTTGTTTGGCGTCGACTGGGCCAGAGTTTTAGTGTTAACTTGTCAATACTGAGCTGTTAAGTTAGCTTTATTGGTCAATTTAAGAGTGTATATACAAATATTCGCCCTTGTAGGCGGGACCAGTCGAAGACGAGTTTCCCCCTATAAGAGCGAATAGTTGTATATTAACGAGTATTTGTATAATAAAATACTTGTATCATGACCAATATAACACTAACCTTTTAAATCATTCATCAGATATTCAAGTCAAATATAAGCTCCACCTTTGACCAGTCTTGTCGAAATTAATGAACAGCATAGATCAAAGGAAAGACGGCAAAGTCATGATACAATAACATTTATTTTATTATTGAAAAAAAAATAGTGTATTTTTTGTCCGGTTGCCGGCAGAAAAACAAGCATAGTGTATGTTGAAATGGCCGTTTAATTAACGACGAGTTGGGCTATAATACATTCACAAGATATGATGACTACTTACTACATACATAACAATTTATGTAATAAAGCATAATACATATTGATTTTAAAGTAAACGAACCAAGTCAAAATTAAAACAGCATGGGTGAGGGAGAAAAGTAATTTTTATATGTCCCCACCCATTGGAGATAACTATAACTTTATGTCAAAGTTAAACAACCATACACTTAATCCAAGTAAAAGGGAGGGAGTAACGGGTGGGTTAATTTAAAAGAGAGACAAAATATTGCAAATATTCAGTGTATGCGCATTGCTTGCGAGATACTATAACTGCTGTTACCAGAGAGTTTAAGCTAAATTTAGAGCACAGAAAGTTTATCATAATAGCCAGCACCAGACATAAATGTACTTAAGCGTCTGGTCTTAAGTTTCGTATTTATTCGGGTTGCCAGCAGAAACAACAGACGTAATGTATGTTGAAATGGCCGTTTAATTAACGACGAGTTTGGCTGTAATACATTCACAAGATATGATGATTACTTACTGCATGCATAACAATTTATGCAATAAAGCATAATACATATTGATTTTAAAGTTAATGAACTAAGTCAAAATTAAAACAGCATGGGCGAGGGAGAAAAGTACAACTTTTATGTCCACAGTGATGTTAAGGAGAAAGTTGTTATCATTAAAATCACCCCCACCCATGCCACAGACCATCAATAACTGCACACGCCTCATGCTACTTGTATACATATCATGTGAAATAAGTATAGCCACTAACCATGAGAAAGGATGAAGAGCAGTTATTCTTTCTCGACTATGATTTCTATTTTTTTAGTTTATCAAACATATAGTATTACATAGTGTTCCTAAGTGCAATGTAACTGCATAACTCTATTCATATAAACTTAACTACTAAAGAAACCTGACACATACTGTTTGTCAATTTGTTGGTAGAAAATGAATACGATGTACACTTATCTTTCCATTGCGTAAAGTTGAACAAAGTAGACTAAGATGCACTGAGATTATTTGAAAATATGAACTAATTTCAGACGTCAGCTATCAAAACGTCACGTAACCCTGAAAATCAATTTTCACAAGAACAAAAAACCCACGCAAAATTCAATAGAAACCGCTTTAGTGTGATTCTTTGTTATTTCATTGACATATTCAGGGCATTGAAATAAAACATGCGTGCATTGTTCAACCCAAGCGCCTATTTTCATTTTCCTTACGTCAATTTTACGTTATCAGCGTTAAATGAGCTTTTAAAAAACGCTGCCACTTTATCAACTTTTTTCATTTTGTATGATGTTTGGAATGCATTTTGACAATATTTCAGTGTATTTGAACACCGTAGTTGCTGCGTACGTCCTTTAGCGACGTCAAGCGTTAACATTACATGTTGATATGTGTAAACTGCAAAGCTTGAAATTCATACACGATTAAAGTAAAGTGTAGCCAATTGGCACTATAACAAGGTAGATAGCACACACTTAACAGCGACAAACGTTGACAAAGAAGACACGGTTACTATCCATAGTTTAAGTCGTTTCTTAATTGACGTTAAATTCTGTTTATTCCGCTTTTTCCCTTTAACGTGACGCGAAACACAAGTTCTGATTTTTGGAAATTGATTCTCTTACAATGATTGGTTGACTCCAAGTCATTTCAGTTTCTAAAAAAATGCTTAAACAAAGGAAAAACACTTTCGTTTAAATAACGTCAAAAATACAAATTAAAACCTCTATATCATACGTCACAGCAAGATATTACAATTTTTTAAAATGCACTTTTGTCTGTACTGGTATGGGCCTTGCATACATGAAAAAAGTTTTCCAAAAAATATCTAGACATACACTACCGAGTCAAAAGTGATAAAAACGGTATTTTTGACGTCGTGACGTCATGTTCTATAGTTGATAAATATATTTTTTCGAAGAATACTTTCTAATGTCTTGTTATTAAAATAAGCATAAAGGCTTAGGTCTATAATTTGTTATTTACGAGTTTGAAGCAAGTAAAAAGTGTCAGGTTTCTTTAGTAGTTCAGTATATTTTGGCAATACTATAATAGCCTTAAAAGCATCAGGGCGTGACTGCACTAACAATAATGAACTGCTCCATAAAATAGGGGTGTTACAACGTTATGCCATGCAATTATTCGTATTTACAAGATAACTTTTACAAGCGATTCGATGGCGCAGTAAGTATAACGGTTGTACGCAAATAACTTGATAACAAGGCTGAGTGTTCGAGCCCCAGTAAACCCTTATTTTTTTTGTTTCGCAAAGATGCTGGAATTTTTTGTGATTTACATGTTATTTACATGTTTGCAGAAAAAGACATGTTTTGATGTATTTTGCACATGCAAAGCGACTTCACTCAGTAAAATGGCGAAGCTTGTACGGAGATACAGCGTCAATGCAAGAGCTTTTATTGAAAACATGTACAAGTTCTGCATAGAGCAAAAAGTCTTGGATGAAACTGTCACTGAATCTTGTATGGCACAGGACTGCAGCACTCAATGGCGTTAGCAGATCTACCGCTCAGAAAACTGTGGAGCAGTAACAACCAAAGCAACCACCGTCATCTTCGTCGAAAGTGTCACTGGATGACCTTGACCAGGGTGTTGTACGGAGGACCATCGCCAGCGTGTACTCCTTGAAGTGGGTTCTGTCAACCCTTGATAACATCAGAATAGAGCTCAAACAGAGATTTGGGTACACTGGCAGCAAGGGTCGTCTTCCATATGAAGTTTGGTTAAACACGCTGTCGGGTGAATCGAACAGCGCTGATGGAGAGACAAGATGTAGTCCTCAGCAGAATCAGATACCTTCGCAGGTCAGGGAGTTGAGAGAGACAGGTTACACAGTCGCTTATACAGATGAAACTTACGTTCATACCAGCCACGCTGTCCCGAAATGCTGGAAGGATAGTACTACTGGACTAAAGATACCCTTTTCTAAAGGTTATTTAAGAAAAGCGGAAGTGCACGACCCTTAGACCTGCACTATAATCACTATTTTAGTTCGTCCGCTCGTCCGTCCGTTAACAGTTCGTGAAAATGTTCATAGCTCTTGACCACATAGTATATGTTGATCTCATTTTGCATGTATATGTCATTCCATAACCACTGGCATGCTAAACCACCTTTTTATGGAAGATTGCCCAGTTTCATTCAAGTTGGCAAACATTCAACGTTGGCCGTGCATATTACTGTCAGTTGATTTCACTTTATATTAAATTAAGTTATCCATTGGTGAAGGAATGATCATACTCCATGCTGGTACAATGAGGGATTCGTACCCAATGCTGAAGTTGTGTTCAGGGCTCTTAGCTCTAGTGGCGATTACCATGGGGAAAGGAACCATAAAATGATTGTTCGTTGGCTGGAAGACAAACTGATTCCATATCTGCCTCCCAAGTGTGTATTGGTGATGGACAAGTCGACAATGTGCAAGTCGACAGACGTCCTGTCAGGGCAACCAAGAAACACCTGATACAAGAGTGGTTGACCAGGCACGGTATCATATGATCCGCTGGCATGTTAAAAGATGAGCTGCTTTAACTATGCAAGACCCACCCACAGGAGCCTGCCTATGTGTCTTGCCTTCCGCTTAACAAGGAAAAAGAACTCATCCTGGAAGCCATGCAGTCTGTAACAGCTAAGCACTGGCCAGACTGCATTGATCACGTCAAGGGCATCGAGGTGAATTATTGGGCGAGTGACATCGCGAGGAATGAGATGCCTGAACCTGTGGTTGAGATGATAATGACTCTGCGACAGACACAGCAAGCGAGAACGAGGATGAAATTTGAAAATTCCTAGTACTGTGATGAAATTGCTAAATAAATATATATATAAAAAAAACAGCAGAATATGCAACTGCAAATAAAAACACACGATTAAATCATTTTATAACATATAAAACTTACTTTGCTATATCAAAATAATTAAACGTCAATATAATCGCTAGAAAAAACAAGTCCAAATGGAGGCTCGAACTCACGACTTCGTATGTTTAGGAGAGCGTTGTAACCACTGAACCATATATAGAGATATCAATTCTATATAGCGTTTAATGATTTTAAGAAATTTTACAAACAGTTAACGGTAAATTATCTGCTCAACCCAGAAAATTGGACTCGACCAAAGGTCAATACTGAGAGGTCACAAATGAATAATAATTGATAAGCTTTACACGCATATAATACAAAACAAACGTACCCAACATTCATATTATGTACAAAAGTAAAGTATAGGGTCCAACAAATGCATACACGGTATTAACAGCGAGATGTTCTACATCAAGGCTGAAAATTCTTAAACATTGTTATAGAAATTGAAGACTATCATTTTGTCAGAAGTTGATTGCCCTGCATCATAGCTGACAGCTGCAAGGTAATGTTACAGGTATCAATTATCCTTATGAAATAGGCGACCGTTACCATGGACACAAATAAAAGTTTTATAAACACCTTACACTGTGCAGATGCCTTGCATCATACATAGCGGTTATACATGGTCCATATCAGACAACCTGTAAGGCGCCCTGCACCATTACAGATAGCTTAACACTACCAATTTACTTAATCTACATTGTCTCGACTTTCATTCAGTATGACACCATATACAATGTAATTCACAAATAAGAATAATGGTGACCTTTTAAAAGAAACTAGAAAACATTGAACTGTTAATTGTTGCACGGCACAGCTTGACTTATCAGAATGTAGATCTTATATACAGAATTCGATCCCAATCTATTGATGCGCTGTTTTACATAGAGCTATAAATTGCTGCACGGCAATGTTTTATCCCCATCTACCCATGCGCTGTATTACAAAGAGCTGTAAATTGCTAATCGAAACGTTTTTTTTTTTGTTGAACTTACGTCGTTTCAGTGCTATAGTGTTCTAAGTGACATTTTGGTCAAACATGAGTTATATCATACCGTTGGAAAGGGGATGAGATGTTCTATCTACTGCTGAAGGTTTCATTTGCCTATCACCTCCCAGTAAGCTTGAAATCGCTGTGCTTTTTATGTTCTATCTACAAAAAGACAATTTCGTTCAGTGCTATAGTGTTCTAAGTGATTTTTATCCAATGGCCAATAATGATTATGTCACGTGACTGGGTGATTTCAGTGTCATAATGTTCTATCTACAGAAAATCATTTCCCTTGGAGAAATTGGTAAATTTTGCAGTTACCTCCCTTATATAAACTTAAATTTCCCCAATTGAAGCGGTTTGACGATATAATGTCAAACTCATGGCTATATCTGCTACTTTTAGTTTCAAATAATCCGCTCAGTCAAAACTATTATGCAAATTAATCCATGGACAGAAAAATAAGCTGTAGAAACAGATTACCTCCCTTATACATATTTAAACTGCTTTAACTGAAGTAATGTGTCCGTGTAATTACAAATCAATGGTTAAATCTGGTACTTTAAGATCCAAATAATCAGTTCAATCTAAAAGAATATGCTATTTGACCCCATTGACAGACTAAATAACTGTAGAAACATATTACCTCCCTTACATAAATTGTAATGGCGTAGTCTGTGCGGTTTGTTACTGTTATGCCAAACAAATGACTAAATCTGCTGCTTTTAGGTACAAATAATCATTTCTGTTCAGAATAGTATACGAATTGACTCCATAAACTGAATAATAAGCTGTAGGAAAATATAGAACACTATAGCACTGAAAGCAGAAGGCGATTCTTAGGGCATAATGTTCTATCTGCAAACTGTAAAATGCCCGTAAATTCCATATTTATGTAAAATGTCTTCAAACCAAGGTCATTTACAGTGTATGTATATATTTTAACCCTCTGGTATGATTCAAAGGTCTGTGATAAATGAGGCATCAAAAATTAGGATACTAAAATTTTCAAACTCGTTTTTCTCAAAACTTGTGCAATGGTAGATAGGACACTATAGCACTGAAGCGACGCTTATTCGAATGTAATTATTATATACGGAATTCAATCCCCATCTACCCATGCGCTATATTTCCAATTCTGAGTAACCAAGACCAGAGGCTTGTGCTGCAACCCCTACTCTAAGGAACGTGATTATTCAACTTACTATCAAAAAAATTCAACAGCCCCTTCAAGACCCTACATAACAAGAGCATCTTACCGCCTTGTTTTTTTGAACAAATTAAAGGCCTAGGCCTGTTGCACCTTATGGACAAAAAGGAAAATATAGCAGATACTGGACAAAACCTGCTTGTGTTTGCATTCGAGCAATTTATATGGTATCTTACACTCTGTGATTAATGTATCGTTATTTCAATTCCGCGTCACAACAAGTTCAATTTACAAACAATTGCATGTTACGAACATGTAACTGTAAATTTTTCTGGTTAGTCATCCATATGCAGTGATCTTTCCTATTCGCAAAAAGCAGAATGAATGATTTCGGTTATGGGTAGTCTAGTATTTCCCTTTCTGTCACTATTATGGACACGGGGAGCGCAGTGGCTCAGTGGTAGAGTGCTTTACTCGAGACCGAAAGGCTGCGGGTTCGAGCCTCACCGGCATCACTGCGTTGTGGTCCTTGAGCAAGACACATTTATCCTAGCTTAGTACTAGTTCAACCCAGGAGACCCGTCCCTATTCAATTGAAAGATTGTTGATGGGACGTAACAAACAAAACAAACAAACAAACTTTTATGGACAGACCGTAAAAGACTTTTATCAATATAAGCTGCTGCATTCCTGATTCTATGCCCATAACGTAATTCGTAACCGACCTTTGCTTGCCTCTCAACTGAGTGCATGTGCAAAATAAAGCTTCAAAATACATCGTTTGTGCTCTCGTATATAGCAGTTATACATTAAAAAGAACAAATACTAAAAGCACATAATCTAAATTGGAAGGCTTTCCATTAATGTTTTGCCTATTTGTCAGCTCTGACACCGCTTCATTGTCTTCATAAAGCCCATGCATTTATCTACAATCAAATTTCTCAAAGTTTTTAGCGCAAGAACAATTAGAAACAAGTCTGTGACCATAAAACAATATAATGACCAGCACGGAAGCCATTTCCCATAGACAAAGTGTTTGTCAAACGTTCTACCATATCTGACAGTGCTTGCATCCGAATTTAACTTCATAGTTATGGAATTTTTTACACTGTCAATAAGAAAGAAACTTTTTGCATTGAACTCTTCGATGAGCCGTAGTCACATTTGCATAACCATCACAGATTTGTGACCATCACTCAGTGGTGGGGTTTTCTATGGCCCCTCGTCAATTTGATAAGACGTCACAAAAAACACCTGCCAGATACAACTACGGAGCATGCAAAATTCAAAAGGCCAACCAGCGACTGAATCTCTACAAGAGTAATACTCGATCGCGATTTGTAACTGTTTAGTCACAGCCTTATTTTCGAAAGTTTGTCCGCTGGCATTCTTGCTTCCATTAAGCAAGTATCTGAATCTGTACGTGAACCTAATACGTCTGAAGAAAAAGAGGGCTGCACTTTCTTAACATGCTTTTATTTATTGGAATACCAGGTTTTCGTCAAAGGGATAAAAATTGTTTAGTGTTTGAAAACAATGTTCCGTTTTTTGGTGAACCAATTGACAAAAATAATACAACATATGAACTACCCCTTTGCCCAAAATATTTGTTCAAAATAAAGAATATTGCTTTTTGACAAAACAAAAAAAAACAAAAAACAAAAAAAAAACGTTTGGTTAGCTGTGTTTCAATAATGACCCGTTTAATGCAATCATAAACAGCCACCCACTCTGGAAACGATATATGATGTATTACTCAGAATTCAGTTTTCTCTTTTTCCGTTATTAAACCTAGACTTAGAGGACGTTAGAATTGTTGCATGTTTCATTAGTTCCAATGAACAGACTCAGCTATTTTCTAATATTGTAGATACTCTCTATTTCTGAAAGCTCCGTTTTTTTGCCAGAATTTTTATTACTATAATATCTTGAAAAATGTTCATAAAAGGGGATGCACAGCCCTTTTGACTTTTTTATGTTGTAATTTCCGGGCAGATACCAGATTTCTGCAACCTCTTAACTAAATGTTGCCTTAAGTGGGATTTGAAAACCATTAAAAACAGTCACAAACAATAACAAAATAAATATATTTCTGTTAGTAATAACCTTGCAGGTACTGATATTAATTCCAGCTATAATTGGATATCAGCCAAGGGCATCTTATATGAGGGACACTCAAAAAGTCGCTTGGTTTGAGCAGGCGCTATCGGCTGTGGTTTGGGAACCAATATGGTTTTATACTTATATTGTGGTACCTTCGATTTTTTCTGTAACCATGGTAACATACAAACTTTATTCCGATGAATTGCCTTACACTTCTCGCAATAATGTCTGAACAATACGTATTGTTGCAAAAACATTTGCTATGAAATAAAAATCAGATTTCTGTTGGTGTGCAGGACCTGTTCTATCTGGTAGGAGCTTTTGCACTTACCTTCCACTACTATCTTTGCATGTAAACTTTAATTAATTACGTTCCATGGTAAACGTGTACTCTGTCGCCATTTTCGAAACATCTGCTGATCATAATGCCTAGCTGCATATTTCTTGTATATATTTATATAACCAAAATACTGCAGCATATAAACTGCTTAATCCAGGTTTTCCTCTTTTTTTTCTTTTTCTTCCAATTGAATTTGGAAAGATTGGGACGTTTGTGAAGATAATAAAATGCTTAAATCTACTAATTGATTTGACCAGATTTTTGACTTAGTAGCAGCATCAACGCATATTCCTAGAGGTACTTAGAGGCATGCAGATGTCGCTGGCATTATAACAGACCCCTCACACTATGTCAGAAGAAAGCTCAGACACCTTTAAAGACGACCGTTGATCCAGTGATTGCGGCAATTGTGCAGTCGCATTTGTTGTTGTAGCTGCGACAACACGTTCTATAAACTGATCTGGCGAAAGTTCAATCGTCGTGTGTAGCCCTTGGACATTCTTGGTCGCCTGACTCTGTCACCTCTGCTGCCCCTGTCTCTCTTGTAATTGAATGACCCATGCCTGAAACTCGAGCAAAGATAATTGTGAGTTTATGGATAATAATTGCCCTTGTATATACAATCAAACTTTCACACGACCTGCTCGTTTATGTGTCAATAAAAGCGTTAAATGTCAGCCTGAATCATAGGCGTATTTATGCTCGTAACCAAATATGTACAGCTATATCACCAAATGGTTTTGTACACAGAAAAATCAACTTACACAAAAATAGTAATAAAGAGTATCACTATCGACATCACTGACCCCTTATTCATAATTAAAACTAAATATGTGTCAAAAGAACAACTGATCAGTGATACCTTTCATATATAATCCGATAACACATTGGGCTGAACCTTCCCAACGGAAAGGCAACCAATGTATAAGGCAGATCAAAGAAAAAAAGAAATATCTAACAACAATGTTAGAATTACTCAATAAAATGCAAAGCAAAGTAGGCAGCCACCCAACCAAGGTTAGGCCACTGCATATCTAAAAATGTGCACAATCTCAATCTTACTATATTGACTAAACGCTGCGCTGCTGAAAGGTTAAAACAGATCTGCAAACCGAGAAGAGAGGTAATAGATAGAAGAATACATTTTGCTTATTCTTAAAGCAACAACCACAAGAAAATCGTCTGCTCTGTCATCTGTTCAGATGTTTTCAAGTATCTTTATCAAACAGAGTAGACACAAACGTAGTCTGATCTGGGTTGACACTATGTGCTATACTTTTACATTAACCGGTATTATTATCAAAAATGTAAAACAAACAACTTACGCAGACCACATTCTTTTTCTTCTTTTTTTAATGTAGGCACCTTCTCCTTAGAACAAAATCAGCTACAACAGGAATTAGATTAAATCAACCTGTGTAAACTAAGTGCCCACAAACTATTTTAATAGGCACAACACATTTGATCACATGATGACTCTCTTTTTTCAGACGAATGCCAATACATCCAATCAGAGTATAGCGTATTAATATACATTTATATAGTTCCGCATTTTATCAATAAACATTTGCATAGCTCCTCCTTATATAACATATCTCCATCGATCTTGCATAGCTCCTTCTTATATAACATATCTCCATAGATTTACGCTTGGATATGCGGATCTATGTTTCTTTGTAATTGCACTCAACTACCCTTTTATAATCGCATGTGCGTAACATTTTCTTTAATATGCATTATACATGTAACATACAAACAAAAGTAGGATACACAAATTAATCCCAGCAAAAGTA
Source organism: Loripinus fragilis (assembly GCA_964019695.1). Lineage (NCBI taxonomy): Eukaryota > Metazoa > Mollusca > Bivalvia > Lucinida > Lucinidae > Loripinus > Loripinus fragilis. Next base: position 144,373 of record CAXHUL010000408.1, read on the forward strand.
AATCGTGACGCCTGTGTCATTGTCTTATTCTCTGTAGAACTCAGAGACAGAAATTACAGATGAATCACAGTGAACTGACACTGATGCAAAATTCTGTATACGACAAAATGCTCTTTGCATCCAAGTCATTTCCACCTAATAGACAAATTAGTGAGCCACGACAAGAGACCTCCAACAATGTGGTATGTGCGACCACCACAGCCTCAAATCAGCCTGAGCATGTGCACATAGTGCTCGAGGCCAATGCTAGTCGCTTAAATATTCTATGAGTGTCAAGCCACCAACAGAACTTCATTTGAAGTTTCTAAGCTTAAAGGAGGCTGCACAGGCCCGTCTGAGTCTACACTTGCCAAAACAGCACAGCACTGGAAATCACCTGCCGCGGCTCATATACTGTACTTGATATTTGGCTGCTTTTAGTATGAAGTAAAATTATATGAAAGTTCCTCAGGACATACTTTTAAAGTGAACTATCACTTTAGAAGCGTCTAAAAAAACATTATAAATGAGCATACATTTCTAGCTTCTCTATAAAAGAATGCCAAGGAACAACTACCTCTGAACTAATTAAAATGAATGCATGCATGTATTTTCAAGACACTTTATAATGATATATCAAGTCACTTGTTTATACCTCAATTTCTACACTCCTTTGATACACAAAAATAGTCTACAAACACAATTTCGCAAATGCTTCTCCCACCAAATACTTTCAAAGTTTACATCACTTCAGTTTAAAGACACTCAATAAATTAAAAGAGAGACAAAATATTGCAATAATTCAGTGTATGCCTATTGCTTGCGAGAGACTATAACTGCTGTTACCAGAGAGTTTAAGCTAAATTTAGAGCACAGAAAGTTTATCATAATAGCCAGCTCCCTCCTTAAATGTACTTAAGCGTCTGGCCTTAAGCTTTGTATTTATTGACATAGCTCAAAATCTTGATAATACAACGCAAAAACTCTGACCCAGTAAGCACCTAAAACAATATGCTAAAATATTTTGCATACCCGGCGATTGTGATTGGAAAAGAAGATGTCCTGTCAAGATGTGGAATCTCCCTAAAAGTCATTTGTGAAAAAGTCTAATTTTCAAACTGTGATTTTTGCAACAATTTTTATGATTATGAATGGACGCGCATATACATAATTCAAACACATGTTTTAATGAGTTTCTAATCGAGGACAAACGGGAGATAACTATGTTTTAACATTACTACTCCAAAAATAGTATTTTGATACTTTATCAGTTGAAGGGGTAATTATGTTCTTTGATTGATTCCACATCAACGAATGTATAATAGATTATCTAACAATGTGTTATTTGATCTATCTATTCAGTAAGCTTGCACACGATTTAAGCGTGCAAAATACAGCTAATATGTCCGACTGTAAACAGATAAACGCGGATGCTTCATTAGCTTCATAAAAAAGTATGTTCCCCACCTTGACCCAGCAACTCCTTTAAAAATTAAACGTCTCTAATGAATGAACACAATAATGTGTTAATGTGAAACTGGGTCAAGGTGGGGAACATACTTTTCTCGCACACCAGATTGGGATTTCTATTGATCTTACCCATGTGATAAATCTGTCACACATATGCGTACCAACCTATAAAAATCGAACAGCCGAAAGTCGGCCGCACGCTGGCCGCACGTAGTTCATGGACGCAATTATAATCCTAAAATGACGTCACCAAGTCGCATCTCATTGTATTCAGGATTTTTTGAAGTCTTTTTAATTTTTTAACAATATAAAATGAGATATTGAGTGGTAAGCGAGAAAAATAATCCATTATTCATGTTAGGATGGGATAGGAAAATCCATCCCTCTGGATCACCGTTTTTCATCTCAGCAAGCCTCGGATGCCAATCGGTGATCCTTGGGACGGATTTTTCTATCCCATCCTCACACTCATAATGGATTCTTATGTTATGCAAAATACTTTAAGCATCCCCGTTTGTCTATTTACATTTCTACCTTCACTTTCCATATTTCTTGATCTATTTTCAGCTCCGGTAGGAAAACACTGCTACAAGCTTCAACGACGACCACCATGTTTGCCACATCCAGGTAAAGTTTAAAACTATTGAAGCTAAATGGACTGTTCCAGCTTTATCAGCTGGACAAGTCCATTGCAAATTCGAAGGTTTTTGAAAGTATTTTCCCCATTTTTGATCACATTTAACAGATAATATTTAAGCAAACAGTGAAGATTTTGATCATGCGCTACATTCTTCTGCATCTACTCTGATTACATACTGATTGGCAATGTTCTATGAAAAGGACGCTATGCTTATACTGCGAAAAATATAACTAATGCTTTGTAAAGCGTGTTATGGCGGTGTGCTGCTAAATATAGGAGGTGTGATTAAAGAGTTCTTGGCCCGATATGCTTCGATGAGATTCATTGAATGATTATCTTTGTCAGTCGGTCATTTAATTTAATTGAAGGACATTGCGAGTATGAAAGCAAGCGGCCATGCTTGGTTGCTTATGTAAAGCAGTTTTAAAAGAGGAGGGTGCGACACATTTTCAAAAGTGAGAAACTTGAAATCAGGGCGGTTATCAAGTACTTCTGTAAGAAAGTAATACCTCCCAAGGAAATTCATGAACACCTAATGAAAACTCTGGGAAAGGAGTCTCCTTCTAATAGCACAGTGAGTTTAAGAGGGGAAGAGAGAGCGTTAAGGATGATGGACGGTCTGGCTGTCCCAAAGATTCCACCACTGATGAAAATGTCAACGTCGTGCACACCCTGGTTATGTGTGATAGGAGGAAAGACCTGCGAAGCATAGCTAGCGAAGTTGGCATGAGTTTTGGGACAGTACAATTAATCGTAACCGACATCTTAGGTATGTCAAAGGTTTCGTCAAGATGGGTGCCACGAATGTTGACCAATGATCAGAAAAGGACTCCGCTTGATATTTCTAGGTACCTCTTATGACTCAGAGTCAAAAATGCAGAGCAAACAAGGGAAGCACACTGGCTTATCCCCTCTTAGAAATTTAAAATGGTTCATTCAGCAGCGAAGGTGATGACCCCAATCTTTTGGGATAGTCAAGGGGTGATCACGATTGCAAGGTCGCACGATAAACGGTGCATATTGAACAGGCGAATTGAGGCGGCTATGCCAGGAATTTGCAAGAAAGAGGCAAGGAAAACTGACTCACGGCGTTCTGCTATTGCAGGACAATGCCTCTGCACACACGGTACAAGTTGTCATGACTGCTGCGACTGTATATGGATTTGAAATCCTTCCTCATTCCCTATATTCTCCTGATAGGGCTCATTCTGACTTCTATCTGTTCACAAAACTGAAATCCCAATTTCGTGGTACACAGTATGGAAGCAACAAAGGCGTCATAGAGGCAGTATTCGAGTACTTGGGAGACCAGGAAAATGCCTTCTTTTTGAAGAGGGATAAGAAAGCTCGAACAGAGATGGGCTAAGTGCATTGATTCGAAGGGAGATAATATTAAAAAGTAATGGTCCAATTTTCATTCCCTGGTAGCCCAAAGTACAAAGGGTCAAGGACTTTTGATCATCCCTCGCAGTTTTTAGAATAGTTTTGTACGAGATTTGAAAAGGTTGAGCGGCTCATTCTGTCCATCCAGGCATACGAAAATAGATTTATACATATATGACTACTATGGTTTACACAGCGTCGTAAAGTTAAGCACTACCAGAACGTTTTTTTTCAGTGGCGGTTTGTATGTATAATTTTCTTTAAAGGAACAATAATTTTGCAAAATATTGTTACCCAAGTCTTTCCTTAGTATATTAAACCTGTCAGAATGGCATTTGACACTTTTGTTAAAGTTCTTCAGTGTTCTGTATACACCAACCCACATCTTGGGGGTATACCCTTAAAACGTTATAGCGGACCCCAAAGTGTTTCCATGAATTTGTATTAACGCAAAAATAAATTTGACATATTTTTCAGACTATTATCAAAAGGGTTCTGGTGAATTCAAGGCTTCTTGCCAGTTACAGAATTAGTTAATCACAGGTTTTATATATTTTTTGCGTTTTCACTGTATAACATGCCATTCTTTACACCTCCATTTGGTTTTGTAATAACATGACACTTACAATTGTCATCTCATAGCGGTATGAAAATGCCACAATGGGACAGTAAATAGGGACATTTTAGGGGTAAGTGTGCTTTTGCCATGTCTAGTCGTTAACCTTAATGCTAATCGGACCAACATTTGCCACTTTAACAAGTATAAATTCATACTTAGAAAGCTTCACTATTTTTTCTCAAAAATATTTAGGTGGTGCTTAACTTTTGAGCAACTTTCCAGTAAGTAGATAGGTGCAAGCTATGTTTACATCCATGTTAATTTAATTTAATGATTTATTTATTTTACAAGGATACCAAACTGCCCAGGGGCTACTAGTTGGTCTCCTTACATATAACATACCAATTCAACAATATGACAATATATATGATGACGCGCACATACATACATACATACATACATACATACATACATACATACATACATACTTAAGTACGCATTCACGTACCATCGCACCCACATACATATATACGCATTACGTACGTACGTATCTAACAGGCAGACAGACAGACAAAACAGACAGACAAACGGACAGACAGACACTCAGACAAGTAGACGAAGCAAGACATTAAAGGGAAGAGAGAGGACATAGATCAGTCACCCTTTAGAGACAGTGGATATTAGAAAATGTTTAATGCCAACGTTGCGCCAGCAGTGCTAACAGCGAGTCCTCAAAACTTATTGCTGAATATAAACGGCAGCATGTTGTAACAAGCCTTCTCATGTTTAATTATTCTTAGCCATGTTGGCGCAACCACACTAACGTACAAAAAAGGCGAAAATGAAAAAAAAACTGACAGGAGGACCTTTCTGCGGCGTTCAGGTTTCCCATACTTTTTCTAAAAACATTAATTATCAGTTGAGGTGTCAATTAATTCTTGGAAAGTATTAAAACGCTTTGTTGAGTCTTTATATTTAAATAGCTCATCTAGAATGGAAGTAGTTTCATCATACGAGGCGTCTCTAGAGCCTTCTAGGAGTACTTTACATATATACCCTGACATAACATTTAGGTTACCTATCACCCCCAGGACAATTTTTCATGGGGGCCAAATTGTTCATTGGGACCCCTGGAATGTCCGCCCTTCTCATATTTATCTAATTTCATTTGTATCCTTGGATCCATCAGGCTTTCACTTGCGAACGAAATACATGCAATCCATTGTAAAGGAACCAATATGCGACGCATACTGCATTGGTCGTCGATAATATCAGCGCTACTTGAACATCCTTATTGGGGGTGTCTCCTTGGCACAGTTGGTGGCGTCCATGTCTGGTGTAGTGCTAGGCGGTGTTGTTGAGGTCCTGAGTTCAAATATCGCTAAAGGCAAAATATTTACAGCATCTATCTGCTCAGTTGATTTACTATATCCCTCTAGATTTATCTACTTTGTAAATCTGCATCAGTTTCTGATCCTGAGTAGCTCGAAAGCAATGATGTTTGTGAAATTATATTTCAACCCTTTATATATATACCAGTATCAGCGCTACTTAAGCACTCTTTTTGGGATGTCTCAGTGGCGCAGTTGGTAGCGTCGATGTCTGGTGTAGTGCTAGGTGTTGTTGTCGAGGTTGTGGGTTTGAATCTCGCTTGAGGCAAAATATTAACAGCATCTATTGGCTCAGTTGATTCACTGTATATCCCACCCTATTTATCTACTGTGCGAATCTGCATCAGCTTCTGATCCTGTGTAGCTCAAAAGCAATAATGTTTGTGAAATAATATTTCCGCACTTCCGATATTTATCTAATTTCACTTGTATCCTTGGATCTATCAGGCTTGCACTTGCGAACGTAATAGATGCCATGCATTGAACAGCAACCAATATACGACGTGTACTGCATTGGTCGTCGTCAATATCAGCGCTACTTGAACATCCTTTTTGGGATGTCTCAGTGGCACATTTGGTAGAGTCGATGTCTGGTATAGTGCTAGGCAATGTTGTCGAGGTTGTGGGTTCGAATCTCGCTAGAGGCAAAATATTTACAGCATCTATACCCTTTGTTGATTCACTGTATATCCCTCGGTATTCATCTACTGTGTGAGTCTGCTTCAGTAACTGATCCTGTGTAGCTTGAAAGCAATGATGTTTGTGATATTATATTTCCGCACATCTGATATTTATCAAATTTCACTTGTATCCTTGGATCCATCAGGCTTTCACTTGCGAATGTAATAGATGCCATTCATTGAAAAGGAACCAATATGAGACGTGTACTGCATTGGATGTCGTCAATATCAGCGCTACTAGAACATCCTTTTAGGGATGTCTCAGTGGCGCAATTGGTAGCGTGGCGATCTGGTGTAGTGCTAGACGGTATTGTCGAGGTCGTGGGTTCGAATCTCGCTAGAAGCAAAATATTTACAGCATCTATCGGCTCAGTTGATTCAATATATATCCCTCTGTATTTACCAACTGTGTGAATCTACATCAGTTTCTGATCCTGTGTAGCTCGAAAGCAATGATGTTTGTGAAAATATATTTCCACACTTCTGATATTTATCTAATTTCACTCGTATCCTTTGATCCATCAGGCTTTCACTTGCGAACGTAATAGATGTCATGCATGGAAAAGGACCAATATACGACGTGTACTGCAGTGGTCGTCGTCAAGATCAGCGCTACTTGACCATCCTTAAAATGTTCTTTTCAAAGCTGTGGCTCTGTTTATGAAGTTTCCTATATTTACGAGTTATGATTAATCATAAAAACACATGATGTCAGTTTTGTAAATATTGTATTGGGCATTGATGCCGAAAACTGAAATAAACTTTATCACTAAACAGAAATTAAAACATTTAATCATTCATCACTTATCCCCTCCCCACCCCCACAAACATACACCTTATCTAAATTAATGTACCCAAAATCTAATTTTATATGGCGTGAAAATATTTCCAACTTTCATACTTCAAATTATTGTATATTAACTGTATTTTATTCTGTGTTTCATCGGTTATTTAGACTGTCCACCATTGGCGAGTCCAGCAGGCGGAACTCTTAGTACAACTTCTTTAATTTATGGGACTGAAGTTATGTTGGTATGCGAAAATGGTTACACTGCCTTTGGTGAGACAAAGACAAAATGCCTGGATGGCGGGGTCTGGAGTCCAATACTGGGAGATTGCAGGCAAGGTATGATTTGTGCTACAACATTTGAAATTATGGGATTGTGATACATATTGTATACACTGTATGTGGCAAATATTCAATTTTATTTTTCTGACTAAGCACTAATAATATTGACATGAATTTTTGCCCAAATATGCGTGCATTTTAATGGACTAAAGTTAAGTGGTGCTCTGGAAGAGTTCTCGATCACTTCACACTTTTTCGGTTCAAAAATGTAGAAATCAACTTTTTGAAGAAAAACGCTTTGAGTGCAGTTTCTATCAAACTAGTTTAAACATATTTATTGCCACAAATAACAGCAATAGGGTTGGGTCACTAGTTCTCGCAGCATTAGTTACGACTCTTTCCCTGAATATACGAATATTTTACTCTCTTAACTCTAAGCATGTAAACATGGCTATAAAACATACAATTAACAATAAATAAATAGGTAACCAACGTTGAGTCCAAAACTAGAACAAATCTACATTGAATCTTTTCTTTGTGTTGCATCCAAAGTTCATGACTACTTCAGTTTAATGATTGAAAACGCTATTTCCATGTTTTCAAAGTTAAAATTTACCTTCTAGTTCCAAGGAGCAGACTGGCTCTAGCCGCTCTACAGACAATGGGATATAGAGGTATAAAAAGAAGGTGGTGATATAATAACATTTAAACGTTCTAAAAAATGGGAAATGTGCCCATGTGTTGTCAAAGTGTTTAGTGGTATTTATATATTCATGTACTGCACTAAATAATTCTATATAAAGTTGATGTCCAATGTTCCATTATCGTATAATTATTTGTTGATGGTAAGTGGTTGAAAATCTCTGGCTAATTCAATATTTATCAAATTGAAGTACAATTGATTACACACCCGTCTAGCTGACTTGACAAAAACCATCAAACACTTGAAGTTTTGCTTTTGACAACTTTTTTATGAATTTTAAGAAAAAATCAAATTTTGCATTTTCCCATATTTTGGAAAATCATCAGCTGCACATACTAGAAACATTGAATGTATACTTATGGACTTTGAAAACACATCACCCAAATTAAATCCTTTATTTTCACAAACCCTGAGAAAGTTAGCGAGATAATTGTTATTGCATATCATAGTCTGACTAGCCTGTAGTGTGGCCTAGAATATTCATGGTTGTAAATTTACTTTAAGGTATTGAGAAAGTATCCGTTTTAAGACAGGGATCGTCGATTTTGAAGGACACAAATTCAGCTGCAAGTTAACACGCGTTAGTTTTTGATTCCTGACTCAACAGATTTGCGTCCTTTACTTCTTTCACGATTGCACATTCATCATTGATTGATTAGAAATTAATTGACAAATCGCTATGCTCAAAATTACACCCCTTTAAAAATAACAACATACCCCACCCCTCTGATTACTATAGTCCAGTAATAAAATTCAACGTCTTGGGCCTATCAAAATTTATCTTTTTTACGTCCGGTTTTATTGGAAGAGATTTAGGGCATACACAAATGACAGATTATGCATAAACTACATTTGTATCACGTGTCTTTTGTATTGTGCAAGTGACGTTAACGTATTTTTTTAAGACATTCTCGACCACATGACAGCAGATCTCCTGCCATGATTTACATCAAAACGTCTTCCCCACATGACTGCCAGTGTATGTAGACAATATCAGCAATGAAAGCGTGCATAAAGGTAACTTATGGAGATGTTTCTAAAAAAGGAGCTATAAATTGATGTTTAAGTTTGACGTTTATTTTCGAAATATTGAAGTTATCAATTACTTTTAATTAGAAAAAAGTTTATAAACTTTTTTGATGATTTGGTATCATTCACGCCACAGCTTAAGCTTATAAATAATCAGAAAGCTTCATTTAATTGTGCAGAAATGTAATGGATGCTGTATGTACCCATGTGACGTCATAAGCAGCGTCGCGTGAAAGTGCAGTCAAACTAACGACAGATTCATACCATTTCTGGGTTGCACATTAAAACCTGCGAGTAACTTTTCAATCGCTTATACGGTTTGCAAGAAAAGTGTAAAAATATGATGATGCGTTTTTAAAGTCTTCTAGTATTTTTTAGTTTATGTGAAAAAGCTTGATCAGCCCATTTTCGAACGAAATTATGGGTTCGTTATACATATTGTATGCACTGAAGTTAAAAGAAATTAAAAGAACAGAGCAGAGCAATGCATTCTCCTTTATTCGCTTTTTATACACCATAAAAGCACCTAAAGAAAAACTTTCCATTTTAGGCGATTTTCAGCCTTCATATGCAGAACCAGGAAGACCATCTTAAGATGATCTTCTCAAAGCCGCAGCTCTGTTTATGAAGTTTCCTGCATGTACCCGTTATGACTAATACTACAAACACATGATGTCAGTTTTTTGTAAATATTGTATTGATCGTTGATGCTGGAAATTTTAAACACCTTTATCACAAAACAGAAATTAAAACATTTAGTTATTCATCCCATACCCCACTTTTTACCAAAACACACATAAACCTTATCCAAATATAATGTATCCAAAATCTAATTTGAGATGGCGGAAAAATTATTCCCAACTGCAAGAGTTCGAATTATTGTATATTAACTGTATTTTATATTGTGTTTCATCTGTTATTTAGATTGTCCACAATTGGCGAGTCCAGCAGTCGGAACTCTTAGTACAACTTCTCTAATTTATGGGACTGATGTTATGTTGGTATGCGAAAATGGTTCCACTGCCTTTGGTGAGAAAATGACAAAATGCCTGGATGGCGGTGTCTGGAGTCCTATATTAGGAGATTGCAGGCAAGGTATTAGTTGTGTTACAACATTTAAAGTTATGGGATTGTGATACATATTGTATACACTGTAACGAAGTTGTATGTGGCAAATATTAAATTTTATTTTTCTGACTAAGCACTAATAATATTGACATGAATTTTTGCCCAAATTTGTGTGTATTTCAAGGGACTAAAGTTAAGTGGTGCTTTGGAAGAGTTCTCAATCACTTCACACTTTTTCGGTTCAAAAATGTAAAGGTCAACTTTTGAAGAAAGACGCTTTGAGTGAAGTTTCTATCAAACTAGTTTAAACATATTTATCGCCACAAAAACAGCAATAGGGTTGGGTCACAAGTTCTAGCAGCATTAGTTATGACCATCTTAAGATGATCTTTTCAAAGCTGCAGCTCTGTTTATGAAGTTTCCTGCATGTACCCGTTATGACTAATACTACAAACACATGATGTCAGTTTTTTGTAAATATTGTATTGAGCGTTGATGCTGGAAATTTTAAACACGTTTATCACAAAACAGAAATAAAAACATTTAGTTATTCATCCCATACCCCATTTTTTACCAAAACACACATAAACCTTATCCAAATATAATGTATCCAAAATCTAATTTGAGATGGCGGAAAAAATTCCCAACTGCAAGAGTTCGAATTATTGTATATTAACTGTATTTTATTTTGTGTTTCATCGGTTATTTAGATTGTCCACAATTGGCGAGTCCAGCAGTCGGAACTCTTAGTACAACTTCTCTAATTTATGGGACTGATGTTTTGTTGGTATGTGAAAATGGTTCCACTGCCTTTGGTGAGAAAATGACAAAATGCCTGGATGGCGGTGTCTGGAGTCCTATATTAGGTGATTGCAGGCAAGGTATGAGTTGTGTTACAACATTTAAAATTATGGGATTGTGATACATATTGTATACAATGTAACGAAGTTGTATGTGGCAAATATTAAATTTTATTTTTCTGACTAAGCGCTAATAATATTGACATGAATTTTTGCCCAAATGTGTGTGCATTTTAAGGGACTAAAGTTAAGTGGTGCTTTGGAAGAGTTCTCGATCACTTCACACTTTTTCGGTTCAAAAATGTAAAGGTCAACTTTTGAAGAAAGACGCTTTGAGTGAAGTTTCTATCAAACTAGTTTAAACATATTTATTGCCACAAAAACAGCAATAGGGTTGGGTCACAAGTTCTCGCAGCATTAGTTATGACCATCTTAAGATAATCTTTTCAAAGCTGCAGCTCTGTTTATGAAGTTTCCTGCATGTACCCATTATGACTAATACTACAAACACATGATGTCAGTTTTTTGTAAATATTGTATTGAGCGTTGATGCTGGAAATTTTAAACACCTTTATCACAAAACAGAAATAAAAACATTTAGTTATTCATCCCATACCCCACTTTTTACCAAAACACACATAAACCTTATCCAAATATAATGTATCCAAAATCTAATTTGAGATGGCGGAAAAAATATTCCCAACTGCAAGAGTTCGAATTATTGTATATTAACTGTATTTTATTTTGTGTTTCATCGGTTATTTAGATTGTCCACAATTGGCGAGTCCAGCAGTTGGAACTCTAAGTACAACTTCTCAAATTTATGGGACTGATGTTATGTTGGTATGCGAAAATGGTTCCACTGCCTTTGGTGAGAAAATGACAAAATGCCTGGATGGCGGTGTCTGGAGTCCTATATTAGGAGATTGCAGGCAAGGTATTAGTTGTGTTACAACATTTAAAATTATGGGATTGTAATACATATTGTATACAATGTAACGAAGTTGTATGTGGCAAATATTAAATTTTATTTTTCTGACTAAGCGCTAATAATATTGACATGAATTTTTGCCCAAATTTGTGTGCATTTTAAGGGACTAAAATTAAGTGGTGCTTTGGAAGAGTTCTCGATCACTTCACACTTTTTCGGTTCAAAAATGTAAAGGTCAACTTTTGAAGAAAGACGCTTTGAGTGAAGTTTCTATCAAACTAGTTTAAACATATTTATTGCCACAAAAACAGCAATAGGGTTGGGTCACAAGTTCTCGCAGCATTAGTTATGACCATCTTAAGATGATCTTTTTAAAGCTGCAGCTCTGTTTATGAAGTTTCCTGCATGTACCCGTTATGACTAATACTACAAACACATGATGTCAGCTTTTTGTAATTATTGTATTGAGCGTTGATGCTGGAAATTTTAAACACCTTTATCACAAAACAGAAATTAAAACATTTAGTTATTCATCCCATACCCCACTTTTTACCAAAACACACATAAACCTTATCCAAATATAATGTATTCAAAATCTAATTTGAGATGGCGGAAAAAAATTCCCAACTGCAAGAGTTCGAATTATTGTATATTAACTGTATTTTATTTTGTGTTTCATCGGTTATTTAGATTGTCCACAATTGGCGAGTCCAGCAGTCGGAACTCTTAGTACAACTTCTCTAATTTATGGGACTGATGTTATGTTGGTATGTGAAAATGGTTCCACTGCCTTTGGTGAGAAAATGACAAAATGCCTGGATGGCGGTGTCTGGAGTCCTATATTAGGTGATTGCAGGCAAGGTATGAGTTGTGTTACAACATTTAAAATTATGGGATTGTGATACATATTGTATACAATGTAACGAAGTTGTATGTGGCAAATATTAAATTTTATTTTTCTGACTAAGCACTAATAATATTGACATGAATTTTTGCCCAAATTTGTGTGTAAGTTAAGGGACTAAAGTTAAGTGGTGCTTTGGAAGAGTTCTCAATCACTTCACACTTTTTCGGTTCAAAAATGTAAAGGTCAACTTTTGAAGAAAGATGCTTTGAGTGAAGTTTCTATCAAACTAGTTTAAACATATTTATTGCTACAAAAACAGCAATAGGGTTGGGTCACAAGTTCTCGCAGCATTAGTTATGACCATCTTAAGATGATCTTTTCAAAGCTGCAGCTCTGTTTATGAAGTTTCCTGCATGTACCTATTATGACTAATACTACAAACACATGATGTCAGTTTTTTGTAAATATTGTATTGATCGTTGATGCTGGAAATTTTAAACACCTTTATCACAAAACAGAAATTAAAACATTTAGTTATTCATCCCATACCCCACTTTTTACCAAAACACACATAAACCTTATCCAAATATTATGTATCCAAAATCTAATTTGAGATGGCGGAAAAAATATTCCCAACTGCAAGAGTTCGAATTATTGTATATTAACTGTATTTTATTTTGTGTTTCATCGGTTATTTAGATTGTCCACAATTGGCGAGTCCAGCAGTCGGAACTCTTAGTACAACTTCTCTAATTTATGGGACTGATGTTATGTTGGTATGCGAAAATGGTTCCACTGCCTTTGGTGAGAAAATGACAAAATGCCTGGATGGCGGTGTCTGGAGTCCTATATTAGGAGATTGCAGGCAAGGTATGAGTTGTGTTACAACATTTAAAATTATGGGATTGTGATACATATTGTATACACTGTAACGAAGTTGTATGTGGCAAATATTGAATTTTATTTTTCTGACTAAGCACTAATAATATTGACATGAATTTTTGCCCAAATTTGTGTGTATTTTAAGGGACTAAAGTTAAGTGGTGCTTTGGAAGAGTTCTCGATCACTTCACACTTTTTCGGTTCAAAAATGTAAAGGTCAACTTTTGAAGAAAGATGCTTTGAGTGAAGTTTCTATCAAACTAGTTTAAACATATTTATTGCCACAAAAACAGCAATAGGGTTGGGTCACAAGTATTGCAGCATTAGTTATGACCATCTTAAGATGGTCTTTTCAAAGCTGCAGCTCTGTTTATGAAGTTTCCTGCATGTACCCGTTATGACTAATACTACAAACACATGATGTCAGTTTTTTGTAAATATTGTATTGAGCGTTGATGCTGGAAATTTTAAACACCTTTATAACAAAACAGAAATTAAAACATTTAGTTATTCATCCCATACCCCACTTTTTACCAAAACACACATAAACCTTATCCAAATATTATGTATCCAAAATCTAATTTGAGATGGCGGAAAAAATATTCCCAACTGCAAGAGTTCGAATTATTGTATATTAACTGTATTTTATTTTGTGTTTCATCGGTTATTTAGATTGTCCACAATTGGCGAGTCCAGCAGTCGGAACTCTTAGTACAACTTCTCTAATTTATGGGACTGATGTTATGTTGGTATGCGAAAATGGTTCCACTGCCTTTGGTGAGAAAATGACAAAATGCCTGGATGGCGGTGTCTGGAGTCCTATATTAGGAGATTGCAGGCAAGGTATGAGTTGTGTTACAACATTTAAAATTATGGGATTGTGATACATATTGTATACACTGTAACGAAGTTGTATGTGGCAAATATTAAATTTTATTTTTCTGACTAAGCACTAATAATATTGACATGAATTTTTGCCCAAATTTGTGTGTATTTTAAGGGACTAAAGTTAAGTGGTGCTTTGGAAGAGTTCTCGATCACTTCACACTTTTTTAGTTCAAAAATGTAAAGGTCAACTTTTGAAGAAAGACGCTTTGAGTGAAGTTTCTATCAAGCTATACTCAGAAGAAAAAGTTTAGTCAGTATTTATGTTTTCTCATAAAATCAACAATACTTCATATATCATTGTCAAATTTTATACACGAGTTGTATTATCGTAATTTTACATGTACCTGTTTATTGCGTGACAAATAATGCCTCTATTAGACTGTATCAACCAAATTTCAAAATGCACGATGTGCACGTGCTGCGGTAAACCGGTAGGGTTATTTTCTCATATACTGTTCGATATTGAAAAAGAGTTGTTCCTATTGCAATAATCAGGAGAAAATTCAGTGCTAGCAAGCTTAGTTCGCCGTCCAGGCTATCAACAAATTACAGAAATACCGCGTTTTGACGTCTTGAAACAGGTACACGTGTTGCTGACGTAACACGCAGTTTTGGATGCAATGAACAAACTATTTCTCGTCTGCAAACACGTTTTCAACGGCCTGGCAGTAAAAATGACAAGCCTCCATTGGGGAGACCACGGATAACGACGCTATTTGAAGTTAGGGTCTTAGTGACGTCAACATGACGTAATCGCTTCATGGTCGCTTGGAAACTTCTTAAATTCCTTAGTCATACAACAGGTACGAGAATTTCCATCTGTACTGCCAAAAATCGTCTGAGGGGCGCTAGACTGATTTTTGAGTTATGAAATTTGAATTTTAATATTGACCACTTTGTGTAATTTTGATGAAGAAAATGGGTATATTTTCCGAATGTTTTGTTGAAAATGTTCACATTTGTAAGACATTGCATGAATTTTATTTTGAGTAAGGTTTTTGTCAATATTAAGACTGTCTTACAAAAGTATTGCACACAGTGTCTGTACTGACTAAACTTTTTCTTCTGAGTATAGTTTAAACATATTTATTGCCACAAAAACAGCAATATGGTTAGGTCACAAGTTCTCGCAGAATTCCCCTGAATATACAAATGTTTAACTGTCTTAACTCTACGCATGTAAACATGGCTATAAAACATACAATCAACAATAAATAAATAGGTAACCAACGTTGAGTCCAAAACTAGGACAAATCTACATTGAATCTTCTTTTTATGTTACATCCAAAGTTCATGAATACTTCAGTTTGATGATCGAATACGCTATTTCCATGTTTTCAAAGTCAAAATTGACCTACTAGTTCCAAGGAGCACACTGGCTCTACAGACCATGGGATATAGAGGCATAAAAAGACAGTGGTGATATAATAACATTTAAACGTTCTAAAAATGGGAAATGTGCCCATGTGTTGTCAAAGTGTTTAGTGGTATTTATATATTCATGTACTGCACTAAATAATTCTATATAAAGTTGATAGTCCAATGTTCCATTATGGTATGATTATGTGTTGATGGTAGTAAGTGGTTGAAAGTCTCTGGCTCATTCAATATTTATCGAATCGAAGTACAATTGATTACAGACCCGTCTAGCTGACTTGATAAAAAAACATCAATCACTTGAAGTTTTGCTTTTGACAAATTTTTATGAATTTTAAGAAAAAAATCTAATTTTTTGCATTTTCCCACATTTTGGAAAATCATCAGCTGCACATACTAAAAACATTTAATGTATTTTATTTTATGTGAATACAGCTTGATCAGCCCATTTTCTAACGAAATTATGTGATCGTAATACATATTGTATACACTGAAGTTAAAAGAAGTTAAAAGACCAGAGCAGAGCGCTGCATTCTCCTTTATTCGCTTTTTATACACCATAAAAGCACCTAAAGAAAAACTTTTGATTTAAGGCGATTTTCAGCCTTCATATGCAGAGCCAGAAAGACCATCTTAAGATGATCTTTTCAAAGCCGCAGCTCTGTTTATGGGGTTTCCTACATGTACCTGTTATGACTAATACTACAAACACATGATGTCAGTTTTTTGTAAATATTGTATTGAGCGTTGATGCTGGAAATTGTAAACACCTTTATCACAAAACAGAAATTAAAACATTTAGTTATTCATCCCCTACACCACTTTCTACCAACACACTCATAAACCTTATATAAATCCTCTACTTGCTTTTTTACACCATAAAAGCAATGTACGGATATGGTTACACTGCCTTCGGTGCAACAAATGCAAAATGCAAGGATGGAGGGGTCTGGAGGCCTATACTGGGAGATTGCAGGCAGGGTATGAGTTGTGTTACAACTTTTGAAATTATGGGATTGTGATACATATTGTATACACTGAAACAAAGTTATAAGTGGCAACTTTTAAATCTATTTTCCGACTAAGCCCTCATCCTATTGACATGAAATTTTGTCTAAATATGTGCATTTTAATGAATTTCAGTGAAGTGGTGCATTTGAAGAGTTCTCTATCACTTCGGGATTTTTGGGTTAAATCATGCAAAATATCATCTTTTTGAAGAATTGAGAGTTTTGAGTGCAGTTTCTATCGAATTAGTTTAAACACATTTTATTGCCACAAATAACAGCAATGTGGTTGGGTCACAAATTCTAGCAACATCAGTTTCGGCCCTTCTGCTACATATACAAATCTAAACTTCCTAAACTCTTAGCATGTAAACATAGCTATAAAATTAATTATCAACAAAAAAAAATATACTTAACGCCAGTAAAAACGCATCTTTTACAGTATAATCTACCCTAGATTTAAAGCTCTTTAAAAATTTTCGTATTAAATAAAAAACACGAAACTATAGTCGCGATATCAAGGCAATATCCTTTTGGTACTGATAAAGCCGTCCAGATAAGCCGGACTGCATGTTGTGATAAAGGGACACAGCCCCAATAATTTAAACAAAAAAGCAAAATCACCTTATAAATCAGAACATCAGATTTTGATATTGCCTGACTGTTTTGGTTTCAAACTTTCTGAAAATTTCAATTATGCTCTACATTTGAATTACACACAACTGGAAAAATGTTTCTTGAAGCTTGCCCTTGAAAATGGCGACCAAAGTTTGAGCATGAAAACCGGAAGTTGACGAAAATGCGAGAGTTTCAATGGTTGATATCGTGATAAATCATAACCATAGGTAAAGACTGAACATCTTAGGTATGCCAATTACAAAATGATTCAATTTTGTTGAAGTTTTAGTCGTTTCTCAAATTTAGCGAAAAATATGCGAAAAACTGAACTTTAAAACATTATTTTTTTGCCCCTTAGGTAATCGGAATTTGGCTTTTATTCCTTATTTTTTATGTTTAAGTGAAACAACGTTCATTCAAACTAAAATTGAGTAGAATTTAAAGTTGAAAGATGGTTAAGAATTTTTTTGATGAATTTGGCATTTTTCATCAAAATTTTTGGCAGATGTGCGTAATCAAGCTCAAGTTTTGCTAAGACGTTCTTGTACGTTAGGGAAGCTTGTAAATACACAGATAAAGGTAATTACTTTGCTATGTACAGGAGAAAATAATATTTGTGTCAGTTGCGTTTTTAAAGGCATTAAGTATAGGTAACCAAACATAGAGTGCAAAATTATAACAAATCGACATTAGATCTTCTCTTTATGTTGCACTCAAAGTTCATGAATACTTTAGTTTGCTGATCAAATACTACATTTCCATGTTTTCATAGTCAAAATAGACCCACCAGCTCCAAGGTGCAGACTGGCTTTACAGATAATGCGATATAGATGTATAAAAAGACAGCGGTATTATAATAGCATTCTTATCAATGGGAAATGTGCCCATGTATTATCTAAACGTTTAGTGTTTTTTTATGTATTTATATACTGCACTAAATAATTCTATATTAAGTTGACAGATCAAGGTTTCACTACCGTATAATAATTTGTTGATGGTAAGTGGTTAAAAGTCTCTAGCTATTTCAACATTTAGCGAATTGAAGTACAGGTGATTACACACCCGTCTAGCCAGCTTCAAAACCACCAAACCCTAGAATGTTTGCTTCTGACAGATTTTTATGAATATTTGAAATAATCTCATGTTCTACATTTTTCGATTTTTTAAAAAAATCATCAGCTGCTCATACTAAAATTATTGTATGTGTTTTATTTCATGTGAACATGTTGGACCAAACGCAATACAGCTTGATCAGCACAGTTTCCAACGATAAACATTTTAAGACTGGTGTCTTCTTCCAGTTTTAACGTGGAATTTTAAAGGTCCACTAAATGGCATTGTTAAAATATCTTTAAAAAGTTTTAAGTAAAACAGCAGCGCCTATCCATAATTAACTATGTCATGCCACAAATGATAAAGTGTACAGAGCAATACAACGTTTGTATTAAAATTGCACGATTAAAGCTTAAATTATTTAAGCTGCTGATAGTGGCTGCCTATATCTTAACGTAGAAATGAAATGGAGAGTCAATTGTCACAAAACTTTTTAATTTTATATCACAGCTGTTATTAACAACTTCAAGCTAATTGAAATATAAAGGATATTTTATATCACACTAAAAGGTGTGACTTTTTGAAATGAGGGAACATGTACCTTTACTCAGACCTCGTCTGTGAAAAATCTTCCCATCATTTTGAAATTAAATGATTTGCAGAGTCTCAACAAAGCCTTGGATTTTCTTTATAAATTTAAAATTTTGCAAGAGCGATTTTCACTTTCTGAACAGGCGCAAAAAATGTAAGGTGGCTGCTTATTACTTCGTTTCAGTGTAAGCTGATACGTATTCTTTATGTGTCATATTGTACATGTCTGGATTCCCAAAAACCTATAAGCATGCTATGTAAGAAAATATGTAAGTTTTTTTATTAGGGTAAAATACACTATGGGAACAAAGATGCAATACATAATAGTTGGCCCAACCCCAGAGTCTCCAAGTCAGTCATAAATATGCAAATGAAATAATTTTATTATATGACTATTGGATTGCTGCAGAGGAGTTTTTAACCCAAGATTGTATTTAACAATGAACTCTGAGTGTCTGTGGTAGAATTAAGAAAATACTTTTTGAATTTTTATGATACCTATAATCTTGTTTTAATGGCTTAGCAGTTAAAAAAAGTTAAATAAGTCATCAACATTAGAATACACTCTTGCAAAATCGCATTAATCCGCTCCCCTAGCTGAACCTTACAGAATTGTGCTTAAATAGCCATTTTTCCTGCAAACAATAGTGATAGAATGGTGCATTTTTTCAAGTTCTCATTTTAATAAAATCATTCCTGACACATTTGGGCCAGATAATATACATGGACTATCATGAAAATCCCTTAATTAAGTCGGAAGTAAGACTTTTTGCTCAAGTTGTCCCCCTGATTAACTCTTGGTCGTATTTTTTTTATTCTAAATGCATATATTGATGTCAGTGAAGACCCCCAATCATGAGAAGATGTTTTAGATTGATTTGTACCAGTTTGGCATCCTTAACATGTTACTACATAACTTTTTATGGACTTTTCTTTAATCTGGAACTAACAAATCAGTTTAAACATATTTAATTTCCAACAGACAATAAGTGATACAGTACAGTTTATACAATTCATAATCAAATTAGGATTAGAACCAAAGCGTAGGCTTATAGAGTTCTTCTCCTATTATAGAGTACACTATGATATGGAAGGCGGACTGTATTATATTTCATATCAATTTTGAGTCAATATGATCACACATTGACCTGTCAGGCAAGTTTAATTTTTATGTCGAAACATATAAAATGGAAAATGACTTAATATACTATGTGAACTTGTAAGTTGATGAAAATACTAAGACAAAAAAAAAAGACAAATGAGGAAAGATGGGATAATTTGGATCTGAGTTTAGCATTTGGAGACCAAACATAAAAGTATTGCATTGGAATTTCCTTGACTTTCATATATAGCTGTGGACATGGTCAAATATACTCTTATTACTTTCTTCAGGCAAAGCTGGGTCACCATAAAGTAAAAGATGTAAGGAAGGAATTTGAAATAAAGATATACTGTTTAATAGTTCATGTCTGATTGTTTGATAGTTTCTGCAGTGGAAGAAGTAATGTTGAGAGTTTTCAATACTACCATAGCTATATAATGGAAAATTGGTTATCTTTTTAGTAAATAAGTCTAAATTAAGTGTACTACAGCCTGTTTGTAAACGTGAGTGAAGTATTTGAGGTGTTCTATTTCCATGAAAGTAATATCTAGGAATGGGTAGGATGTAATGTTTTAGAAACAGCTTGAACGAGTTTAGAGTATTGGATTGTCTTGCTTCTAGTGGTAAATTGTTCCAGAGATGTAGATTTGATTAAGTCAAGTTAAATAGTGAAGACGCCATATTTAAGCTTGAAAATATTTGTTAATGGATTCAGCATGCCTAAATACCCCTAAAATGTGGGCTGCGACGCGAAAAACATGTCTTCGGGGTTTCCGACATTACAAGACTCAAAACAGTCTCCTCAGCTTCAGAGATTAGCTAGAAAAATAAAATCTCGCTTGTAGCAAGCTTTGACATGGTACTTTACAAAACACGAATAATAAAGGCGCTGATCAGACTGCGCGGATGCGCAGGCTGGTCTGCGCCTGTGTTGTTCGCAAACCCCCGAAGACAGGCTTTCTCACGTCGAGGCCCATGTATCTAAGAACCTTTTCTCCACAAAATGCCTGTACCTTCTTCAAAAGCGTCTTTTCTGATTTTTTTCCTGAGTATATGTGAATGCATGTGTCACCAAACGGTAAAGGTCAAAAATTAAAAACAACATAAGGCACTTATATATGTGCACGTACTAGGGTGCGTCAGAGGATGCAAATGCTTCTAGAATTTTGTTTTTAAATGCAAGGTGAAGACATCTGTGTCTGACGCAGTCATGTTCACCAAAACAGACAAGGACAATGGAGCACATGTACATAGATGGCGACCTCCCAGCATAACCAAGAGAGTCTCTTCAGTCATTTGATATGAAAATCATTAAAAGCAAAGCAAGCAATCTCTATGAAAACAACAACAAAAGAGGAATGTTTTGGGTATTTATATTGCATAAAAGATATTTGATTCTGCATACATCTATACATATGTATCATTTAAATCAAGGAGTGGATCTCCGTTTATAAAAACAAAAGAAATATATACTGTATATAAATTGAGTCTGAGTGAGCAAGGAAAATTTTGGTAAGGTATTTTGGAGTAATATCTAAAAGGGATAAAACGAAACAGAACAAAACAAATTTAATATGGCGTCATTTTTGGTAACCCTAGCCAGTAAATTGATTGAGGACATTTTTGTAAGCTGTTCCAGAGCAAAAAGCTAGGGATAAAGAAACAGAACACCTAAAACCAATATAATACTTTACTCCGAGCAAGCAGAGCGAGGGAGAAAAAATTTGGTAAGGTATTTTAGAGTAAAAAGTATGGGATAAAGAAACAGAACCAAAAAATATCATAAATAACTCTGAGCAAGCGAAGAAAATTTTTTGTAGGGTATTACAGAGTAAAGAGCTAAATGGGATTAAAAACAGAACCAAAAACAAATAAAATATTTGAGGCTGAGCGAGCGAAGCGAGTGAGAAAATATTTTGATAAGGTATTGCAGAGTAAAAAGCTAGGGATAAAAAAGAACCCGAAACAAATAAAATATCTTACTTTAAGCAAGCAAAGCAACACAGGTAAACTTTTGGTAAGGTATTTTTTAGTAAAAAGCTAGGACTGAAGAAACAGAACACATATAATATCTTACTCTGAGCAAGTGAAGCGAGCAAGGAAAATTTTTGGTAAGGTATTTCAGAGCAAAAGTCTAAGAGAGATTTAAAAAAAACAAGAATCAAGGACAAATATAATAATTTACTCAAAGTGAAAAAAGCAACCAAGGGCAATTTTTATAAGGTATTGCAGAGTTACAAGTTTGGGATAAAGATACAGAACAAAAAACAAATATACTGTTTTACACCAAGCGAGCAAGCGACCTAGAAAATCTTTCAGAGCGTGAAGCCAAGAGTGATAAAAAAGAGAACAAACAAAAATATAACATTTTACTCTGAGCGAGGAGAGTGAGAATGGAACATTTTGGTTTAAAGCCTATTGCCTGAAAGGTATTTCAGAGCAAAGAGGGATTAAAGGCTAGATAAAATTTGGAGCCCTCTAAAATTTAGGATAGAAAGTAGGAACAAAAGGAAAGGCTTGAAAAGCTGGTTTCTCTGAAAAAAATGATACACTCTGTACATATATACATTTAGACATACATATACATACTAGTTGATAACAGCAGCAGGCTTAAAGAAGTGAAAAAATATTAAAGTCTGAGCAATAGGTCTGCTCTCAAATAATCTTAATCCAAAATAAAAAAAACTCTGAACAAGTGAAGCGAGCGAGGAAAATTTTACGCATAATAATGTGTGGAGTTCCTTATTCTACCCTGAGTGGTAGGCAATTATATACACTTGGAAAAAAGTGAAGCATCGCTTTATGTTCTGAGGAAATGTTTTAAAAAATTGATTTTTTTTCATAGCTTGGCGCTACTTATATTTTATAGCTTATCAAAACGTCATCTAAGTACAGCCTGAATTATTGAAAATAGTAAGCAAGTATGATCAGGAAATACCACAACCACAAACCGCAGACAACCCCATGGCACAGCGAGGAAGAGCCGCTCAAACATCATGAGACACCAGGAAGACAAATTAAGCAAAGCAACCAGCTCTCTCTTCCCCATCAAGATGATTGCAATACTAGAATTGACATAAAGTTACGTACAACAAAACATAGAACAATTACAGACTTCCACAATAGGAGTAACAATAAACAAAAAGCCAACAACAACAGAACCACCGCCTTAGAACGGACAGCAGCCTAAGCCACCAGGGGACTTAAATGCATTTTACTGGTACCAAATCTTCGCCCTAGATTCTGCTGTTGTTGAAGTACAAGAAAAGTTCAGCTGGTATGGAGGCCATCTACTAATGCAATGTATCATCATGGAAAACACTCTAATCAAATTAACACACAATGATGAAACAAAGAAACGGGCTCATAACTCACAGATAGTCAGAGCTAAAGAAAACCTCAAATTGAGCCACGAGGATCCAGCTACAGATAAGCATTAGATGAAGTCTGTCAGATAAAGTTTTGGACTACGCAGGATACAATATGCCATCCGTAAATAATTATAATTTTTCTGAAATTAAGTTTGCCCTTTTGTTTGAGCACACCACAGAACACATTTGTTTGGAGAAAATAAAAACATTTAATGAACGAATGGAGCATTCACAGTGAATAAATTAAATTGGTTTTGAAAAGTAGTGTATAAGCTCTGAACCACATAACCGTTAATTATCTATACTTAAAGCCATTAAAAACGCAACTGGTACAAGTGATATTTTTCCTATAAATACCGGATTGATACACTTTGTTGTTGTACTAACAAGCGTCACTAACGCAGGAGAACGTTTTACCAAAACTTGAACTCAATTGCACACTTCTGCCAAAAATTCTGGTGAAAAATGACAAATTCATCAAATTTTTTGGTAACCATATTTAATTTTCAAATTTTATTCAATTTCAGCGTGCAAGTAATGCGTTTCACTCAAACAAACAAGAAAACGGTTTACAACACAAAATGCACTTTGTTGGAAGGACCTAAAATTTATGTTTTAAATTTCATTTTTCGTGAAATTTCCCCAAAAATTTGAGAAATCACTAAAGCTTCCATTAAACTGAATCATTTAAAAATTGGCATACGCAAGTTGTAAGGTGATAACCTAAGGTTATTATCTATCGCAATATTTACCGTCGAAAGTGTTGCATTTTCGTTAACTTCCGGTTTTCATGCTGAAATTTTGATGACCATTTTGAAGGTCAAAACTTCAAGACAAAAAAAATTGTTGCGTGTGCATATAAAGTAGAGCAATGTCGACATTTTCCTAAAGCTTGAATCCAAAAGAGCCATTCATAATTAAGATCTGATATCCAGATTAATAAGGTGATTTTGCAGTTTTTGTGTCGAAGTGCGGGTTGTGTCACTTTATCAAAAAATACAGCCTGGCTTATCTGGAATGCTTTATCTGCACCAAAAGAGTATTGGCTTGATATCTCGACCGTAGGTTTATGCTTTTTAGTTTATAAGAATGATAAAATAGCATTAAATTTTGAGTAAGGCTATAATGTAAAAGTTGCGTTTTTACTGGCGTTAAGTATATATTTTGTACTAATTGCTATGGAAACATAAATTTATTGATAATTTCAAAATAAATCCTTATAAAGATAAATATTCTGTGCCTCTGTGAACAGATTGTGTGATATGAAAGTCTGAACAGGCCATGTTCAATTTGTTGCCAAAATATAACAACTTCCAAAATGTATAGACAAAGAACGAAATATGGCTTTGATTTCAATGGTGGTTTGGTATATGAATTGAAGAAGATTGTTGGCTCTAATATTTTTTTCAGCGCAGTTTATTAAAATAATTTCTAATTATAAAAAGATTGGCTATAACATTAATGTATTGCAACAGACTGCATGCTTGGTTATCAAACCAATCACAGTTTGCAACTTTGCTTTCCTCTTTAATTGCACGCCAGTTGGTCGGACTAAAGACTCTATGATGATTCTGAATTAAAGACTTATCTATTGATGAGATGGTAAGGGGCCTGAAGCTTTGGCTGTTTGTCAGGCTAACCGTGGTTTACCTGTTGAATTTCTTTTGCTCCAAAATTTAGTTTAATGTACTGCTGAGTCCTTATCTTTGCTCCATCTCCTTGTTATATCTTTATTTATATGTTCTAGGAGATGATACATTGATAAGTTAGGGGTCTTTCATGCAAACCAAATATCTATTTGTCTTGATCCACATCTGAACTAAGGGTGAGGTTGGCACCATGATACCCGTTTAAATCCTCCAGTAAAGTATATTACTGACCGTTCCAAGGTGGTACTTCTTTTGTGGATCTTTTATGTTTTATTCTGTCTTGTGTTTGCTATGCCTTTGTGTGCGTCTGTTTATATGTGCCTTGTGGTCATCTGCTGGGAAAGGGCTGACCTCTTGACTCTCGTTTGTGGTGTCTAACTGTGAGTTTGTCACTTTCCCATTGGTATCCTGGGTCAGTTGTGGTACTTGATTGCATCAATTCCTGATCTTTGCTACCTTACTTACTTTGAAACCTGTCGTCGGTTATGTATGCCTCTACCGTCAACAGTGGGTCAGAAATCTTAAAAAATGAAGATCAAAGTTCGTTAAACAGGCTGTCAGCTTCAAGTGCGACCAAAAATTTAGATGATCAAACCCTATGTAAGGAAAAATATCACAAGGGATATCAATGTGGTCATAAAATCAGAAACAGATTTTCTGTACCTAAAATGGCGGCTGTTTACCACAGGTATTGCTAAATATTCGTCATTTTAAAACAGAAGTAACCTTAGATCATACATATTCTTATTATTTGAAAAGTTTGATGAAGTATTTTTAAAATGTAGGGAAGTTTTAGTCTTAAGTTTACCCTTGCATTAGCCAAGGTGATGCTTAACTTATTTCCAAGCGTACATGTCAGTGTTGACAAATTATTGGTGGGGCAAGAGGGTTATCTGGCCCCACCTACACAATTGATGGGGGCCTGCTCCCCTGCCCCCCCCCCCTGTTTCTACGCCTACTATTTGGCATGGGGCCCTGCGATGACTTGGCACTGACTAGATAATGGTGTTATAAAAGAACGTGATTGAAGTCTCAATATCCCTGACCATATAACGGTGTGGTTATAAGTTGCTCTTTCTCCATGATTATATTTTTGAAATGCTGTCAGTTTTGATCATAGGAAATCAGATGTTTTCTCAATATAAACAACACAACCTTATTTTTTAAAGAAACTCGAAAAGTCAATCATACGCTAACTTTAAATGTCCATTATGATACCAATGTTGCTATTACGACGTATTTAGTGTCTATCAAAGGATACATTTGACAGAGATTGATGTTTTTTTTTCGATTAGACCTGCTTACCATTATGTTAATGTTTTATCTACAGAGTTTGTCTGAGTTGCAATGGGAATAGTGTAGGAGAAGGAGCGCTAGTATTTAGGAATCAGTTGTCATGATGAGACTAATTATATTGGATAGGTCTCCTTGTACCATACTATGAATCTACAATGATGCAACTCTTCATTTTCTGTTCTTTATGTGTAGCCTGCGAAGCATGGTCGACACATAGTGATAATGACTCCATCGTCGTCAGTGTCGTCATGGGTGTCGTCGTCCTCGTCTGTGGCATCACAATTATGGTTTCCAATCTTTAGAAGGGATGTTTCAATTTATTTCAATATATAGATAGGTACAGCATCATAAAATGCAGGTCAAGTTTGCACTTTGAGATAATTGGCAAAATTTTTATGAGTTATAGCAAATTTTACTTAGACTTTGGCTTAATTTTGGTTTCCAATCAATACCTTTTGAAGGGTTACATCAATTTCATTCAAGGTTAACACAAAAGTAAAGCCTTATTTCATACAGGTCCAAAGTAAGTGAGTATGATCAGGGAATACCTCAATCACACACTGCAGACTAACACACGGCACCACCAGGAAGAGCCACAGTGCATTGATGGTAACAATACATCTGTAAGATAATAATAGCAAAACAACAGGTTCAAATTTGGAGATTATCCGCAAAATTTTGGTTGAGTTAGGGCCCTTTTTAGCTCACCTGAGCCAAAGGCTCCTGGTTAGCTTACAGGATTGGACTCAAGCCGGACTCTGTGCTACTGTTCGTGCGAGTGTTCACACTTTCACACATGAATATCTCTGAGACCACCTGGCCAATCGGAGTCGAATGTCATCTGGAGCATCATTGGGGGAGGGGATTGGCTGCATTAGGTTTAGGGCCGATCTAATCAGAACTCTGGTTTCCATGGCAACAGATAGCTCCATTAGGGTTATAATGGGAAAATCTTATGACTACTCTGGCTCCTTCATTTTTTATTGGTTCTTCTTTATTCTTGCAGGTAATGAGGACAGCCATTAAATCTAAAAAGGGTTTGAAATGCAACAGGATACGACAAGGGACTAATGAGATTGCTGCCCTTGTGTGCCTGGAAAAATCCCCAAAGACTTTAATGGGAGAAATGTTGTGACCACTCTAGTTCCTTCATTTTACGATGTATCTTCTTTTTTGCAGGTAATAAGACCTTTTATAAACTCTAGGGCCTTCATTTTTAATTGGATCTTCTTAATTCATTCAGATAACAAGGACACCCATAAAATCTCCGATTGGTTCTGAATTAGGCCAGATCGGACCCTGGACTTTGGAGTTAGCTGCACTTGAGCGTCTGGTAAATCCTCATAGACTTATTAACGGGCGAAATGTTGTAACCACTGTAGTTCGTTCAATTATGAATGGATCTTCTTGATTCTTGCAGATAAAAAAGAAAAAACTATAAAACTTAGATGAGTTTGAATTCGGTAAAGATCCAATCACCTATATTTTATGGAGCTAGCTGCCCTTGATCATCTTAAAAAATGATTGATGATGTTGCGATCACACTAGCGCCTACATTTCTGATTGGATCATTTTTGTTCTTTAAGGTAACAAGTACAACCATAAAAGCTTGGATCAGTTTAAAATTCTGCAGGATCCAACCAAGGACTTATGAGTTAGCTGCCTCTGAGCCGTGGAAAAATCCATGTTACTTATAATGGGAAAATGCTTTGACCATTCTAGTGCCTTCCTTTTTTGATGAATTTTCTTGATTCTTGCAGATAACAAGACAAACAATAAAAGCTTGGATAAGTTTGAAATTTGGCAAGATTTCATCACTGACATTTGAGTTAGCTGCCATTGAGCTTCTGAAAATTCAATGAACAATATTGTGTCTACTCTACCACCTTCATTTTCAATTGGGTCTTATTCATTCTTGCAGGCATAACATCTCTGATGAGTTTAAAGCTCTGCCAGATAGGACCTTGGACTGTTGAGTTAGCTGCCCTTGAGCGTCTTGAAAATTCCCATAGACTTATAATTGGAGAAATCGTGTGACCACTCTATTGTTTTCAATTTTGAATGGATTCTCTTCATTCTTGCAGATAATAGGGTAAACTATAAAAGCTTGAATGAGTTTGAATTCAATCAAAAACCAATCACCTGTTATGAAGTTATCTCCCCATGAGCATCTTAAAAATTGATGGATAATGTTGTGACCACTCTAGCGCCTTAAGTTTTGATTGGATCTTCTCCATTCTTTTAGGTAGTAAGGACATCCATAAACTTTGAATTTCAAATTAGACCGACCTCAGACTGTGGAGTTAAATGCTCTTGAGTGACATAAAAAATCTGCATAGATTTTCAATGTGAGAATGTGAGATATGTTATGACCACTCTAGCGCCTTCATTTTAAATGGACCTTCCTCATTATTGCAGGTAACAAGATCACCCTTAAAAGCTTTAATGAAATTGATTATCCATAACACCTGACAAATAAATACAGAGTTAACTGCACTTGAGCGTCCAAAATATAGCCGTATAATGTTGTGACCACTCTAGTGCCCTCATTTTCATTTGTCTTTTAAGCTCACTTGAGCAGAAGGCTCCAAGTAAGCTGATAGGATGGGGATCAAGCTGGCGTCTGTTCGTCTGTCTGTTCATTTTTAAACATGAATATCTCATAGACCAGCTGGTCGATCAAAATCGAATTTCATCTGTAGCCTTATTGGTGTTTGGGATAGACTGCATCATGTTTTTGGCTAGATCGGATCAGAACTCTGGTTTCCATGGCAACAGATATTTCCAAAAGGTTATAATGTGGAAAATCTTGTCACCACTTTAGATCCTTCGTTTTTGATTGTTTCTTCTTTATTCTTTCAGGTTACAAGGACAACTAAAAATCTAGGATGGTTTGGAATTTCGGCAGGATCCCACGAAGCACTTACGAGTTAGCTGCCTTTGACCGTCTAGAAAAAAATCCCCATAGACTTATATAATGAGAGAAATGTTACCATTCTAGTGCCTTCAACTTAGAATGAATCCTTTTCATTCTTGCATATGACAAGACCAACTAAAAAGCTTGAATAAGTTTGAATTATAGCAAGATTCCATCACTGACTTCAGAGTTAGCTGTCATTGAGCATCTGAAAAATCAATGAACAATGTTGCGATCGCTCTAGCGCCTTCATTTTGATTGGATCTTCTCCATTCTTGCAGGCAACAAGGCCTTCTATAAAATCTTGGATGATCTTGAAATCTGTCAGGATCCGCCAAATTTCTTGTTTCATTGAGAAATTGTCTGAGTATAAAAATTGATCAGGGAGAAAAAGGCAACCACATATGCTTGGAGAGATTTCAGGGAGAAAAACAAGCTTTTGCAACTTGTAAAAATCCTGGCTTATCATTTAAATGAGTCCACTTTTAGGGGCACCAGGATTATTTTTTTTATCTTTATTTCATTTTTCTATGCATTTCCTGTGAGCATTTACAATGGCCCCAGATGGGACGCCACATTTTCGCAGCATCACATCTGTATCCATTGAAAAATGTACCCACCTAGTTATGGCCATGAAAACACCATCCAAATAAATTCATGGCCATTGAATAAACATTTAGATCTTTTAATGCCCATTAGAAATTGAGTAATTAATGGGCATTATATATAGAAAATAACTGGCATGATTTTTAAGTAATGACCATTAATTTGTTTCTTAAATTAATGGCCATCATTACAGGCAGCAAAAACATATGACCATGATTTTCCCATTAATATAAAGAGAGAATATTTAATGCCCCTGAATAATTTTTCTTTTAATTGGCATTATTTTTTTCATGATCATTAGTTCTGACCTATTAACCAAAACAATGACCCTTATTTTCTCATTAAAAAAACATGAAAAATAATGGCCCATTAAAAATGTCGCCTTTACTGGCCATTTGATGGCCAAATTTCTGGCGTTTTGGGCATTATCATTTTTTCATTATTTATAAATGCCTGGTAATGTTCAATTAAAAAGAAAATCAAAATGTAATGCCCATCAATTTTAAGTATAATTTATGGGCATTAAAAACAATGATGGGCATTAATTTATTTCCATGAAATTAATGGGTAAATTAAAGTTATAATAAATGCCTTACTGATAATACAATGCCCATTGAAAATGTCGCCTTTAATGGCCATTAATATTCATTTGTAGTAATTGTATTTTCATGGCTAATTCATGGCTGTTCCTGCAGTGAATTACCTTGACACGGTCAATTGCGACTACAAAATACAAATCAAAGTCAAATCCCTAGACAAAGTCAAATGCGAACCCTACCCAAGGTTAAAGTCAAGCAGTTAGTCAAAATCGGTTAGCGAATGTACTATGCTTTCATTGTTCGAATTTTAGACATTTTAAATGGGATTGATCAACATTACTGGCCGCTAAGCAAAACTTTGATGGGACCGGCGAGTCACAAAGAAGGGTACCTCAACAAGTGCAGTGGGTGCCACGTACCACACATGGACCTGTCCGTAAGCAAAACATAGCTTTAAACTAGAAGGGACCCACCTTGAAGGCCAACAGGGGGTCCAAACTTCTAAAGGCCAAAACAATAATTTGAAAAATGATATAATTTGTAATAACGACTTAATGCTGTCAGGTTTCTACCTTGGTGAATGCACACAACGCAAAGAAGCTTGCACAATCAGGGGACAAACAACTCGATTCTGGGGACTAGGGACAATCACACAAATGTTCAAGCTCAAATTGTGAAACGTCCGCATTATGTTCAGAAGTAGGTGGCATTACCACGGGGTCATCTTTTCCCGTTTTGCTACCCTAGTGAACACCCATGTCCCTGATAATCAAAGTACAATCAAGAGAATTATGCGTAGTGAAGGTTTTTACCTTGATGCAGACATTGAAGGGGTTAAGGTCCTTTTCACCATAGATACAGGGGCCACTTGCAGTTATTTCTAATTAGGTCTATATCTCTATTCCCGACGGTCAGAGACCTAATTGACTAAGGGCACCGGACTAACCGATGCATAGACACAACCGCTCTCTCAAAAAGGAAGTGCTATTTTTACGATAGCCCTTGCTTCAGATCTCAAACTCAAGAGCGAAATCATGGTAGCAAATATTGACAATGAAGGATTTTTCGGTCATAACCTTTTGGGTCATGACCTTTTGGGTCAAGGGGGTGTGGAAATACATTATACCGAGGGTGCTATCTGCTTCATGGGCATTTCTATACCATGTAAACAAATCACCAAAGGCACTCTAATATGTTAAATTAGAGTGGCAAATGATTTCACAATTTCAGCTTAAAGTAAATTGATTGTGGATGCATTTTTGGATAGGTCAGAAGACGATGACCTGCTGACGTGTGATTTAATACTGAAACCCAGCTCAGATTTCCAGGAAAAGTATGGATTGCTTATTGTATCTTCTTTGTGCGACCTTGATTCCAAGGTCATCCACAAGGTCAGGATTCTTAATATACATCCCAATGATATATCAATTAAACAAGACATCACTCTTGGTATGGCTGAAATGGTAGTCAAGACCGTCACCTTGGTAGACCAGGAGAACAGGGGGTCCCTATCGTCAATTAGCTCTGACAATGACAATCAAATATCCCCTGTAGGCGATAACTTTAGTATTGCATTTAGACGAGTTAAGCACAAGGTCTCTGATATACCTGTTCATTTGCTAAATTAGTATAGCTCCACATGGGAAGGTCGTTCTGAAGAAGAAAAGACGAAAATTGCAGACTGTCTTATAAAATAGAGCATGAAATAGATGTTGGCCAAAACAAACCGATTAAACAGCCACCCAGGCGGGTGTCAGTAGCTTTCGCAGCAGAAGAAGAGAACGTAATAAAACAGCTGGAACAAAGTGGTATTATGCGCAAAAGTTCATCTCCATGGGCCAGTCAGATATGTCTAGTATGGAAGAAATCAGGAAAACTACGCTCCTTTCTCGATTACCGCAGACTAAATGGCATTACAGTTAAAGGCGCCTTTCTGCTACCTAGGATTAACGATTGCCTTGACACAGTTGTGGGCGCAAAGCTTTTCACTAGCCTTGATTTGGCCTCCTCGTTTCACCAGTTCCAATTAAAGGAGGAGGATATTCCCAAATCTGCCTTTGGTACGAAAAATGGATCATACAAATACCTATCAATGACCATGGGTATGTCGAACTCCCCAGCGGTTCTACAGCGGTTGATGGACTTGTACTCAACCAACTTCAGTGGCATTCCTGTCTTATCTATCTTGACGATGTATTGATATATGGTTCAGATTTTCAAGAACATATGCAAAGACTGAATGAAGTTTGTCCAACATTCAAGATGCAGGACTTGAACTCAAAGCAGAGAGATGTCAACTGCTGCGCCTCGGTGTCAATTTTATTGGCCGCACCATGAGTGATAAAGGAGTCCTCCCTAATCCTGAAAACTTAGCTAAAATTAAGCAATGGCCCATTTCAACCACTCTTACACAAGTGCGCCAAATATTTGGGTTTTGTCCTATTATCGACGGATTTGACAGGGGTACAGTGACCTAGTAACACCACTTACGCTTTTAACGCACAAAGATGCAACCTTTATCTGGAATGAACAATGCAAAATACCTTTGACACTCTCAAGGCGCGACTCATCTGGGCAGAAATCATGACTCATCCGCGAGACTCTGGTCTCTATATCTTGGACACAGATGCAAGTGATACGCAAATTTTTGGGGGTTCTTAGCCAAGTGTAAGATGGGATAGTACGCATAATAAGTTATAAAAGTTATTGAACCCTTTTCTGCATATTAAGTTAAACTTTTCGCTTTATTTTCTTTTTACTTTTTTTTCCTTTATTTGATAACATTTTTTATTTATAATTATTTCTGAAACTAATTTGTAGCATATACATAACATTAGCATACAGACTGTAAATTATATGTGTTGAATAGCTATCTTAATACATTAATATGATGTTTGTACGTTATATGTTATATTCATATATGAAATGTGCATGTGTTTATAACATATATGTTTCAGAAAAAAATAATAAACAATAAAAATAAAAAAAAGTTATGTAAGTCAGAGTTTGAACAAGGTTGAAAGAAACTATTGTATCACTGACAAAGAGCTTCTTGGTGTTCGACATTTTACTGAGTACTATAGACAATACTTATTATGAAAAGTAAGTAAGTATGATCAGGAAATACCGCAATCACAAACCGCAGACAACCCCGTGGCACCGCGAGAAAGAGCCGCTCAACCATCACGGGACACTTAGGAGGACAAATTGAGCAAAGCAACCAGCTCTCTTCCCCATCAAGATGATTGCAATACTAGAATGGACACAAAGTAACATACAACAATTTATAGAACAATTACAGACTCCCACAATGAGAGTAACAATTAACAATAAGTCAACAAAAAAAAACCACCGCCTTAGAAAGGACAGCAGCCTAAGCCACCGAGGGGCTTTTTACTTGTACCAAATATTCATAGGTTCTGCTGTTGTTGAAGTACAAGAAATGTTCAGCTCGCATGGAGGCCATCTAACTAATGCAATGTATCATCATGGAGAAAACTCTAATCAAATGAACACACCATGATGAAACAAAGAAAAGGGCTCGTGACTCACAGATAGTCAGAGCTAAAGAAAACCTCAAAAGACATTTTCTTGTGCGCAGTGACCACCAGGCCCTTACTTTATCTTTTCAAATGAAAGAGCCAAATCACAGATCTATTCGCAAAATGTATAGAGATACTGTCGGCTTTCGACTTCAGTATAGAATTTCGCAGGGGTGCTTAACATGGGAATGCAGATTTTCTTAGCCGCTGTCCAGGCCCTTGGAATCACCTATGCTCAGACACTGATAACTAAGATATTCTAAAATGCGGCCCATGAACAAAATATACAAAACCCTTCCGTGAGATGGGGGATTTGAACCTAGTCTTACCTCTGAAAGTCAAAAGGCAAGCATAAGGTCTGTTACAACCAGGTCTCAGTCTGCGCAGGATATGCCAATCCAAGTGTCAATCCAAGCTTTTGCACAAAAACGTATGGTCCTCCGATCAGGACAGAGCGAAAGTTAGGGAGAGCCTATTGAGCTACCCTGATTTGACCTTCATTATAAGGACTATTGAGGCAGGGAAAAAGCCATGTCATAGCAAAGTTGTTAAGCTCTGCTGCTAGGTACTACTGGAGCATTTGGGATTCACTTACTATGCAAGATGAATGTCTGCACAGATATTTCTATTGCAAGGATGGCAGCGGGTCACACCTTCAGTTCTTTATCCCTCATTCAATGAAAACTGACATATTATACAAGGTCCACAATACGATAGTTTTGGCCATTTTGGCAGAAAGAAACCCTAAGAAAAGTTGCTACAATTTTTTTTCTGGTATGGCGTGCGAGATGATGTTAATATTTGGATTCTGTGATACGACATGTGTGCTGAGAATAAACAGCCCCATAAGATGCCCCGCGCATCATTAGGCACAATGCAAGGAGGCGCAACCTTTGATCTATTATCCACATATTACATAGGGCACCTTCCTCTCACGCCTCATGGTAACCGATTCTCGTGGCAACATGCTCTTTTACAAAATGGGTTGAGATCATACCAGTTTCTGATCAGTACGCAGTGACATCTGCCAATCGCCGGTTAAATGAAGTTATTAGCCAATTTGGTTGTCCACTTACGTTACACTCTGACTTTGGACGCAATTATGAAAGTTCAGTCATTGCAGAGCTGTGCCAGCTATTGGAGATTAAAAAGACCAGAAACTCTGTCTGAAATCCGCGATGTAATGGCCATGTAGAACGGTTTAATCAAAGCATCTTGCGCATGATCAAAGCTTATTTGTGCGGGCAGCAAGAAAACTGGGATATTAATTTGGGGTGCCTGTCCGCCGCTTATAGGGCATGTCCTAACGAAACCACACGTCTCTCTCCCAACCTACTCATGCTGGGTCGTGAACTTAGGATATCCCCCAAACTTATGTATTGTGGGCAATTCAAAATTTTAGACCAAGAAACCAAGTTATATGGTGATTACATTGAGTATCTTAAACAGAGAGTAGGGCATGCCCACGAAAATTGCAAGGAAAAATCTGACTTCTGGTGTGAGGCGACAGTCTGAGATCTACAATGCAAAATTGGCAGTTTATAGGTACAAACTAGTGGGCGTTGTCTTGGCAGAGAAAACCGTGGTTCGTAAAGGTCTGTCTCCTTAACTGCAACGGTTGTATCATGGGCCCTGTCTTATCGTTGAAAAATAATACGATCTTGTCTATCGTGTACAGCTTTCAGAGTAAGGTGATGTCAGGTCTAGCATCATAATAAGAGGAAGCCGTATGAGGGTGTCAATATCCCACGTTGGCTGAAAAGGGCTAGAGCTACCATTACAGAGAGCCTTGTGGTGAAAGAGCCATAATTCAGGATGTCACCTTATTTGCCTTGATTCACGTTGTATTTTGTTTTGTTAATGGTTTGTTTGTTAGTACAGTCAACCCTTTTACACCAAAGATGTTGTTCCTTAGGTGGTTTGACGTTATGGTTTGACGTAAACTAAGTTTCTGTTGTATTGAGATTGAATTGAATACAATCTAAATGCAAATACAGCTGACGGAAAAAATGCTTTTATAAAGAGTATCAGTATGTATACTGAGGGAATACTGTACTTTTTGTCCAACCTACTGATGACTATTAGTTTTATTGCGATGGTACACACCAGATGTCAGTAAGGCATCTGAACATTTAATAGGTTGTCTTATTTTGGGAGTCAATTGTATGTTATACAAAGCTAGGTCTTATGCGTTGTGACATAGATTCCTAAAAGATTGGGTAATCTGCAGTTTATTGGTAAAGAAATCAAGTCGGACATGCTTTGAACAGTATTTTATTTTTTTATACAGTAGAATGGCTGAAGAATTCTTGATTTTGAATATAAATCTCGGGCGTTCTTGTAGGCCTGCAGGTCTGGGCTGTGACCTCAAAATGGGTTCTAATTATACACCACAGATGGCTTGTGAATTCATCAAACGGCCCTGAGGCAAAACCCTGTACTCACATCAACAAGACTCACTATAGCGGTGATATTGTGGTTATGTCTTTTCCATCAGTTAGTAGTACTCAGTCTGGGCAGGATGACAGGATAATTGTTAATGCCGATGATATTGCTGTGGTGTATAAACATTATGGTGTACACAGCTCAAGATTCATCTGGGTTCCTTGTAGGAGAGGGCTGCCCAAATTTCTGGGTTACTCTGTTACCTTTTGTTGAACAGTCTGAGAACTATCCTATCTTTCGAGTGTGCTTGATACCCTGCACACTTAATCAGTCTGGATACCCTGCACAATCCAAGATTATGATACTCTGCATATAGCAAGATTATGATACCATTTACAACCAACCTGTGAGATTACAATTCGACACCTTGTAATCCTCCACATGATATTTTTACACACTTGGTATCGTGTTATGCGACTCTTAAGCATAGAAGTCTATTAGTGTGGGTGCCATGGGTTGATCTGCAGTGTGTGATTGTGGCGGTTCCTGGTCACACTCACTTATACTTTGGTACACATGTCTTCTTCAGAGCCATGTCAATTCCTATCAACATCAGGGAAGACTGATCCAAGAAGGGCTTATAAGTGTCTGCAGTGTGGCTACATGGAAGAGAAGCGATGAGTCTTAAGTCTTTGGTTCGAGACCCACCTCTACTATACAGAATCTCCCTACTATTGCACTATCTGTCTCTTTAGAGCCACTAAAGAGAAGGATTTAATTGATCACATCAAACCCTGGGTGTATCCTCCCCATCAGCGTGGAGTTGACTTAAAGCATCAAATGAATCTACCGGTGGACATAAATAACATGCTTATCAAGAACAATGCCGACAGGTATCCTGTTGAAGGTGTTGATACAGGAGGAGTCTGTGAGCATCTGGGGCCAACGGAAGAGGTCGTTGTCTATTGGTAGTCAGAGTGTATCACAAGAATCTTCCACTGACAACATCCTATCAACTCCACTGGACTATGATCCTAATGAGAGGATAACTCCAGTCCCTGTGGTTACTCCGGTATTGCCTGTGAATCCAATTACAGTGCCTGGATATTCTCTGCAACTCTACTTGGGATCCCTTCAGAAGCCCATATATAACCCAACACCACTGTCCCAGTTAGCTCCAGTATGTACTAGCCAGTCAGACCTCATCCAAACAGCGCTCCAGTCTACCAAGATAGTTACATCAGATCATAGTTTCCAGTCCATGTCGGAGTCTACTTACACTGGACTGCCAAGAAGCACCAGCGTCAGCACTGTGCCCGCTATCACAGCTTCCATTTAAAGTGATAATACTCCATCAAGCAATGATATAGCTGTCATCTCAAGATTGCTGAGGAATATTCTATTGGACAATACTGCCCCGATAGCCACACCAATTCTGCATCCAACTAGTACATCTACCTGTGCCACTCACATCCCGCCTGTGACCTTACCTCAATCAACATCTACAAACACGCCCAATTTTGCGACGCCATCAGCTAAGGCCACATTACAGACACGTACTACTGATGCTTCAGTTAACACAGAAACCCAGAACTTGCTAGTAGCCAAAGCCATCTTAGGGATGTCAATGAGCCTTTAGAGAGGCAAACATTTCAAATTGAAATGACAATGAACACCTTTATCTGCCTTTCTGGGGAGACTCAATGATCGGGACAGGGAAAGAAAGTCTCCTGCTAATCGAGAGATTAGAAAATTTTAATATGTGCCATACTTTGGTCATCCCTAAGCGCCATTGCAGTGATTCTCTAGTTAAGTCTCCAGCGAGAAAGAAGAAAAAGATCTCGGGATACTCTGATGTGCCTGATAATAAAAAGAAATAAATATTTAAAATTAATATCAACCTATAATGAGGTTTCAATGATGTTACACCCTGCTCAATACATGCATGTACCTGTCTGTATGTCTGTCTGTCTATCTGCTTGTCTCGATCTACCTGTATCTGTCTATCAATCAATTATATTTACATGTACCTGTCTCTGTCTGTTGGTCTATCTGCTTGTCTCTACCTGTCTGTCTGTCTCTGTCTGTCAGTCCGTCTGTATATCTGTCTGTCTGTATAAATGGTATAATTGGCATATATGTTATTGATTGAACGGATGGAAATGTACAGCATTTCAGTGCAATCTAGTCACAGTCTGGTCATTTTAAGCTTTATTTGA
The DNA here is from genome assembly GCA_964019695.1 of Loripinus fragilis. NCBI lineage: Eukaryota > Metazoa > Mollusca > Bivalvia > Lucinida > Lucinidae > Loripinus > Loripinus fragilis. Next base: position 182,964 of record CAXHUL010000408.1, read on the forward strand.
ATGTATGTCATGTTAATCCTTTATGAGTTCCAAAGTTCATATATTTAGGGTCGGAATTGTTACTGCATTTCCTTTTTAATTTAATTGTCATGCCATTGTTTACATCTGCTCATAATGAGATGACCAACCTTCTCTTTGTTGCCCGTTACATCCAATCTTAGCATTGTATGATGTCATCACAAGGTTGAGCTTTTCAGACAATCCTTAAAGACAGCTATTTTCTGAGAAATATTGATAAGACTCTGAATGTGAATGTATGTTAAAGTAAACTTAAATAATTCATTTTCATTGTGAAATTTAGTTACTTCACCCACTCTTGTTATTTACCTTTCCGGCTCGATTTCTTGTTGGTTCCAGCTATCCAACATCCTGCAATGTTGGAAACGTAGCAACGTGCTGGACTGCTGGAATATATAAGCGATGCGCACGTTCTTTCTTGGACTTCAGTCAGAAAAGAGAGGCGAAGACAGCACGCTTCTGTTTCGCTGAGTACGTTTTTATTTTGTTGATTGTGGATCAGATTGATAAGTTTTAAGTTGATTTTGTATCGCGCGCCATACAAAACTGTTGTAGATACGTGGGCTATAAATTGTACATATTTGTTTAGGGCGACATACAGGGAAATTATTGATTATTTATCAGACTGAGGGCCAAGGAAGAGAAAGGAAAAACTTATTCTGAGATGTCATTTTATCATCAAATATCTGCCTGTGAAAATACCTTGTTGTTGTTTGTTCATTATGGTTTGGGGGTGTCATCCTAACAGCTAGTAAAACAGATTCCCAGTAAGACTGCTAGGTTGTAACAATACTCAATGAAACCAAGTCTGCTTTTCAGAATGAGTAGGTTCTCTCTAGTTTTGAGGTTTCCGTTTGTGTTATTATTTAGAGGTATCTATGGATGAATTCAAACCATACTCTGATAGCGTTCCTTAACTATTACTTTCTAAAGTTAAAACTGAAAAAGGTCATCAGACAACATAAATCATGAACAATTACCCAGCATGCTTAGATATTAAGTTTCTATTAATTCTGTTTTTGAGTTCTGTAGGATGTCTATGTTTCAGAAAGATCCATTTGCTAGATCATTTTGTTTATGTTTGAGTTTGTGTGCTTTACTGTGTTCTGCATGCTGGGACCCAGAAAGCTTTGTCAGAGGGGGTCCAATTCTGCTGTGATTTTTTGTGTGTGTTTTTTTAATTTATTTTAGTTGATTATGGGAGAGGATCCAAAGAAAAATACCACTAAAAGTTGGCCATAATTGGCCCGTCAGCGAAACGTCCCCCCTCTAGATCCCTACATGCTCAGGTACCTCATGGGTAGCTCTATAATCTGTGATCGTATCAATTTTTTTGTTAAACTCACTCTAGTTTCTTTTTTTAAATTAACATTCCCCCTATTCTCCTTTCGAGTGGGTAGATAGAATCCATGCTTGCTGTTCAGTGGGGACAGATAAATCCCAACCCAAGGGTTCATCGTTCTGCTGGGAAACGAGCTTGGTGGATAAGGTTTTCCAAGGTATAGAAAAGCAAGTGAGTATAATCAGGAAATACCACATTCACACATTGCAGACCAACCCACGGCACCATGAGGAATAGTAAGTAAGTAGACTGGCGACTTTTCAAGTATCACATGCTTCAGAATGTGAAAATGATCAAACTGACATTGTAACCTTATGTTACCATACTATGTTCAGAAATGTTTATAAGTAGGTACCTTCGTCCCATAGTTATTTGGCTGTATATTACAATGTACTCCCATTTCGTTCTACCTGGTCCCCATATTTTTTAACCTAACAGCTAATTAACTTACCTTTGAAGTCCTGAGTGATTCAAGTCTCGCGATTTTCAATCCTTCCTTGTACCTTAGTTTTTAGAGTCACCTGGTAACCATGTCTTTAACACAATCTGCTTACTAGGAAATATAAGAATATATCACGAGTGTGAGGGTGGGATAGAAAAATCCGTCCCAAGGATCACCGTTTAGCAATTGGAGATCATGAGGGACGGATTTTTTTCCCATTCTCACACGAATAATGGATTTTTTTTTTTTTGCTCACCACTTAACACCTCATTTTATTTTGGAAAAGCATGAAAAAGACTTCCAGAAAATCCTGAATACGCTGAGATGTGAAATGGTGACGTAATTTGAACATTACAATGACGCCATGGATCCATGAGTGGCCAGTATGCGCTTGACGTGGGCCTGTTTGTTTTTTGCTCACCTGTCACATAATGAGCTTTTGTGATAGGTCTTCGTCCATCGTCAGTCGTCCGTCCATAGTCGTCTCTCTGTTAAAAATTGTCTTCAATGAAATCTTCTCCTAAACTACTTGGTCAATATTGATCAAACCTGGCAAGAATGATCCTTATTTGGCCTTCTTTAATAATAGGTCCGTTGAATATCTAGGTCACACAGGCTAAAAATAGATTTTATAAGATGAAAACTTTAAAAATCTTCTAGTCTGAAGCCAGAAGGCCTAGAGCTTTCATATTTGGCATGTAGCATCACCTAGTGAACTTCTACCAAATTGTTTAAATTATGCCCCTGGGGCTAAAAATGGGCCTGCCCCAGGGGTCACAGGTTTTTCACAGGCTTACATAAGAAAAACATGAAAAAATCTGTTTGACTGAAACCTCAAGGCCTAGAAGCATCATCTAGAGGACCTTTACGATTTTTTTTTTCAGACTATTCAACTGGTGACAGAAGGGGGTAACATGTTTAGCATACACATATATATGGAAAACATGAAAAAATCTTCTTGTCTGTGAAAACAAGGCCTAGAGCCTTGATATTTGGTATGTAGCATTACCTAGTAAACCTTTTCCAAGTTTGTACAAATTATGCTCCTGCGGCCAAAAATGGGCCCCCGGTCACATGTTTTGCATAGACTTATATAGGGAAAACATAAAAAAAATCTTCTTGTCTGAAACCATAAGGCATAGAGCTTTGATATTTGGTATGTAGCATCACCTAGTGGAGCCCTATCAAGTTTGCTCTACCCCGGGGGTCACATGTTTTGCATAGATTTATATAGGGAAATATGAAAAAGTGTTCTGGTCTGTAACCACAAGGCCTATAGCCTTGATGTTCGGTTAGTAGCATCACCTAGTAGACTTCTACCAAGTATGTTCATATTATGCCCCTGGGGCCAAATTGGGCCCGCCCTGGGGGTCACATGTTTTGCATAGACTTATATAGAGAAAACATGAAAAAAATATTCTAGTCTTAAACCACTAGGCCTAGAGCCTTGATGTTTGGTATGTAGCATCATGAATTAGACCTCTACCAAATTTGTTCAAATAATGCCCCTGGCTTAAAAATGGGCCGTCCAAGGGTCACATGTTTTGAATATACTTATATAGGGAGAACGTGAAAAAGTGCCCACCCTGGGGATCACATGTTTTGCAAAGACTTATATAGGGAAAACATGAAAAAGTTTTCTTGTCTGAAACCACTAGGCCTAGAGCCTTGATGTTTAGTATGTAGCATCACCTAGTGGATCTCTACCATGTTTGTTTAAATAATATCCCTGAGGCTAAAAATGGGCCAGCTCCTGGGGTCACATGTTTTACATAGGCTTACATTGAAAAAAATGATACATTATTTTTTCTGAAACCATAAAGACTGAAGCCTTGATATAAAGTATGTAGCATCATATAGTAGACCACTATCAAGTTGGTTCCAATAAGGCCCTTGGGGCCAAAATTGGGCCTGCATTGGGGATCAAATGTGTTACATAGGCTTATATAGTGAATCATTATGAAATATTCTTGTAAGAAACCACACGGACCAAAACCTTAATATTAGGTATGTTGCATCACCTAGTGGACCACTACAAAGTTTATTCAAATTATGTTCCCATGGCCAAAACTGGGCCTTCACGTGGATCACATTAGCTTATGTGATTGGTGCACATAGTTCAGGTGAGCAATTCAGGGCCACTATGGCCCTCTTTTTAGCTCATCTGAGCCTTTGGCTCATGGTGAGATATTGTGATCGTTGGATGTCCATCGTCCGTCATCAGTCGTGTGTCGTCAGTAATTGTTGTCAACAATTGCTTCAAAGGATATCTCCTCCTAAACTGCTAGCTGGATTTTGACCAAACTGTGTAGGAATGATCCTTATTTGACCTTTTGTGAAATTATTAAAATGGTTCCAGTTCATTGCATATCTAGGTCACACAGGCTAAAAATAGATTTTCAAGATGAAAACTTAAAAAGCTTCTTCTCTGAAACCACAAGGTTTAGAGCTTTGATATTTGGCATCACCTAGTGGACTTCTACCAAGTTTGTACAAAATATACCTCTAGGGCAAGAAATGGCCCTGCCCCAGGGTCACATGTTTTACATAGGTTTATATTGGGAGAAACCTGCAAAAATCTTCTTGTCTGAAACGACATGGCCTATGGCCTTGATATTTTGTATGAAGCATTATCAAGTAGATCTCTACCAAGTCTGTTCTAACTATACTACTGGGGCCAAAAATCGCAGCCCCGGGAGTCATATGCTTTACATAGGCTTATACAGGATGAAACCTGAAAAAAACTTCTTGTCTGAAACCATAAGGCCTAGAGCCTTGACATTTGGTACGTAGCATTACCTTGTAAACATCTACCAAGTTTGTTCAAACTATGCTACCGGGGCCAAAATATGGCGCCACCTCGGGAGTCACTTATTTTACATTGGCTTATATAGGGAAAACATGGAAAATCTTCTTATCTGAGACCATAAGGCCTGGAGCCTTGATATTTGGTATGTAGCATCACCTAGTGGAAACTCTACCAAGTTTGTTCAAATTATGCCCCTGGTCCCAAAAATGGCCCCGCCTCGGGGTACACACTGTTTACATAGGCTTATATAGGGAGAAAAATTAGACATCTTCTTGTCTGAAACCACAAGGCCTAGAGCTTTGATATTTAGCATAAAGCATCGCCTAGTGAACCATTAAAAAGTTTGTTCAAATTATGCCCCCGTACTTATAACAAATGATAGGGGATTACTTATTTTCAAAATAAGTAGGAATAGAATAGATATTGTTTGTCAAAATTGACCCGAGACATATGAATATTCAATGACCTTTTACACAGTCTTCGTGAATCTTCGTAAAAAGTGCGCTTGAGTTTGTTCTATTATTACTAACCTGAATGAAATTAAACATAATTCCCCGATAGCCTAGTGGATAGTCTTGTGTTTTAGCACTCAAAAGATGTGGGTTTGAGTCCAGTAGCATTTAAGTATTTTTTTTCATTTTTTTGCGATTTGCTAGTTTCTTTGTCTTTATTCTTGATTTTGTGCACAACTGGATACATTCATTTGAATTAGGCGTGTGTTTATGTAACAAATACAACACCGTGGATAATTTCAATAAGCCTACATGCACAAATAATTCTTTGCACGCTGAATATTTTTTCGAGACTTTTGTTATCATCTGCTGTCTTTTAATCAAAATTAACTTTTTCAAAAATTCTTTCAGGAACACTATCAGAGTGTCAAATGGTCTGTATCCAGATCAGAACCGACGTTCTGTTGGTACTGAACTGGGTCCAAACTATTTGCAAATGTTATCAGCTGACAAAGAAAGAGTGGGGAACTTAGGGAATAATGAATACAAAAGCGGCTAAATACAAATAAAAGTTGTAAAGCTCATCACAAGATGATGTAAAATTTACGAACAATATAGATTTATTACTTAAAAAAAGAATGCAATTTGAAAATTATATAAAAAGGTAACTTCCAAGTTTCGATCCAGGTATGCTTGATTTGTAAGTAGTCAACTAACAACTAGGCTATCAGATCATTTGCATTAACGAATTGACTTTATCTTCATATTCTCTGTAAAAGCGTGACCAAGATCTGACTACTCCACGAAAACGCACAAATATCACGAAGATTTTGGCGAAAATTAATCAGTCTAAGGTCAATTTTGACAGACTATAATAGAATTATCTTTAAATATACTGGGTTAATTAATGAATTACATTCCCTTGTTGACAAATTGTGTTACAACATTTGAAATTATGGGATTGTAATACATATTGTATACACTGAAACGAAGTTATAAGTGGCACTTTTCAATGTTTTTTTCTGACTGAGCGCTAATCATATTGACATGAATGTTTGCCCAAATATGTTCTTTTTAATGGATTAAAGTTAAGTGGTGCTTTGGAAGAGTTCACTATCACTTCACGATATTTGGGTTCAAATATGCAAACATTAGCGTTTTGAAGAAAAAAAAAACGTTTTGAGTGCAGTTTCTATCGAATTAGTTTAAAATTATTTTATTGCCTCAAATAACAGCAATGGGGTTGGGTTACAAAAATAGTACATGAGTATGATCAGGGAATACTACAATCAAAAGTCGCCAACAACCCTGTGGTAACGCAGGAAGAGCCCCTCAACCATCACGAGACAGCAGGAAGACTAATTAAGCAAAGCAACCCACTCTCTCTTCCCCATCAAGATAATTGCAATACTAGAATGGACTTAAAGTAACGTACAACAAAAGACAGAACAATAACATACTCCCACAATTGGAGTAACAATAAACAAAAAGCCAACAACAACAGAACCACTGCCTTAGAAGGGACAACAACCTAAGCAACCGTGGGGCTTAAATGCATTTTAATGGTGCCAAATCTTCGCCCTAGATTCTGCTGTTGTTGAAGTACAAGAAATGTTCATAAGTTCTACCAACATTAGCTACCGCCCTTCCCCTACATATACAAATCTAAACTTTCTAAACTCTAAGCATATAAACATGGCTATAAAATATATTATCAACAATAAATAAATAGGTAACGAAACATTGAGTGCAAAATTAGAACAAATAGACATTGAATCTTCTCTTTATGTTGCACATAGAGGTCATAAATACTTTGGTTTGATGATCGAATACTCCATTTTCCTGTTTTCATTGTCAAAATTGACCTGCCAGTTCCAAGGAGCAGACTGGTTCTACAGACAATGTGATAAAGAGGTATAAAAAGACAGCGATATTATAATAACTTTTTAACATTCTAATCAATGGGAAATGTGCCCATGTATTGTCAAAACATTTAGTGTTCTTTATATACCCATTTATTATATACGAAGTAATGAAATACAGAAAAATATTGATTAAATATAATGCATATTTTAAAAAAAACTGTATTTCACAGCCGTGAAAATATAAAAAGCTGTATTTTCGCTGCAGTGAAATGTATGTTGTATTTCAAGGGTGAAATTGGATGTCCTCTGCTTTCTCCATTGACTTCCTTGAGCCCACTTCAGAATTTCAAACACCTGTAACTTTCTTATTAGTGGACAAAAACACAAAGTGTGGGTATTCATTTTCTTAGTTAGACCACAAGATAAATTTTGGTAATTAAATTGTCAGGGTTTGCTTAAATTTTCACTTTTTCTTCTCCTGCTTTTATGGTTTCAGTTTGGCTGTCATTGTACACTATGCAACGTTATCATTTATATGACGCAATGTGCAAACGTGTATGACGTCATTTACTGTAAAAAAAATTGTTACGCTTAAATTGTATAGAATAAAAAGAAAATTCATTTTTTTGAAATGAATATGCCATTTATTTCATCTCGTGAAGCGAGAAAATGTATATTTCATTCGTGCCTTTGCCACTCATTTAATATGCATTTTTAGCTTCACTCTATGAAATAAATGGCATATTCATTCCAAAAATTTGAATATCCTCTATGTACTACACTAAATAGTTCTATATAAAGTTGATAGTCTAATGTTTCATTACCGTATAATAATTTGTTGATGGTAAGTGATTGAAAGTCTCTAGCTATTTCAACATTTATCAAATTGAAGTACAGGTGATTACACACCTGATTAGCCGACTTGAAAAAAGCACGAAACACTTAAATTTCTGCTTATGACAGATTTTTTATGATTTTTTTAAAAAAATTCTAATTTTCGGCATATTCCGATATTTTATAAAATCAGCAGCTACACATTACAAAAAACATTATTTGTTCATGTGAAAATGTTTAACCAAACGCAATACAGCTTGATCAGCCTATTTTCTCACGAAATTATTGGATTGTAATATATATTGTATACACTGAAGTTAAAAGAAGTTAAAAGACCAGAGTGGAGCACTACATTCTCCTTTATTCACTTTTTCACACCATAAAAGTATCGAGTATTACAATTTTTGGCGATTTTTTCAGCCTTCATGTGCCTTCATATGCAGAACAGGAAAGACAGTCTTAAGATGTGTTTTTCAAAGCCGCCACTCTGTTTATAAAGTTCCCTACATGTACCCATTATGACTAATTATATAGACACATGATGTCAGTTTTATTGAGCATTGATTCTGGAAATTGGAAACACCTTTATCACTAAACAGAAATTCAAACATTTAATTATTCTTCCCCTACGCCTTTCACACCCCACACATATAAACCTTATCTCATCATAATGTAGCCAAAATCTGTTTTAAGTTGGCCGAAAAAATATTTGGAACTGTCAGAGTTCCAACTATTATATGTTTACTGTATTTTATTTTGTGTTTCGTTGGTTATTTAGACTGTCCACAATTGGCGAGTCCAGCAGGCGGAACTCTTAGTACAACTTCTCTAATTTATGGGACAGAAGTTATGTTGGTATGCGAAAATGGTTACACTGCCTTTGGTGAGAAAATGACAAGATGCCAGGATGGCGGTGTCTGGAGTCCTATACTGGTGGCAGATTGCAGGAAAGGTATGAGTTGTGTTACAACATTTGAAATTATGGTATTGTGATACATATTATATTTAGTGAAACAAAATTTTAAGTGGCAACTTTTCAATTTAATTTCAGACTAAGCGCGTATCATATTGACATAAATTTTTGCCCAAATATATGCATTTTAATGGGCTAAAGTTAAATGATACTTTGGAAGAGTTCTGTATTACTTCACGATTTTTTGGTTCAAAAATACAAAAATTAACATTTTGAAAAAAAGCGTTTTGAATGCAGTTTCTATCGAATTAGTTCAAACATATTTTATTGCCACAAATAATAGCAATGGGGTTGGGTCACAAGTTCTAGCAACATTAGTTACCGCCCTTCCCCTACGTACACAAATCTAAACTTACTAAATTCTAAGCATGTAAACATGGCTATTAAACATATTATCAACAATAAAAAAGTAACCAAACATTGACTACACTATGGCCCCTTTTTAGCTCACCAGAACCTTTGGCTCATGGTGAGCTATTGTGATTGTTGAATGCCCATCGTCCGTCGTGCATCGTCCGTTCTCAACAATTCTTACAAAGGACATTTGAAATTGATCAAATGGTTCCGGTCCATTGCATATCTAGGTTACACAGGCTAACAATAGTTTTAAAATGAAAGTTAAAAAAAAACCTTCTTCTCTAAAACCACAAGGCCTAGAGCTTTGACATTTGGTATGTGGCATCAACTAGTAGACCTCTACAAAGTTTGTTCAAATTATACCCCTTGGGCCAAAAATGGCCACGTCTTGGGGCCACATGTTATCCATGATGATACATTGCATTAGTTAGAAGGCTTCCATGTGAGCTGAACATTTCTTGTACTTCAACAACAGCAGAATCTAGGGCAAAGATTTGGTACCAGTAAAATGCATTTAAGCCCCCCCCCCCCCACCCTAGCTTAGGCTGCTGTCCGCTCTAAGGTGGTGGTTCTGTTTTTGATGACTTTTTGTTTATTGCTACTCCCATTGTGGGAGTCTGTAATTGTTCTATGTTTTGTTTGACGTTACTTTATGTCCATTCTAGTATTGCAATCATCTTGATGGGGAAAAGAGACCTGGTTGCTTTGCTTAATTTGTCTTCCTGTTGTCTCATGATGGTTGAGCGGCTTTTCCTCGCAGTGCAATGGGGTTGTCTGCGGTTTGTGATTGTGGTATTTCCTGATCATACTCACTTACTATTTTTTATATTGGGAGATACATGAAAAATATTCTTGTCTGAAACCACAAGGCCTAGAACCTTGATATTTGGTATGGAGCATTATCCTGCAGACCTCTACCAAGTTTGTTCAAACTATACGCACCGGGCCAAAAATTGCTCCATCCCGGGGGTCACATGCTTTATGTAGGCTTATATAAGGAGAAACATGAAAAAAATTATTGTCTGAAAACAAAAGGTCTAGACCCATGCCCCTGGGGCCAAAACTGGCACAACCCCGGAAGTCACATATTTTACATAGGCCTATATAGTTTTAATGCTCAACACAGCTGAACAACAAATTTATAATTCTCATAAATGTTAAATTGCCAACAATTGGATGCATTTTAACATTTGTTAGCATGATAAATACTACATCTGAGTGCTCAAAAGCAAGAAAATTCAATACCTTTCAGCCATTCACTTTTCGTGGGCCGTTGAAAATTCAAGTTCATTTTAGTTGAGCATGAAAAGAGTTTGATAACCTCTTGGCCTGATCAGCAACAATGAAATATTGGGCCTCAACTGGATCCAAAACATCTACAACAAAGTTGTAGTAAGAAATACCTAGCAAGTGTTAAGTTAAATTATTGCATGTTTTACCACCAAACAGTTATTATAGGCTTTATTTTTATGGATCTTTTAAATTGCACATTTGCCTGTAATTATGTATCTTCAAAGATCCTGTTTTTCCATATAGCATGCTTATCACTGTAGAACTATCATATTTTTTACGCCAATGTCATCGTCATTGCTATCTTTTGACGTCATCACCATAACGTCAAGTTACGCTGATTTCATTAAACGCCATTATTTATATATGTCCCTTGAGAAAGGTTGTTTAACCGAAACTAGATGGGAAATGAATAAATAAAATAATTTGAGATTTGAATTCTTATCTTTAATCATTTATATTTTACATTGGCTTATACAAGAGGTGTTTCATGTTATATGAACAAATTTGAAAACACCGTTACTCATTTACTTCTCTTCATATTGGGTAATAATTGATTTCAATGGATTAGTCTGATCTCCAGAAATACGCAGTCACCAAGAAAATAGTTCTTAATATTTATTTTCTGGTTTGAAACAGTCTCTGAAAACGAGTAGTCAAATTTTAAGCGTTTAAAAATGATGTCTGAAACTAAATATACTTAATCGTTTTCGAACAATTTCTCTAAAAGATAGGACGTTTTTTCTGTTGTAACCTTTTATTGTACAAAGATAATCAAAGTATGTTCTGTTAGAAAATAAAGCATTCCAGTAGATATTTACATTTTGGAAGCGACTTGCACATCAAATTTTAGGGTTTACAGTTTCTATAGTAGCACTAAATTGTATGCAAAATACTCAAATGCAATATTTTTGGATCAGTTTTATCGGTAATCGATACTTAAAATATCTAAGGAATTGAGTCGGCTGTGAGTTTGGAGAATTTGCTTTTAAACCTTCTTCCAAGACACATTTTATACATGAGGTACCCATTTGGGTGCTTCTCAGCCCAGTTTCCAAGCAAAACCAGGCACACATAGGCTGTTTCTCTTTCTAATAGACATTTTTACCCACAGGCTGACACCTTACGCTTACACCTTACACTGACTTTATGGGTGCAGTGTATTGTGCATTTGCGGTCAAATTTTTAATTTTTACCAAGCAAACTTTTATGCAGATATGTTGTCTTATATGCTTTAGTGCATTATGAAAAAGCTGTATCTATAGAATGTTCTGCTATATATATCGTCACTGAACCTAATGTGAATTAAGAGTGATGACCGCAAAACTCAAATGACATTTTTCTGGGAATTACAAATATTTCAGCCACTATTTTCATGTGCTTTAAGCGAATAAAGAACTTCATATATATGAACAACACTCTGCCCTGGGTTACAAATAGCAACCTCTGAGCAAACAAGACATCTTGGGGTAATTGGAGTTATTGACCACAAAAACACAATCGCTATATTACACGCTCTGGTTAAGATATTGGGGGATTTTCTCAGAATACGCAGGTAACTTTACATGTACATCGGCACGGTCTTTGCGTCTGCAGTTTAAAGTTGTCGGACACTGTATTGCAGAGTATATCCGTTGTCTATACGCTTTTGATATCGTCATTTCACATGCTTTACGTCCATGACTATATCCTCCGATTCATTGCATAAAGAAAGGCGTCCATTGTCCTTATAAGTTTCACCCATACTGTCTAGGACACATTAAAATATGAGATTCTTCCATTAAACATTGACTGCTGCACCGATGATTTCTCTCTTATGTGGAATATCCTACATGTACATGTACCTCAGCGGATGTATATAGAACATGTGGTATAACCTACATGTACTTGTACCTCAGCGGATGCATATGGAATAACCTACGTGTACATGTACCGCACAGCTGTACATACTTGGAGGCTGAATTCACTTTTTTTAGAAATGGCAACCTAGAATGCCTCAAGATTTTGCACCATTCCACACATGCTTCTATCTTGCCAATGTAACTGACGAGATTAACACTTTCCGCGTTAGTGGCGAGTTGTGTCTTCGGCTAAAGTTTAGAGCCAGATCAGATCGACAACATGAACTTTGTTACAATTTGACAGTCTGGTGGTATTCTGGATTATGTTTTAAAATTTACAATTTAGAGAAAATGAGCAGACTTCAAAAAAACATGCAAAATTACCCAGCATGCAAATACGTTAACTGAATTAGAAGTATCCCGTTTTCAACACTGTAGACAATGTGGTTTAAGGTGCTTTTGAACATCAGCTACGGTCTGTTTGAAGTTATCAGACTGTTCCATGGTATGTGAAAACACTCACAGTCATATATGTGATGATCTGTAGTGCTCATGAAATAGCATGCACATAATGTTGACGTCAACTATCTTTAGCACAGAACATATTTGTAAGCGCAGTTCAAGTTTTAAAAGCGATATTTGGTCCATCTGTCTTTAATCTAAAGGCTAATCTGCTTACGATATGTGAAGTATCACATCCGGCAGGCGGCGATGCTGAGCGCAATTCTTAAACCTAAGAGTCCAGAAAATACCACAATCACATACTGCAGACCAACCAACCACACCGTGAGGAAGAGACACGGAACATTTACAGTCGCATGACTGCAAATAGACAGCTACCAGCTCTCTCTTCCCTAGCGGAATGATTGCAAAACTAGAATTGATACCAAGTACTGCATAGAAAAACTAGCACAAAACACAAAACTCCCACAATTAGAGCAACAATAAACTGAGCTTAATGTGCACGACCCGTGGTGAACGTATACCTTAGAAACAAGATTTTAAAGTTAAATAAGTTTTTACTGCTCTGACTATGCCGAGATTGAAGAAAGCGAGAGCATTATTGGGGATATATTGCAGTTGCGGTTCACATACATTCGCCTGAGATTCGAATTAGTTTTCTATCTTGCTGTGACTGGTTGAGAAAGGGATAGTGTTGAATTTTGGAGCAAAACAGTTTTAAGATATTCTAGTATAGGGGTCCAAATATCATATTTGAGTTTAGAATCATGATAAATGAGTAAATTTCAGCTAAAGTGACTTGTACAAGCTCGTAGGGTGAGTATTTCTACAAGTTGAAATGAAAGGCGAAACTCAGCACTGGTACAAATGCAAAATAATTTCGCAGAAATGTTCCTCATAATGCTCTCTAACAAAATTGCCTTTAAGTTAATAACTTTGCTCCGCCAAACAAGCTGGCTGCCAGAGCTGTAGATAAGAAATATCCCTAAATGGCAAATTCTCTCGAGCAACTGGTCCCAAATCAAAAACAAATCACACGAATGTTTAATTATAAGGCCATCTTGTAAAATTTCTCAATCGGTTCTGATCAGCTGAACAAAATGACTACCAGAGTTAAAATAAGAACACCACTTAACACAACATCAGTTTCTCAACTATTTTCAAGATTCAAAATAATTAAATTATACCAGTGTCAAGGATAAGTATGTTTTTTTTTATCAAAATACATGTATAACGTGCCATTCAAAGTTATGAGCATTTTCACTAAAATACCTCGACCGACCAAAATGATGCTTGACAAAGCGTCGTCACCGTTTTGCATACCAGCGTCTAAACAATGTTAAAATAAATAAATAATAAGTATGCAAAATTTGATCGAAACATACCATGTGGTTTAAGATTTATGAGCATTTATACTAACTGACCATTACCCGCCTGACTGATGCTCGGCAAACCCTTGTCTGTCAAACGAAACTGTTACGCATGCCAGTGTTTGGACAATGTTGACATGTATACATATGCAAAATTTGATCAAAGTTTACCATCTGGTTATAAAGTTAGGAGCAATTAACAACGACAGAACCACCGCCAAAGAATGGACAGCATCGGAAGCTACTGATGGCTTAGATGCGTTATGGCACCAAATCTATGCTCTGGATTCTGCTGGGTTTCTTTTAAAACACAAACGTGTACAGCTCTAATAGAGGATTTCTAAATTATGCAAAACATTATTACAGAGAAACAAACTATCAATGGTTTGGTGAAACAAAGAAACTAGCTCACAGAGAGCTAGAATTAAAGAGCATCTCTCAAGTTGAGCCACGGTGGGCCCAGCTGAAAACAAGCATAAGGAGCCAGCATAGAGACGAAAGTATCTGAGACTGAGGTCTGCTCCATTGTGATGCAATTAAAGAGGAAACCATAGTTAAACCGTGATTTGGTTTTCTACCAGGCATACTGACTGTCGCAATGTATTGCATTGCTGACCTCCAATGCAGTGGTAATACAGTTTCAATAAATAGACTACCTTCCACTGTTTCTGGCGTACAAGCAAGGCCCTGGCTAGCCCAGCTTAACTTATTGGTGATTGACTTGTGATAAAGAAAGAAATATGAACCTAAAACACATTTACCACATTACACTCTGCCATCCCAAGATACAAATGCACACCAAATTTGGAATCCCTAGCTCAAATAATATAAGTGAAATGCTCTGGACACAATTGTTCTAAAACTTGGTCAGGGGTCAAGGTCATAGTGCCCTAAAAGTGGTACGCGACACTACGTCATCCCAAGATGCATCAACACACCTATTTGGAATTCCTTCCTCAAAGAATATAGAAGTTATGCACTAGACTTGATGCCAATTCTAGAAACTAGGTCAGGGGTTAAGGTCACAGTGAACAAAAATGGAAAGGGACAATCCGTCAATCCAAGATGCATTCTACACCAAATTGCCAACAGAGATACATTTACACACCAAATTTGGAATTTCTACCTCAAAGAATATAAGAATTGTGCACCAGACACAATAATTCTTAAAAATAGGTCAGAGGTCAAGGTCACAGTGTCTTGAAAATGGTACATGACACTCCGCCATCCCAGGATGCGTTTACACACCAAATTTGGAATTCCTACCTCAAAGAATATAGGAGATATGCACCAGACTCAAAGCAGTTTCTAGAAACTAGGTCAGAGGTCAAGGTCAATGTCACAGTGACCCAAGGATGGTGCGCGACGCTTTGTCATCTCAAGATGCATCTAAATACCAAATTTGGGATTCCTCCAAATACCAAATTTGCGATTCCATCCTTAAATAATATAGGAGATATGCTCCGGACACGATTATTCTGAAAACTAGATCAAGGTAAAGGTCACAGTGACCTGAAAATATTACGAGACACTTTGCTTTCTCAATATGCATCCACACACCAAATTTGAAATTCCTACCTCAAAGAATACAGGAGATATGCACTGGACAGGAAGCAGGACGGACAGACTGGTGGACGGTTGGTAGGGTGGGCAGTGCGATTACTATACGCCTCCCAAAGTTCCTTTCAGGGCATAGAAGACAGTTTTGTTAAAAAAAATTGAGCTCTTGATTGCCGCAAACCCAGTGTGTATAAAAAGTACGTCATTGAATAAAGCATGAATCACAGTCCGATGGTCGGTTTTTGTAATTTTGGTATCAAAATGAATGTTGAGATGGTCCCTAAATTTTAATCCGCAGTCAGTTATTCGCTATCAGCAGTTGGCTTTGTGGGTAAAAATGTCTAATAGTAGAATGAGTGTGCCTACAAACTTTTTTAAGAAAATTTCACACTTTTAAAAATACGTATTGTCTTAGAAGATACACCCGTTTTAGCTCTTAAAATCAGATAAAAAGGGCTGCAGTATTATGACTACGCTTTAAATTTCCATCTTGTCTATTTGTTAATATCAGGGACACGTCTGTTATGCATGTACAACACAATGTTTTTGTTTAAATTAAATGCAACAGCAAAAAGTGAAATTCAAATCCGTTCAAATAAACATGAAACATGTCTCATACAGGGAAAAACATGGAAAAATCATCTTGTCTGAAACCATAGGGCCTAGAGCCTTCATATTTGGTATGCATCATCACCTAGTAGAAACTCTACCAAGTTTATTCAAATAATGCCCCGGGTCACAAAAAGGGCCCAGCCCTAGGGGTCACGCTGTTTGGTATAAAGCATCACTGAGTCAACATTTACCAAGTTTGCTCAAATTATATCCCTGGGGCTGAAAATGCCCCCCAGGGGGTCACATGTTTTACATAAGCTTATATAGGGAAAAACATGAAAAAAATCTTCTTGCCTGAAATCATATGACCTAGAGCCTTGATATTTATTATGTAACATCACCTTGTGGACCCAAGTTTGTTCAAATTATGCCCCTGGGGCGAAAAATGGCCCCGCACCGGCGTCAAATGTTTTACACAGTCTTATATAAGGATAAACATAAAAAATCTTCTTGTTTAAAACCACAAGCCTAGCGCCTTGATATTTTGTATTAAGCATCACCTTGTAAATCTCTACCAAGTTTGTTCAAATGATATCCCTGGGGCCAAAAATGGCCCGCCCGTGGGGTCACATGTTTTACATAGGCCTATATAAGGAAAACATGAAAAAATATTCTTGTCTGAAACCATAAGGCTTAGAGTCATTATATTTGGTACGTAGCATCACCTAGCAAACCTCTACCAAAAAGTAAGTGAGTATGATCAGGTAATACCACAATCACAAACCCCATACAAACCCACCGTGAGGAAGAGCCACACAACCATCACGACACACCCAGGAAGACAAATTAAGCAAAGCAACCAGCTACCCACAATGGTAGTTACAATAAACAACAGAACCTTCGCCTTGGAATGGACAGCAGCCTAAGCCACCGGGGTAATGTATTAATGGCTTAAATGTATTTTACTGGTACCAAATATTCACTTTTTTATATCATGCATGCACGGAACCGAAAACTTACAATTTTAGGCGATTTTTCAGCCTTTATATGCAGATGAGGAAAAACCTTTTTAAGATAAAGTTCCCTACATGTACCCTTTATTACTAACCATATAAACACACGATGTTAGTTTTGTAAATATTGTATTGAGCATTGATGCTGAAAATTGGAAACACCATTATCACTTAACAGTAATAAAAAACATTAAATTACACGTCCCCTACCCCCTCCACACCCACACACACATAAACTCTAAAAATGTATCCAAAATCTATTTTTAGTTGGGGGGAAATAATTTCCAAATGCTAGAGTTCGAATTAGTGAATATTTAATGTATTTTATTTTGTGTTTCATCGCTTATTTAGACTGTCCACAATTGGAAAGTCCAGCAGACGGAAAACTTAGTACAACTACTCTCATTTATGGGACTAAAGTTATATTGGAATGCAAAAATGGTTACACTGCCTTTGGTGAGACAAAGACAACATGCCAGGATGGCGGGGTCTGGAGTCCTATACTGGCAGATTGCAAGCAAGGTATGAGTTGCGTTACAACATTTGAAGTTATGGGATTGCGATACATATTGTAAACACTGAAACGAAGTTTTCAGTGGCAACTTTTCAATATTATTTTTCTGACTAAGTGCTTATCATATTGACATAGATTTTTTCCCAAATATTGGCATTTGAATGGACTATAAATAAGTGGTGCTTGGGAAGAGTTCTCTATCACTTCATAATATTTGGGTTCAAAAATGCAAAATCAACTTTTTGAAGGAAAAGGTGTTTTGAATGTTGTTTCTATCGAATTAATTTAAACCTATGTTATTGCCACAAATAACACCAATGGGGTTGGGTCACAAGTATCCGCAACATAAGTTATGGCCCTTCCCCTTCATATACAAATCTAAACTTTTTAAGCTCTTAACATGTAAACATGGCTATAAAACATACTATCAACAATAAATAAATAGGTAAGTAAGCATTGAGTGCAAAAGAGAACAAATCCTTATGGAATCTTCTCTTTATGTTGCACTCAAAATTCATGGATACTTTAGTTTGATGATCAAATACTCCATGTCCATGTTTTCATAGTCAAAATGGACCCACCAGTTCCAAGGAGCAGACTGGCTCTACAGACAATGGGATATAGAGGTATAAAAAGTCAGAGATGATATAATAACATTTAAACGCTCTAATCAATAGGAAATGTGCCAATGTATTGTCACAACGTTTAGTGTCACTATGTATTTATGTACTGCACTAAATAATTCTATATTAAGTTGATAGTCCAATGTTTCATTACTGTATAATTATTTGTTAATGGTAAGTGGTTGAAAGTCTCTAAAGCCTTCATATGCAGAACCAGAAAGACCGTCTTAAGATGTTCTTTTCCAAGCCATGGCTCTTTTTATGAAGTTTCCTACATGTATCCATTATGACTAATAATATAAACACATGATGTCAGTTTTGTAAATATTGTACTGAGCATTGATGTTGAAAATTGGAAACACCTTTATCACTAAACAGAAATTAAAACATTTAATTATTCATCCCCTACCCCCTCCCCACTCACACACACATAACCCTTATCTAAATTTAATGTATCCAATTTCTAATTTGAGTTGGGGGAAAATGATCCCAGCTGTCAGAGGTTAAATTATTGTATATTTACTGGTGTTTTATTTTGTGTTTTATCGGTTATTTAGATTGTCCACAATTGGAGAGTCCAGCAGTCGGAACTCTTAATACAACTTCATTAATTTTTGGGACTGAAGTTTTATTGTGCAACATTACAGTATATGCATCAGAAATTCATTTAAAGCACCACTAGAATACAAGGTTTTTGTATCTCATATTGATATACAAGCCTCCCATGTGCGGATCCAGAAAGTTTTGTCAGAGGGGGTCCTACTTTGACATCATGTTTTTTATGTTGTTTTGTTTAATTTGTTTAAATTTCTACTGGTATTGTCAATAAATACATTTACTATACACAACAGAGCAAAATATTTCTTATATAATCCCCCACAATGTTAGCAGCAATAATTAATTAATGAATGATGATTTTTCCTGGGCCGACAGTGGGTCAACTTGCGGTTTACCTGAGCTCTGACTATATGTGAGTCATGAGCCTTTTTCTCTGTTTCATCAATGTGTATTAATTTGATTAGATTATTTAGTTACTCTATGATGATGCATTGTGCAAGCTATACATTATTTGTGTTTTTACAACAACAGAATCTAGGGCATATATCGTTTGCAGTAAGACTGCTTGGTTTTATAGCTGTTGATTCAAGGTTTGTGCTCCCATTGTATGTGGGGGTTCTGTGTTTAGTCATTGTTTTGTTATGCAGTACTTCGTTTCCTTTCCAGTTTTATATCATCTCAATGATGAAGAGAAAGTTGGTTGCTTTACTTTAATTGTCTTCCTGATATCTTGTGACTATAAGTGTTGTGTATTTCCTCTAGGGGTAGTCTGTATAGTGTGTGATTCTGGTATTTTCTGGTCATACTCGCTGACGTTTTTGACAGAACATAAATGTTGTGATGGACATTATTACATAACATTATCGAATATGAACTATGCGCATCATAATAGATTTAAATATATTAAGTTGATTTTGCACCGGCAGGTCAACAGATATGATTCATTTTTACAAATTATTATGAATAGCATTAGCTGTTGTTATGAAGCGTTGATTCGGTTGACTTTTTCCCAGATTATGTTGCTGTTAAAAAACATAAAACCTACTATAACATATGCTTCTTTTGATATTTAGATTGCTCACCATTGGTAAATCCTGCAAAAGGAACTCTTAGCACAGGTTCTGTGTCTTACAAGACTACAGTTACATTGTCCTGTGACGATGGGTACACTCCTTTCGGCGATACCACTACAATATGCCAGGATGGTGGGGTCTGGAGTAATCTGCTGGATGAATGCAAGAAAGGTATGGGTTATGCTACACACACGGTTGTGATTTTCGTTGTTTTTACCCATGTGAGTTAATTCTATCTCACATAACCATGCCAGCCGGTGGGAAAGACAAAAAAGAACAGCCACACGTCGGCCGCACGCTAGCTGCACGTCGTTCCATGACGTCATTGTAATGTTAAAGTGACGTCAGCATATCGAGCAAATTTAGGATTTTTTAAGCCTTTTTCATGTGTTTCCAATATAAAATGATGTGGTAATCAGTGGTGGGCAAGAAAAAATATATTATTCGTGCGAGGATGGGATAGAGAAATCCGTTCCTCGTGATCATCATTTATCATCACTTCAAAACCCTCGTGGTGCCAATCGCTGACCATCGGAATGGATTTTTCTATCCCATCCTCACACTTATGATGGTGACTTATATTATCCCACCTTTGCCCATGTTAGATAGGCTGCCAACTCCTGTAAGAAATTTCTATCTAACATGACCACTTGTCTCTTTTCTTACATGGGCAGTGTAGGACCCTTTAGTGTCTACACGCCTGTAGGACCCGTTAGTGTCTACACGCCCGTTAGTGTCTACGTTGATTCTAACGGTTGCAACAGTTACTGCACCCGTTATTGCCTACAAGGTAATGTTTACACTAAGCTGCAATAATGTACATTATCAACCGTTATTGTCTTCATTTAATGGAAAAAAACGAAAATTAAGAACTATGACCATAATACGTTCTCAGACATGACATAACAAACCATTTTGATTTCTCAACGAATGAAAACTTAGGACATTTTGGACATCCGCCAAGTCTCACCAGCGTCTGATCAAGTTTAAACAAGGGTAAAGCATTATTACATACAGGCCATGTTAGAATTTTGGGGTAATTGGCAAAATTTTGAATGAGTTAGGGGCCTTTTTTGTCTTAAGTTTTTGCTAAACAAAAGCTATTTTGGCTTTTTTGTGTTATGAACTTCACATTTTCCCAAGCTATTATACCTGACGAGTTCTCACTATAGTCCTTTATTGCCCAATGCCTGTCGATAAGTATGACAGTAAAAAAAATTACCCAATCACCCTGACCCCTGACAGAGTTTCAATAGATATGAAACATATCAAACAGTTTTTAGTTCAAAGGCCTGAGTCCGAACACTTGGGTGGACTAAAGGGGGTTGGGCAGAGGCTAAAATTCAACATATTCAGAATATGGTCATGATGCATATCAAATTAATCGGAATGAGGCATGCAGCAACATGGTAGCAAATATTTTCGCGTAGACACTGCCTCAACCACGGGAGGGTTGGGGTCAAAAGATTACAACATTTTTTTTTCTGATAGTCGTCATGATGCATATCAAATTAAGAGGAATGGACTATAGAGCATCATGCAAGCACATATTCTGTATTTACATACACCCACATCCCCTGGAGTGGAGTCAAAGGGTCAAAACATTTTTTTTCTAAAAGTTTTTATGCTGCATATCAAATTAAAGGAAATAGACTGTAAAGTACCATGCAAGCATACACTCTGACCTTACACCAACCCACGATACGTGGGGTCAGTCAAAAAGTCATAGATATTTAGAATGTCGTCATGCTGCATATTAAATTAAAGAGAATCAAGTTTATCATATGACATCGCGTCTGGGTGTGAAATAACGCCATGCAATAAAATCGATAAACCACTAGTGGTTTACAGATTTACGGGAAACGTTATGACGTCCAAAACAACGTTGCGTACATGATGACAAAATTATAACGTTTTTACACCAGAAATGATATTTCAAAGTATTTGTCACATGATAAATAGAATCTAACATTCGTGCGCTTGTATTATTGAATTTATTAAACTCGTTGCGAAAAAGAGCTAAAATGCTCGGAAAGCCTCGCATTTTATCTCTTTTCTCCAACTCGATTAATAAATTCAATAAAACATGAGCACTCATGTAAGATCCTCTATATAGTTCAACTTAAAATAAAAAAATGACCTTACTCACCCCCCTGACCACTGGGTCGTGTTGTAAGATCAGATAAAAAAATTGAACAGATAAATATATTTTTATTGAACTATCGTAAGTACTGAATATAGTAGACAGGCTTTTAATTATGATTTGTATGATACCAAAGTTGCATTTAGGGGATGAAAAATGGGATTCAATATTGTGTAATATACACATTTCTCTAAAGTAACCCTTCGCCGGGGAATATAAATTCGATGAATTTGCCTTGTTTGACTTTAGTTTTGCCAGGCGACACATACAATTCTTGGAATTTTAGTCTGATTATTGGAATCAGGAATCCAGATAGTGATAAAGCAAGCGTAGATGACTAGAAAATGCCACAAACACATACAACAGACCAACCCACGACACCATGAGTAAATAAAAAAACACTTGAATTTTACTTTATCTATCGCATCAGAGTGTTGTGCTGGAAGGAAATGAAGATCGGCCTTGATAAATCAGAAGCCTCTCTCATAAGCAGATTAATCAGTTATTTTTGATTCTCATTTGAATATGTGCTTGGTAGCATTTTATTGAGATTCATAATTAGGTTAGAATTGCTGTAATATACAGTAAATTCTGTTGTAAGCGGCCACTCAAAGAAGACTAAAACATAGGTTTTCGAGATGGATGGTCAACAGTATTGCAGAATACTACAAGAAGTTCATTCTGCAATACTTTTGACCTGCATTAAGCTACAATCTGTCTTTAAGACCTTTGTTTTGTCTATTTTTGAGTGACCGCTTTAGACAGGTTTTACTGTATGTTTTTTTTTATATTTAGACTGTTCACCATTGGCGAGTCGTGCAAACGCAAATCTTAACACAGACTCTGTGGTATATAATACTGCAGTTACATTGAGCTGTGTAGATGGGTACACGTCGTTTGGTCCGACTACGACAAATTGCCAAGATGACGGATTCTGGAGTAATGAGCTAGCTGAATGCAAGAAAGGTATAGATTATGTTACACTACAATATTTGAACCAGCTTATCATCATAATTGAGCCACACATATGAGATTTCCAACAATGTGGCATTGTGACAAGTGTAGACTCAGACGAGCCTGTGCAGCCTCTCTTTAAGCTTAGATACTTCAAAGCTGTTCAATCAATAGATTAACATTCATAAAATATTAAAGTGACTAGCAAAAGCAGCATCTACCACATTGTTGGAAACCTCTTGTCACGGCTCATATGTGCCTTAAATTCTTCAATTATTCAAACGTGCACACTTAGTCAGTTGTTGTTAATGGTCAGCCTTTGGTAGAGAATCTAACATAAGTTCTCATTATCCAAGAAATTATTACAAAAAATGAAATAAATGGGATGTAGGGTTTTGCCAGACGTCTTATCTTTTTATTTGAATGAGTTATTTAAAAATACCAATGCAACATTTCTTTTATCATATGAAAAATCCATGGAGACAAGTGACAGCCACATAGAAAATCTTTTGAAGTAAAGCTATTAACGCCCTTTATTAATTAACAATAACACCAGAATAATCATTTTTCCTAGGCCAACTGTGTGTCAACTTGAGGTTTTCCTGAGCTTTGACTATCTGCACACTGGTAAATGTATACGTCGATTTGGTGGTATTTACGCGTATTGCCGGTACCTTAAAGACAGGAAGTGGTAGATATTGGCGTTATTACTATGTAGAAAAACATGCCATATGCCTTAAGGACTGTAGAATTAGATCATTTTTAAGTATTAGGCATGCAGATGGCGATTTATGTAAGCATTTAGGAATAGATTCGAGTACCGATCTGGATAATCGGTACTCGAATCTATTCCTAAATGCTGACATAAATCGGCATGCACATACTGAATATTTAAAAATGATCTAATTCTATATTCCTTTAGGCATATGGCATGTTTTTTCTATATAGTATTAACGCCAATATCTACCACTTTCGGTCTATGAAATACCGGCAATACGCGTAAATACCAGCAAATCAACGTATACATTTACCAGTGTGATTTGTGAGTTGTGAGCCCTTCACCCTGTTCCATCCATGTGTGTTAATTTGATTAGATTGTTTATCTGTGATGATGCATTGTATAAGTTATGAAGCCTCCATGCAAGCTGAAAACTCGAATATAAACTAAAATTATTTCTTCTATCGTGTAAAATAGCAGAAAAATAATCCAAGCTGATGTGAGCTGCAAATGTTTATGGTTTTCATATCTGAACAACCTTCATGTATCTCATAAAATGTGCAGTTCGCAACAGCTAATATAATAAGTTAAAATATCAGAGCGGAGCACAACATTCTCCTTTATTCATCATTTTACACCATAAAAGCACAGATTGGAAACTTTACAATTTTAGGCAAAACTGGAAAGTCCTTCTTAAGATTTTCTTTTCAGAGCCGCGGCTCTGTTTATGAAGCTTCCTATATGTACCCGTGATGACTTATCATATAAACACATGATATCATTTTTGTTTAAACTGTATTGATCATTGATGCTGGAAATTGAAAACACATTTATAACTAAACAGAAATGAAAACATTTAATTATTTACACCCTACCCCCTACCCCCACACACATACACCTTATCTAAATAGAAGATATCCAAAATCTAACTTGAGTTGGCAGAAAAAAATTTCCAACTGTCATTTTTCGATTTATTGTATATCTATTGTACTTTATACTACCCTTACCAACTTTAGCCTGAAATATCTCATGATGTGCAACGTCTACACTGATGTAGGTGGTATAAAATAGTTACACTATGTTTGTCCACCTGTACGTAAGATAATCCACTCGCTAAATCTCGTGGATTATCTCCACGTACAGGCGGACAACCCATGGTATAACTATTACTTATTTTGTGTTTCATCGGTTATTTAGACTGTCCACTATTGGCGAGTCCAGCAGACGGAACTCTTAGTACAACTGATCTAATTTATGGGACTGAAGTAATGTTGGTATGCAACAATGGATACACTGCCTTTGGTGAGACAAAGACAAACTGTCAGGATGGCGGGGTCTGGAGTCATATACTGGCAGACTGCAGGCAAGGTATGAGTTGTGTTACAATATTTGAGATTATGGGATAAAACAAAAAAGCGCCAAAATATGAGACGGCGAAATACAGTTTTTAATTCATTTACGCATTTAGCAATAAACGGACACACGCCTGCTATATCTGTATCATTAGAATTAAAGTAAGAAAGAGGGCAAAGGTCAGATCAGGAATTGATACTATCAAGCACCACACCTGACCCAGGATACCAATGGGAAAGATTTAATGTCGTGAATATTAAGAATTTAACAGCCTATGCATTAGAAATTCATTAAAAGTGTTCTAAATGTCCTGTTGCCATGAGTTGGTCTGTAGTATGTTATAATGGCATTTCCTGGTCATACTCACTTACTTTTTGACAGCTTTAGCGGAATATTTGGTTTTTCATAAAAATAAGAAAGGAGGCAAAGATCAGACAACCATACAATCAAGTACCACACTTGACCCAGGATACCACATGGAAAAGTAACAAAAATACAATAAAAATCACCAACAAGAGGTCAGCTCTTTCCCAGCAGGTGACCACAAGGCAGCAATGAACAGACTAAAAAGCATGAAAAACACAAGACACCAAAAACACAAAAGATCCACAAAAGAAGTACCGCCTTGGAACGGTCAGTAAAATATTTTACTGGAGGGCTTAACCGTTACTCATTTACTTCTCTTCATATTGGGTAATAAATGATTTCAATGGATTAGTCTGATCTCCAGAAATACGCAGTCACCAAGAAAATAGTTCTTAATTCTTATTTTCTGGTTTGAAACAGTCTCTGAAAACGAGTAGTCAAATTTTAAGCGTTTAAAAATGATGTCTGAAACTAAATAGACTAAATCGTTTTCGAACAATTTCTCTAAAAGATAGGACGTTTTTTCTGTTGTAACCTTTTATTGTACAAAGATAATCAAAGTATGTTCTGTTAGAAAATAAAGCATTCCAGTAGATATTTACATTTTGGAAGCGACTTGCACATCAAATTTTAGGGTTTACAGTTTCCATAGCAGCACTAAATTGTATGCAAAATACTCAAATGCAATATTTTTGGATCAGTTTTATCGGTAATCGATACTTAAAATATCTAAGGAATTTAGTCGGCTGTGAGTTTGGAGAATTTGCTTTTAAACCTTCTTCCAAGACACATTTTATACATGAGGTACCCATTTGGGTGCTTCTCAGCCCAGTTTCCAAGCAAAAACAGGCACACATAGGCTGTTTCTCTTTCTAATAGTAGAATGAGTGTGCCTACAAACTTTTTCAAGAAAATTTCACACTTTTAAAAATACGTATTGTCTTAGAAGATACACCCGTTTTAGCTCTTAAAATCAGATAAAAAGGGCTGCAGTATTATGACTACGCTTTAAATTGCCATCTTGTCTATTTGTTAATATCAGGGACACGTCTGTTATGCATGTACAACACAATGTTTTTGTTTAAATTAAATGCAACAGCAAAAAGTGAAATTCAAATCCGTTCAAATAAACATGAAACATGTCTCATATAGGGAAAAACATGGAAAAATCATCTTGTCTGAAACCATAGGGCCTAGAGCCTTCATATTTGGTATGCATCATCACCTAGTAGAAACTCTACCAAGTTTATTCAAATAATGCCCCTGGTCACAAAAAGGGCCCAGCCCTAGGGGTCACGCTGTTTGGTATAAAGCATCACTGAGTAAGCATTTACCAAGTTTGCTCAAATTATATCCCTGGGGCTGAAAATGCCCCCCAGGGGATCACATGTTTTACATAGGCCTATATAGGGAAAAACATGAAAAAAATCTTCTTGCCTGAAATCATATGACCTAGAGCCTTGATATTTATTATGTAACATCACCTTGTGGACCCAAGTTTGTTCAAATTATGCCCCTGGGGCGAAAAATGGCCCCGCACCGGCGTCAAATGTTTTACACAGTCTAATATAAGGATAAACATAAAAAATCTTCTTGTTTAAAACCACAAGCCTAGCGCCTTGATATTTTGTATTAAGCATCACCTTGTAAACCTCTACCAAGTTTGTTCAAATGATATCCCTGGGGCCAAAAATGGCCCGCCCGGGGGGTCACATGATTTACATAGGCCTATATAAGGAAAACATGAAAAAATATTCTTGTCTGAAACCATAAGGCTTAGAGTCATAATATTTGGTACGTAGCATCACCTAGCAAACCTCTACCAAAAAGTAAGTGAGTATGATCAGGTAATACCACAATCACAAACCCCATACAAACCCACCGTGAGGAAGAGCCACACAACCATCACGACACACCCAGGAAGACAAATTAAGCAAAGCAACCAGCTACCCACAATGGTAGTTACAATAAACAACAAACACTTTCTATTTTAAAAGGGGAATTTCTCACTTTTCCCATTTCTGAAATCCATACCTTCATATAGTTGCAGTAACAGCTTTTTATTACTATTCAGAGCTTACTTACCTGATTTTGACTTCTCTATTTTATCGAACCCAGTACTTTTTAGTACCATTTTATGTGATTTGTCTCTTTTAATAGTGTGCTTTTCAGTTGTGTTTTCTTAATTTCATGCTTTTGGGGGGCTTCAGTATTCATAGTGAACGTCACTATTTACATATTTGCAATTTAAATCTGGCAAGTTTGAAATTGTTTAAAGTGACTCCTATTATTTCTGAAGCGTAACAGTTTGCTGTGTTTCATTTCATAGTGACTGTCACTATTAACATGCTTTGTTACTGAAATCTGAAAAGTTTTAAATTGTTAATAGTAACCCTCACTATCAAATCATGAAGTTTTACTGAAATGATTCAACTCATAGTGACTGTCACTATTAACAAATTTGGTTATTGAAATCTGAAAAGTTTTAAATTGTTAATAGTGACCCTCACTATCAAATCATGAAGTTTTACTGAAATGCTTCAACTCATAATGACTGTCACTATTAATATATTTTGTAACTGAAATCTGAAAAGTTTTAAAGTGTTAATAGTAACCCTCACTATCAAATCATGGAAGTTTTACTGAAATGCTTCAACTCATAGTGAAAGTCACTATTAACATATTTTGTTATTGAAATCTGGCAAGTTGTAAATTGTTAATAGTGACCCTCACTATCAAATCATGAAGTTATACTGAATAGCTTCAACTCATAGTGACTGTCACTATTAACATATATTGTTATTGAAATCTGAAAGCTTTAAATTGTTAATAGTGACCCTCACTATCAAATCATGAAGTTTTACTGAAATGCTTCAACTCATAGTGACTGTCACTATTAACATATTTTGTTATTGAAATCTGAAAAGTTTTATATTGTTAATAGTGACCCTCACTATCAAATCATGAAGTTTTACTGAAATGCTTCAACTCATAGTGACTGTCACTATTAGCATATTTTGTTATTGAAATCTGAAAAGTTTTAAATTGTTAATAGTGACCCTCACTATCAAATCATGAAGTTTTACTGAAATGCTTCAACTCATAGTGACTGTCACTATTAACATATTTTGTTATCGAAGTTGGGCAAATTTGAAATTGTTAATAGTGACCCTTACTATCAAAGCATAAAGATTTGCTCTACTGCTTCAACTCATATAGTGACACTATTAACATATTTGCTAAATATATCTGGCAAGTTGTAAATTGTTAATACTGATCCTCACTATTTCTGAGGCATAAAGGTTTGCTGTTCTTCAACTCATAATGACCATCACTATTAACTTGCTATTGAAATCGGGAAAGTTTGAAATTGTTAATAGTGACCCTCACTATTTCTGTAGCATAAAGTTTTGCTGTTCTCTAATTCATAGTGACCGTCACTATTAACATACTTGCAATTTAAATCTGGCAAGTTGTACGTTGTAAATAGTGACCCTCACTTTTTCTGAAGCATAAAGTTTTGCTGTTCTTCAACTCATATTGACTGTGACTATTATTCTATTTGCTATTGAAATCTGGCAGGGCTGAAATTGTTAACAGTTACCCTCACTATTTCTGAAGCATAAAAATTCTCTGTTGTTCAACTCATAGTGACCGTCACTATGAACAAATTTTATCATTGAAATCTAGCAAGTTTGAAATTGTTAATAGTGACCCTCACTATAAAAGCATAAAGTTTTACTGTACTGTTTCAACCGATAGTGGCTGTCACTATTAACATCTTTTATTATCAAAGTTGGGCAAATTTGTTTATAGTGACCCTCACTATCAAAGCATACAGTTTTTTCTGTACTGCTTCAACTCATAGTGACCATCACCATTAACATATTTGCTATTAAAATCGGTAAGTTTTAAATTGTTAATAGTGACCCTCACTATTTCATAAGTTTTGTTGCATTGCTTGAACTCATAGAGACTGTCAGTCAACTTATTATGTGAATTACTAACCTTTGACCTGCCAGTATTTTCCCCAAAACTGTTGTCTGCTTATTATGACTTATGTTTATATTCAAATGAACTCCAGAGAGCAAACTCAATAAGCCCTGATCAGACTGCTCCATAGTGAGCAATCTGATCTGGATCTATAGTGTTTGTAATCACTAAAGCAGATGAAGAGCAGACATATTTGTGGAAAAAGCAGGCAAATGGTATACATTTTTTTATAGTGACCAGTACTGTTTCAGGAAAACAAAGTGTTGCTTTATCTTAAGCAAGAGGCTCAATGAGCCTATATTGCTCAATTGTGCTGTTGGCAACATGGCTTCAGAAACTATGTACACTATATAGTGTTCTTATTTTGAGTCTATGGGAGAAAAGGACCCGTTGGCATTGCCAGTTTGGACACTAGGGGCATGGTTGTCCATTTCTTTATGAACAGTGCTATATACTAAATATTTTACAAGATTTTACCAATTTTAATGCAATAGAAGCTAATTACTACCAGGCCATGGCCAACTTGGATGCCACGGTCATGGTTGGCAAAATTTGGAATGAGGGACCACTAGTCATAGCTACATACTAAATATAACAGCAGTGGGGCTCAAGGTTTAATAATTGATTATCTAAGCTATTCCCATCGTGAGTCTATGAGTGCTTTATGTTGTCATGGAAAACAGAGTTCAAATCTGATGCAGCCTTTCCCCTTACGTATGGATGGTTTATATGAAAATTGATAATGATTTGGCAACTGATTTCAGAGGTATAATTTTTTTTAATAAGCGGACAGAGGATGATGGACCTAACATTTGCGCTACTTTTACCTCTATTGAGATTTGGCTCATGCGAGCTAATAGACAAGCCCATTAATTTTAAAAACAAAGTTGTCTATACCCATCAGTATTATTTGAGGCACATAACAATTCATAGCTGCTATCACAATTTTATAAACATTTATTCATGACATTTCAGTAGCATTTTAAGTTATAGCTAATCACAATTAACATATGATAATGAGCTAGCTCATCCATGTACTTCTGGTGCTTCCAGTTCAGACAAGCTTGGACATTCAATCTCTGAAGCATAAAGTTTTGCTGTTCTCCAACTCATAGTGACAGTAACTATTAATATATTTGCTATTGAAATCTGGCAAGCATGATTTCCGACCAAACCAACGCTTAATCTTTTGGCATAGTCACTTTTAAAAAGAATCCTTCCTCCAACATAGTTGGATGGATACAGTTTTGGTGTATGAAATAAGTCAATACTTGAATGACAAAATTCCTCTGAAAGTACTTGATACCTCTGTAGACTTCCGTATTAAAATTCAAAAGCAAGCTTGTTCAATTCTGCCAGTAAGTTGACAGCAAAATTATAATAGTTCTTTTCTCACATATTTGTCCTCCTTTGTGGGTATCATCTATGTATTCAACCAAAGAACAGTGCATTTCTGTACCATATTCTTTCTGAAATAAAAATAAAACATATCTACAAAATGGACATGGCTTTCAGTAATGACAAAATTTCAGGTATTTGTTTTATTTTGGTAAAATGTATTATGAGGAACAATTCTATGAAATTATTTTGAATTTAGACCAGTGGTTCAGGAGGAAATGCTGTTTAAGTATATTTCCTATCAGGAGCTCTGGCAGTCCTTTTGTTAAGCTGAGTGGAACGATTTGTGCATTTTGGTAGAGGTTGTTAAAAGGAAGGATTCTGTGAACTTATTTTGAATTAAGATCTGTTGTAATGGAGGAAATGCTGTTTAAAGATATGTCTTATCTTGAGCTTTGGTAGCCACTTTGTTCAGTGGAGTGGAACCATTTGTACTATGTTGGTAGTAGCTATTATGAGGTACAGTTCTGTGAAATAAGTTTGAATTTGAATCCGTGGTTCAGGAGGAAATGACGTTTAACTATATTTCTTATATGGAGTTCTGGTAGCCCTTTTCTTCAGAGGAGTGGAACCTTTTGTGCCTTTGGCTCAGGTGAGCTAAAAAGCCAACTCACTCTGACATCATCGAAGGAAAGGAAGCTTACATTCAACTATATTTTGAGACATAAAGTAAGTGTTGTGTTTTAAGTCCACCAGTACACAGGTATCATACCATTTTCTGACCACAGATAATTTTTGGCTAGTCTTTTCTCGGGAGTCGTTTGTTTTATGTTGGAGGGGACGGTTGGTTCCGTAGAAGGGTAAATTATTTATTATTATCTGTATTCAGCGAAAGTTTATTATATCAGCACAATCAAACAACCGTCCTTGTGCTAAGAATATTGCAAACCATGCAAATTCTAATGTTGGATTACAAAATATTGTTTAAAACGGTGGAAAACAAGTGAATGTTGTGTCACCAAAAACTCAAAAAATATAGAAGAAACCATTTCTGTAAAAAGGTGTAATTGTCAATCAATCCCACAGTATCCCGATTTCAAGGACTTGTTCATGATGTATTTATATTTTTCTGGCAAATTTCAAGTACTGTTATGCCTAAGTCATGATGTGTTGTTAGAGTGACTATTCAAGAATACATATATGCCTTTCATCGACTCTGACAAGTGTACATAAATAAGCTTTTACAATTCAAATGAGAGCCCCTACCTTCAATTTCACTTGATTTATTCTCCGCGAAAAGACTAGTCGAAAAATATCTGCGGCCAAGAATTTGTTATGATACCTGTGCAGTATACAATATTAAATTTAGCTAACTAATCATTTCAGACATTTGATATGAAATGTATCAATTGTTTGGGCACTTTTGATATCTTTTGGAAGACCATTCCATATTAGATATCCAGAGTACCTTATATATATATTCTTAACATTTGACCTTGATTTTAAATAGGTCAATGTCAACCTAGAATAATAATTTGAACAAACTTGGTAGAACCTATATCCCCTATGCTATATACATGTACCAAACCCCTCTCGTCTTATCTGGGTCTACACTGTTCAACTTGCAGTGAGTCCTTACATGTCTCCCAATAGTGAATAATGGAAAATTATTTTCATATTTCTCAACCACAACATATGGAAAAGAACAGTATCATTTGAGCACCAACAGCATGTTTAAATTGATGGGTACGAAAATGATAACTATTTTTACTTCACAATTTTTGTTTACTGGACTTATTGCTAGAGATCTTAAACCAAAAGAGAGGGTCATTATGCAGGCAGAAAGGAGTGGTTTTGTTGTGAGGTGGCTCATGTTATGTGTATGGGGCCCCTTCGCTAGAAACCCTGCCTTCCAGGTTTATGACCAGATACATGTATGGCTCAGCTACAATGAAACAAGATGGCCAAATGGCCCTAAAGCCCTCATCTGAGTCTTGTTTAAAGCTTACATATAGGTATCTGTAGAAAACTGACCATGTCCCTGGCGACCCTGGCACAGGGCCATTTTGGCCCCAGGGGCATAATTTGAACAAACTTGGTAGAGGTCCACTAGGTGATGCTATAAATCAAATATCAAGGCTCTAAGCCTTATGGCTTCAGACAAGATGTTTCGATGTTTTTGCCTATATAAGCCAATGTAAAATATGTGACCCCCGAGGCGGGGCCATTTTTGGCCCCATGGGCATAATTCACAAGGTGATGCTACATACCAAATATCATGGCTCTAGGCCTAATGGTTTCAGACAATAAGATTTTTTCATGTTTCTCCCTATTTAAGCCTATGTAAAGCATGTGACACCCGGGGTGGGGCCATTTTTTTCCTATATTAGTCTATGTAAAGTATAACACTCCTGGGAAGGGGTCATTTTTGGCCCAAGGGCATAATTTAGACAAACTTGTTAGAGATCCACAAGGTGACGCTACATACCAAATATCAAAGCTCTAGGCCTTATGATTTCAGACAATACCATTTTTAGCTCACCTGAGCCGAAGACTCATTGGTGAGTTAATAGTATACCAGTGACTCCGGCGTCTGTCCGTCTGTCGTCCGTCAACATTTTCAAACATCTTCTCCTCTGAAATTACTGGGCCAATTAAACTCATATTTCATATGTAGACTCCTTAGGATGGGGGAACGAAAGTTTGTTCAAATGGTCTTGGTCACATGACCAAGATGGCCGCCACGCCCATATATGGTAAAAACCCTTAAAAATCTTCTTTTCCAGAACCAGAAGGCCGATGACCTTGGGACTTGGTATGTAGCATTGGGGTTGTGGGGCCTACTAAGTTTGTTCAAATGATGATCCTAGGTTGACCTTGACCTACTTAACATCAAGGTCAAATTTGCTTCCTAATGCATTTAAATGGGAAAATTTCCAAAAAGTTGATTTTTTTGAAAACTGTGGAAGCTTTAGTCATTATTCTTGCTTGATATGTTTAACCTAATGAGACAATGGCTATAAATAAGTTCAAAAGGTCAAGGTTGACCTTTGACCTTTCAGCTTAGGTCGCTCATATTGGAGACCCATCAATATATTAAAACATAGTTTTCTTACAAACCATTGGCCCAATTGAACTCAAATTTCATGTGAAGACTCCTTATGATAAGTTAGCCAAAATTTGTGCAAAATATTTTGTTCACATGACCAAGATGGCCGCCATGCCCATATATGGTAAAAACCATTTAAAAGTCTTCTTCTCCAGAACCAGAAGGCGGATGACCTTGGGACTTGGTATGTAGCATTGGGGATGTGGGGCCTACCAACTTTGTTGAAATGATGAACCTAAGTTGACCTTGACCTACTTATGTCAAGGTCAAATTTGATTCCTAATGCATTTAAATTGGATTTTTTTTTGAAAATTTCATTTTTTGAAAACGGTTGAGGCCAAAGTCATTATTCTCACTTGATATGTTTGACCAAATGAGAAAATGGCTATAAATAAGTTTCAAAGGTCAAGGTTGACCATTAACTTTTCAGCCAAAGTCACTCATATTGGAGTCCCATCAACACATCAAAACATAGTTTCCTTCAGAAACCACGAGGCCATTTTAACTCAAATTTCATATGAAGACTCCTTATGATAGGTTAGTCAAAATTTATACCAATTGTACCGGTCACATGACCACCACACCCATATATGGTAAAAACCCTTTAAATGATTTCTTCTCTGGAAGCAGAAGGCCAATGGCCTTGGGACTTGGTATGTAGCATTGGGGATGTGGGCCCTGCCAAATTTGCACAAATGATTAATCTAGGTTGACCTTGACCTACTTTATGGCAAGGTCAAATTTGATTCCTAATGCATTTATTTGGGAAAAATCTTGTATTAAGTACCAAATGTCAAGCTGACCTGTGACCTTTTATCAAAGGCCACTCATTTGGACTGCCACACACCTATCTAAACATCTGTTTCTCAGAAATCACTGGACTGTTTAATGGATTATTCATTAGATTGTTTAAGTCACTTGACCAAAATGTCTGCAACCCCCATATATGGTAAAACAAAATGTGTTCCGTTATAAGCTGTAGTTGACCTTGACCTTTTTTAACATTATAAAGGAGATCAGGTGAGCGCCTCAGGACCTTCAGGTCCTCCAGTTTTATGTTTCTCCCTATATAAGCCTATGTAAAGCATGTGATCCCTTGGGCGTGGCCATTTTTGGCCCCAGGGGTCTGATTTGAACAAACTTGGTAGAGGTCCACCCGATGATGTTTTATACTAAATATCAAGGCTTTAGGCCTTGTGGTTTCAAACAAGAAGATTTTTCATGTTTCTCCCTACAAAAGTCTATGTAAAACCGGTTCCTGAGGCGGGACTATTTTTGGCTCCAGGGCTATAATTTGAACAAACTTGGTAGAGGTTCACTGGATGATACAACATAACAAAAATCCAGGCTCTAGGCCTTGTGGTTTCAGACAATAAAATGTTTTCATGTTGCTCCCGATATAAGCCTATGTAAAACATGTGACCCCAGAGCCGGCCCATTTTTGGCCCCAGGGCTATAATTTGAACAAACTTGGTACAGGTCCACTAGTTTAAACAAATTTTATTGCCAAATTTGATACAGCAATGGGGTTGGGTCACAACTTCTCACAACCTAAGTTACGACCCTTCCCCTAATCTAGTATAGGTCCACTAAATGATACTACATACCAAATATCAAGGCTCTAGGCCTTGTGGTTTGAGACAAGAAGATTTTTCATGTTTTTACTATATAAGCCTATGTAAAACATGAGGATCCTGGGGTGGTTTTACTAATATATGTAAAACCAGTTTCATGTCATCTTTGACCCTAGGGCTATAATATGAACAAACTTGGTAGAGGACCACTAGATGTTGTTACTTACAAAATATCAATGCTCTAGGCCTTGTGGTTTCTGACAAGAAGATTTTTTCATGTTTTTACTATATAAGCCTATGTAAAACATGAGGATCCTGGGGTGGGGCTATTTTGGCCCCAGGGGCATAATTTGAACAAACTTGGTAGAGTACCACTAGATGTTGCTACATACCAAATTTCAAGACTCTAGGCCATATGATTTCAGACAAGAAGATTTTTTCATGTTTTTCACTATATAAGCCTATGTAAAACATGTGATCCCTGGGGTGGGGCCATTTTTGGCCCAAAGGGCATAATTTAAACAAACTACATACCAAATATCAAAACTTTAGGCTGTATGGTTTCAGACTAGAAGATTTTTTCATGTTTCTCCCTATAAAAGCCTATGTAAAAACTGGGACGGGGCCATTTTTTGGCCCCAGGGCTGTAATTTGAAAAAACTTGGTAAAGGTCTACTAGATGATGCTACATACCAAATATCAAGACCCTAGGCCTTGTGATTTCAGCCAAGAAGATTTTTTCATGTTGCTCCCTATAAAAGCCTATGTAAAACATGTGACCCCTGGAGCCGGGCCATTTCTGGCCCCAGGTTTATAATTTGACCAAACTGGAGCCGGGCCATTTCTGGCCCCAGGTTTATAATTTGACCAAACTTGGTACAGGTCCACTAGGTGATACTACATACCATATATCAAGGCTCTAGGCCTTGTGGTTTCAGACAAGAAGATTTTTTCATGTTGCTCCCTATATAAGCCTATGTAAAATATGTGACCCCAGGGCAGGGCCATTTTTGCACCCTGGGTTATAATTTGAACAAACTGGGTAGAGGTCCACTAGATGATACTACATACCAAATAGCAAGGCTCTAAGCCTTGTGGTTTCAGACAAGAAGATTTTTTCATGTTGCTCCCTATATAAGCCTATGTAAAACATGTGACCCCTGGGGCGGGGCCATTTTTGGCCCCAGTGCTATAATTTGAACAAACTTGGTAGAAGGTCACTAGGTGATGCTACATACTAAATATCAAAGCTCTAGGCCTTGTGGTTTCAGTGAAGAAGATTTTTTCACGTTTTACCTATATATTTTTAGCCTGTTCCTTCCTAGAAATGCAGTGGACCGGAACCATTTGAACAATTTTAAAAGAGGGTCATATAAGGATCATTGCGGATGACACCACATTATACATGGTTGGTGAAACTCAAGAGTATATTGAACAAAACTTGCAGATGGCTTTACAAAATCTCTCTGAATGGTGTAAGCTCAATGGTATGCTTTTAAACACAGATAAAACCAAGGCAATGTTAATTACCACCTCCCAAAAACGGCTTCATCTCAATAATGACATTTTGCATCTAACTTACAACAATGATGTTTTGAACTCAGTTGAAAATGAGAAAGTTCTTGGTGTTCGCATTGATAACAATCTTACCTGGTCTATTCATATTAATTTTATTGCTAAGAAAATTTCTTCAAATCTATGGCTATTATCCAAATTGAAGGACTTTTAATCCACTGAACACAGAGTTCAATTTTACAAAACATATATTCAACCCTACATTGACTATTGTTCTACAATATGGGGAGGAATATCTCAATATAATCTTAACAGAATTTATAGGCTACAAAAAAAGAGCTGTTAAAATCATTGTAAATTACCAATATGATAACATTGCCAACAGTAAGGATGAGCTTAAAATTTAAACATATATGAACGCATTTTCCTCAGGAAGGCTAAATTTATGTTTAAAGTTTCTAAATCTGTCCTACCCTCATATGTAAAGGAAATGTTCTCTTTTCGACCTTTTAATGAAACGCTTCAGTCTCAAAGATCAACAGGTGCATTGGATTTTTATACTCCAAGGCCACAAAAAGAAATTTTCAAACAAAGCTTAATTTATTCAGGTCCAGTCATTTGGAACAACTTACCAGACTGTTTAAAAAATTTAGAAACTGTCGATTCTTTTCATAGACATTGCATTAAATGGATGAAATCCAGTCTATCTTTCAATCTTTGAAACTGAAGCATTATGTCCGTATGAACATAATTTTGAGTGTAAAACTGTGAATATGTTTTGTTCCCGAGTTTTAACAGTTAGTTTGGTGCTTTAAAGAACTGTCTCATTGAGACGCTTCTTTTGAGTACCTAAAGCATGAATTTGAAATTTGGTATAAATATTTAAAGCACTTTTATCTAGAGGTGCGATATCTATAATTGTTTATGTATATAAAGTGAGCCTGTGTGTATGTAGGTTTGAAAGTACTCCATGCTGCTTGTATTATTTTGTATACATGTAAATCATCTTTGTACTTTATACTTGTATTCTTTTTTGGCAGTAGTTTATAGAGGGCCTCATGGAAGATTAGCTTTTTTTTCACTAAATGTGTTACCCTCTGAAAATAAAGACTATTATTATTATTATTATTATTATTATTATTTCTAGCAAAAATAGTAAGTGAGTATGATCAGGAAATACCACAATCACAAACCGCAGACAACCCCATGGCACCGCAAGGAAGAGCCGCCCAACCACCACGAGACACCAGGAAGACAAAGTAAGCAAAGCAACCAGCTCTCTCTTCCCCATTAAGACGATTGCAGTACTAGAATGGACACAAAGCAACGTTCAACAAAACATAGAACAGTTACAGACTCACACAATAGGAGTAACAAAAAACAAAAAGTCAACAAGTTTGGTCAAAATCCAGCCAGTAGTTTAGGAGGAGATGTCATTTGAAGCAATTGTTGACGATGGATGATGGACGACGGACATCCAACAATCACAATAGCTCACCATGAGCCAATGGCTCAGGTGAGCTAAAAAGTCAATAAGCAATGCTTATTAGATACCCCGGCACAGTAAGGGACAGTGAAAAAAACTTAGTTTTGGCAAGTGATAGTTCAAACCAGCAGACCCTTGTTTTGAAAAAAAAAGATTCAGTAAAATCTGTGAAAACAAGATTTAAGTAGAATCTGTGCAAATGATCTTAAAGCTTGCTATCTGGAACATTTGTTAAGATTAAATACACAAAATTATTCACACCTTGAAGCTCTGCATATCAAAGCTTATATTGGAAAAATAGTCTAAGTTCTCATAGATGTCATTTTATCAAAAATTATTTTTACTGAACCAAACTCCTTCATGCATATGTTCAATGTGTCTATACTGTATAGGCAAAGTATCAAATTGCTCCATTAAGTTGATTGGCCCATGAAGGCACCATCAATGCATATACAAAAGCCCTATTAGGGAAAATTGTCTAAGTTCTCACAGCTGGCATTTTGTCAAAAATTATTTTTTCTGAACCAAACTCCTTTATGCATATGTTCAATGTGTCTATATTGTATAGGCAAAGTATCTAATTGTTCCATCAAAAGCTGTGGTAGGAGTTTATCGGCCCATGAAGGCACCATCTATGCATAAACAAAATGCTTATTATGGAAAAATTGTCTAAGTTCTCACAGCTGGCATTTTGTCAATTATTTTTTTGAACCAAACTCCTTCATGCATATATATGTCTGCATTGTATAGGCATAGTATCAAATTGTTCCATCAAAAGCTGTGGTAGGAGTTGATTGGCCCGTGTATGGACTATAATAGCAAGCATAAAACCCTATACAAAAAGCCATTTAGAACTACAAGGGGAGATAACTCTAATAGAATTGGCCCCTAGCCCTTACTTTTTTGTTTAAAGTATTTGTCTTGCATATATGAACATATTTGCAAGGTTTGATGAAAATCCAGCAATGACTCTTCAAGATATTAAGGAAACAGAACGTTACAGACAGACGGTAAGAAGGATGGACGCACGCACGGACAACATGAAAACAGTATACCCACCACAAACAAAGTTTGCTGGGGGTATAACTACAAGCTAGAATAGTGGAATTTTGCAAGTGGTAAGTTTAGCTACCATACTAACAAGAGAGTCAGTGCATAACAAATAGACAGCTAAGACTGTGTGGATGCACAGGATTGTCTGCACTGTTATTGCTCACATGCAACCAAATCAAATTTTCTCAAGTGAGGTTGAAATAAAGTGCATACCTGTAATGGGTAAGGAATCAATATTGTATTTTGCCAGTATCTTGGTCTTCTCTTTTGATAAGTATCAGAAAGGATGTGTTATCCTTGGTGATGGCATAGTATAGAACACACACAGCCTGACAGCACATGTCTGCAATAGAGCACAATGTAAAGTCCCATTTTGAACTGAAGGATCATATATCCTTCAAATTATACAGAATTTTAAAATAAATGAGTATTAAAATACCCAATTAAAATTAATGCTTTACATAAATGGTTATTAAAATTACCTTTTAACATTGCAATTAAATTGAAACACTGTTGATTTAGGAATCATCAAAAGAGGGTTTCTTTTTAATTGGTCACATAATTTAATGGGACTTACATCACCGTTTACATTGATTGAGTTCAGTTCAGTTAAAAGTGCAGATATAATAAATAAATTATCTATTTAGGTCAAGACCTGTGGACAACTAGAATTTGTGGGAGTTTTCTTTTCTCTTTTTGTTTTACAAGTTCACAAGTGATTTGGTTCTAAAATAACAGTTCTAAAGATTTCATAGTTTTATCACAAGTGTTGAAGAGCAATATGGGATCCACAACAAAAGTTCAAGATCTAGAGCTGTTCTAAATGTTTAAAAAAAAGTTTAAGAATTTTATGCTCATTTCTAGAACCTTTTTGCTTTTTGTTTACATTTTAACCCTTGTCGTGCTGTGTAATTTCATATACTACACTCCTATTTTTCATCCCGATTACCTGCACCATTGAGTAAGTAAGTAAGTAAGTAAGTAAGTAAAGACTTTATTTAACCAGGGTAACAACATTTAGCAAACAATGGTACTAATCTTCCATGAGGCCCTCATATATGATACATGACCAAATATATGTTACAATAATATACAATTTTTACCACAAAAAAAAAGTATAAATAATACATAGAATATCAAAAGCTCAGGATACTGACAATTTTTGTAATAAGTATATGAAGAAATGGTAGCAAAAACTTTAACATTTCACTATATTTTAAAGCTGAATGTAATCTTCCAACTCATCTCCTGAATTAGAAAATAAGAATCAGCTCATTGCAGATAGCCTATACACTACACATCTGCAAATAGTTTTGGGATTTATAGTTTTCATTGTTTTTGTTTGTTTTGTCGCTAGTCCTAGTCAACATCTATGGTCATTGTGGGATGGTCAGTTTACCTTACCACGCTTTTTTTTCACTGGGCAAGCTTGAACAAGCCTATTACAATTCAAATATCTAAAATTTTACAGTAATGTTGCAATCTTGAGTCAGCACATGATAAGAGTAGAGTGACATGGACTGATAACATGGATAACTTTTGGTATTACATGTATATGGCTGATTGAAGGAAAGTTATTGCATATTGGGTAAAATCACCTTTCATCACCCTACTCTTATCATACCAAACTTTATCAATGAAAATATACAAAAATGATATTTATCATAGTTATCAACAATGAAATAAGCAAATATACAAATATGAAATAGGAACAAAGTAAAGAATAAGATTATCATTTTCAAAGAGACAAAGATTGAGTGATCATTTTCTTGATTCAATTCATCCCAGTAGCTTGCCATAGATATAAGTATTATAAGCTGTATATAAGCGTGTACTAAATTTTTATTAGAGTAGAAACCAGTGTAAATACTGATCAGATGGCTTTATTAGAAGCCAGATGATCTGGATCTTCAGTATTTTCAAAAAAAGATAAATCCATTTTCAGCAGGACAAGGGTTAAGAACAATTTTCATATGAACTTGCTAAATTCTATGCCTGCTAGAGACACTTTTTGATGTCTTTTTATAACCTTTTGAAACAAATTGTACAGAACATACCTGACAAAGCAGTGGGCCTGATCTGGATCCAAACTTTATAACACTGTGATGGTATTCCTGAGTGATTTGTTTGAAAAGTAGAATTTTGGGAAAAATCAAAAGGCAAATACAATAACCAGTCAACTTGCATAATCAGTTCAGTGAAATTAACCCTTAAAGCGCCAATCACAACAAAAGCCGTCTGCTTTTCTCGTCTGCTGAAATGTTTAAGAAGCCTCCATGTCAAACAGTGTGGACCCAGATCAAACTGGTTCTGTTCTGGGTCCACACTGTTTGCTTCTATACTTAATTCGTCATTAATGCTAGGCAATTATTTGCAGCAGACCATTCCAGCAGACAACATTTTCAGATGCATTTTTTTTCTTGGCCCTTTAAGAGTTAAGGTTGGCTGCATATTGCCACAAAGATGGCAAGTATAAGGACAAATCCTACACAGGTGACCTTTAAAATAAATATGTCAACATCAGCTCCACAAGATTTCCTCACAATACACAAAAAGAAATTCCTGCATATTGTGACAAACAGCACTGAAAATGTAGTTTTTTTGCCAGATTCCATTTTTATGTGTGCTGAGACCGTGAGAAAATGCGAAAAAAGATTTCAGCCATAGACCATCGATCTGTATGTAATATGTATATTCTGAAAGTTTAAAAAGAAACTTATCACTTGTTGAGTCAAATATTATTTACAACCAACTCCATTTTGCTCAAACTTCTGATAACTCAATGTTAAGCCTCAAGTAAGTAAGTTAGACTTCAGTTTAACAAGAATAGACTGTACCGTATGGAAATAATTAGATTGTATTGACCATGAACTGTTATCTGCTGATAACCTTAGCAAATAGTTCAGACCCAGATCAGGCTAGACAAAAACCAGGCCTGATCTGTAACCAAATTGTTTGAAAGTCTTGATAATATTTTAAACACATAAATTTTGAAAAAAAAATCAGCAGACATAAAAATGTAAAATTACCCAGCTGCCAATAAGAACTTTGGAAGATGACAATTTTATGAGTTTGTTTGGTTTATTTCTTTACATCCCAGTCAGCAATTTTTCAGTCATGTAGGGACCAGTCTTCCTGGGTAGAACCAGTACTGTGCAACAGATAAAAAGTCTAGCTTAAGGACACAGCACAGTGACAGTACGGTGAGCAGCGCCCTAGATAAGCTTTTGGGTCAATTGGGTATTTACGCAACCTGGTTATCCTCAATTGCGTACTTGCAAAAACAATTGCGTATTTTCATATATTTTTTCTGCCATGTTTTTTTTTTCTGTGATTACAACTTTTCTTATTGCATGAAGCCATCGGGAATGTGCTTGCATATTTATTCATTCCCATCGTTTGCCTTTCTAAAGTATCAAACTCGCGGATTTTATTGTACCTGAAGCAAATCTCATCCCCTAGTTGACATTCGAGCGTGTATACTTTGCAAAGTTTCACTTTCATCTCAGTGTTTTTCCGCGAAATACTGGACTGGGCACCGATATTTTCATAAAACTGGAGTATATTGCGCGCTCGCTAGTTAAAAATAAAATCAATACCCGACTGGCATTTGTTTATTAGCTGAATGAAAACGAAATGGACCAAATGGTACGCAATGACATCGCATGTATTTGCATACCGATCATTAGAATTGCTTTTTGGTACGCACACATTTAATTTGAATTGCATTTTTGATGATTTTAATTGCGTATTTACGCAAATACGCTGCTTATCTAGGGTGCTGGGTGAGGCTCGAATCAGCAACTCTTTGATCCCTAGTCTAATGCTCTACCAATTGAGCCTGGCTGCGCTCTGCCATGAATTTGTGAGATTTTCCTTTATTTATCTGGGGTAATAAGGATTGTCATAACATGTGACTTGTATGCCAACAGACAGTTTACTTGAACGTCAAAGTTTATTCGCTGACTTCCAATAGCAACACAATTTTTAATTGACACCTACTGAAAAGTTTACTGGCAGACTTCTTTTGATAATTTTAGAGTATTCAGAGTATGCCAGAACAGCCATTTTTTCCAAGGATGGTGAAAATATCACACAATAAGCTTGCTAAGAAGAAAAGAATTTCTATAAAAGTTGACTTTAGAAACAAAACACATTGCATCTGCTGTCTTTTAAAATAAGCAAAGCAGTTAATTACATTCTTCCATCCTTATATTATTTAAGTCTTGAACAGGACATGACAAAATGCCCCCAGTTCCAGATACAACTGAAAAATTATTGACTGGGATGTTGGTTTGTAATTTATGTCCCAGTCAATATTTCAGTCATGTCCTCAGCTGAAATGTACTCTTTGCCTGCTAGTGGGAAATTTTATTGTCATAGTCTGTACCCAGATCAGGCCGGAACTTAGAATATTGGGCCTGATCTGTTGAAAACAGTAATTGTTTAAAAAATATCTGCAGACAAAGAAAACTCATGAATGCAAAGAGTTAAAAGCTAATTGACAAGGAAGAGGTTCTTGGCATACCTCATACAGGTAGTTGTCACAACAGTAGAACCTCATAACTAGAGGGTTTCAAGTATCATTTAATAGTTCAAATTATAGGGGAGGTGGGGGAGGGGGGGTAGATATAAAATATATTACAACTAAATAGATTTTAATCAGTTTTTTACCTATCAACTATATGATTTGGTTGCGTAAGACGTTTCTTTTTATGCCTTACAAACATGCAGTAATTATTGAAAAAGGTCATAAATAGGCCCTGGTTCTTTGAACCCAGAGTGTCCCACTACTGAATTAGCTGGTATTTAAATTCGACAGATTGGATTTTGAATTTTCAACCTTCTTTTCGCTTTTTCTATTATAAATATGTAAGGCCTAAAAAATATTGAATTGTTTCTCAGGCCTTTCTTTTAAAAAAACAGATGCTGCAGGGTGGGGGGATATATTCATTCAGCAAAAAA
Source organism: Loripinus fragilis (assembly GCA_964019695.1). Taxonomy (NCBI): domain Eukaryota; kingdom Metazoa; phylum Mollusca; class Bivalvia; order Lucinida; family Lucinidae; genus Loripinus; species Loripinus fragilis. The sequence continues at coordinate 227,479 of CAXHUL010000408.1, forward strand.
CTGATATGGGAACAATATTTTCTAAATCGGAACAATATTTTTATAAAAGTTGTGCTTGTACGGTTCAAGTCAGGCCATAAAACTTGATAATGAAATCCTCTGCACATCGAGTAGATTTGACTTCATCACTGATGCATAAAACTTACACTAGCTGTTGGGGCTCAATATGATTAACAACTAGAGCGCGCAGTCGATGGGGCGCCATCGCAAATCCCCACGCTAAAGTTTTTGACTCCCCCCAGCACCCACAAGTCCCCCCCCGGGGAATGACTCTGGCAACAGAATGAAAATTCTGTTCAATATGTTTTCTATCTTTTATTTGTGAGAACACACACAAAGAGTTTGGTATAAAAATCTTTGAAATTGACATGTTAATGATATTTGACCTTTTGACCTCGCCCCAAGGTCACCAGTTTGACCCTAGGATGAAAATGTTACTTGCATTCTGTTCTGCTTATCATCCCCTTGATTCGATATGCCACATGACCATGTTAGGAAATTTTTTTTTTGACCCCCTGGGCACCCCCAGTGCCCCAAAGTCCCACCCCTGGGGCATGACCCAGGCGACAGAATAAAAATCCCGTCTGATATGTTTTGTATCTTTCATTTGTGAGAACACACACAAAGTTTGGAATAAAAATCTTTGAAATTGACTTTGTAATTGAAATTAAATGATATTTGACCTTTTGACCCCTCACCAGGGCCCCAGGGGGCGGGGTCAAAAAAATTTGATGTTGCGCGCCCCATTCATGTGAGTAACTCACATACCAAATTTGGGTTTAATTTCGTCAAATGGTTTAGGAGGAGATAGCATAACGGACAGACAGCAGGACGGAATTTGATTTTGGCCCCTAAGTACCCCCAAGTCCCACCCCTAGGGCATGACCCAGGCGACAGAATAAAAAACTTGTCTGATATGTTTTGTATCTTTCATTTGTGAGAGCAAACACAAAGTTTGGAATAAAAATCTTTGAAATTGACTTTGTAATTGAAATTAAATGATATTTGACCTTTTGACCCCTCCGCAGGGCCCCGGGGGTGGGGTCAAAATTGTTTTTTCTGTTGCATACCCCATTCATGTGAGTAACTCACACACCAAATTTGGTTAAATTTCGTCCAATGGTTTAGGAGGAGATAGCATAACGGACAGACAGCAGGACGGAATTTGATTTTGGCCTTAAGAACCCCCAAGTCCCACCCCTAGGGCATGACCCAGGCGACATAATAAAAAACCCGTCTGATATGTTTTGTATCTTTCATTTGTGAGAACAAACACACAGTTTGGAATAAAAATCTTTGAAATTTACTTTGTAACTGAAATCAAAAAAAATATATTTACGTTGCCCGCCCCATTCATGTGAGTAACTCACACACCAAATTTGGTTGAATTTCATCCAATGGTTTAGGAGGAGATAGCATAACGGACGGACGGACGGAGGCGATAACAATATCCCCTTCGCTTTTTTAAAAAAGCGTGGGGATAAAACAGTGGAAAATATCGAGCACATGTAGTTGAGAATAATTAGCAATCCATCATTACCCGCAATGGACCTCAACGTATGAGTGGAACCCCATGATTCAAGTGCGGATACAGAGGGGGGACAGGGGTCCAGACCCCCCCCCCTGGAAAATCACAAGTTATATGGGTGCCTATAGGGAATAGCATTTGGACCCCCCCCTGGGAAAAGTTGGACCCCCCCCTGGAAAATCACAAGTTATATGGGTGTCTATAGGGAATAAGCAATTGGACCCCCCCTGGGATAAGTTGGACCCCCCTGGAAAATGTTGGACTTCCTCTGGAATCCTTGAAAAATGATAGATTTCTTTGAAATTGACCATTTGACGTTGTCAGAGCTTTTTTTGTCAGACTGACCTGGGCCCCCTCTGACGAAAATTCCTGGATCCGCGCATGTGGTTGTTACCGATAATGATGTTATGAAACTGGTTGGTTGGTTGGTTGGTTTTGTTGCTTTACGTCCCAAGTCAACAGCAATGGTCATTGCGGGACGGTCAGTTCACCTAACCACACTTTTTCCTGGGCAGGCTTGAACAAGCGGTTAACCAGTAATTTGTGCACATACTTTCGCTTGTAACTGACAACAACCCTTCTTGAATGAAGCAGCGGAAGGGAGGAGAATGACCATAGAAATTATTTCATGATCAATCTCCACGAAAGTTTGGGACCGGGCCGGGATCGAACTCGCGACCCCTGGATCTGCAGTCAGACACGCATCTGTAGCCAGACACGTTACCGACTGCGCTACGCGGCCAAGTGTTATGAAACTGGAAATGCAGTTTTTAGTCATTTTTATTTTTAGAAAGCAATAAAAAAAGTACTGTGCCTGAGAAACAATTCATATTTTTTATTTGGCATAACTTTTTTCTATAGGTGTTTGTTGTTATTTTAACTCAAAGCTGGGGTGTTGCATAATGCTTCCCACAATTCAAAGTAAACAATAAAAAAGGAAGAAGAAAATACAAAACATGAAACATTACCTTTAAATGCTCTGTGATTTTCCATTCTAAACAGGCACTGCTTATCTAAGATACTAGGTGAAATGTGTTTACTAAGTTGCTTCCCTGCTTTCTCTAACACAAAAGGGATAGGGCTGAAAGCATATAAGACATACAATGTTTAACAAAGCAGACAACTTCACTCTTTACTTGCTAGTGTTCTCTATTGATAATTTTGTTCCCAGATCAGGCTGGTTAGAAACTCAGGCCTGATCTTGATCAAAAAATGTTTGACCCTCTGATTGAATGCCCCGAAAGAATCACTTTGAACTATAAAGCAGACAATAAGAAAAAAATCCCAGCATACAAAGTTAAGCTGTAGATAAATGGCTGTGAATCTGGGAAGTTTTTCACCAACAGGAGATTTCCAACATTGTGCCATTTTGACAAGTGTAGACTCAGATGAGCCTTTGCAGCCTCCTTTTAAGCTTATAAATTCCAAATGTTGTTTGGTCAGTAGATTAAGAGTCATAGAAAATTCAAGTGACTAGCAAATGCTCTGATAATACTGTACCTATATGCAGGCTGGACTGAGCCTTTGCTGGTCACACAAACCACAATTGTTGGAAATCTCATGTCTTGGCTCATATATGTGCAGTCTGATCAGAGCCCCTGAGAATTTTTTTTCAGAATCAACTATTAAGGCCCTGGAAGGGTTTTAAGGTATACAGGGAAATTGGCCAAAAACTTAAAGGGATACAGGATATTTTTTGTAAATATTTAAAAATATACGGGATACTTGGATCAATTTTAGGGATATGGGGATACAATGCTTTCTAAATTTTGGGGATATTTACCATAATTATTTTAGGGATATGGGATATTTTTCAAAATAATTAAAGGGATATGGGATACTGGGACCCCCCCCCCCTCCTTCTAGGGCCTCACTATTTCAAGCAGTTTTTTTAGGAATTGCATCAGTATCTGTCAAACAGTTGGATTCAGATCAGGCCAAACATTTTGTCTGGCCTGATCTATGTCAAAACTGTTTGCAAAGATTTTCAGCAAACACAGACAGGCATAGATTAAAAAGACACCAATAAATTCAGTGAGAAATGCGAAGTAGCTATTCATCTGCAAAAATAATACCAGCTCATTTTGAGCAGTTCATTTTGCTTTAAATCATACCTTTATAAAAAAAAAGGTATCTATGGGAAAGAAAGCAACTGCTTCCCAGATTTTCTAAATAATTATTTTTTGGTTGTCAAAAAGTGACACTTACAACTCTTAAAACCAGTTGACCTTGTGATTGGGGGAAATTTTGCCACTATGATTTCCTGATACTACAATATAAATGCCACAGAATGAGACATGCTAGCCCTCTTAGAAGTGCCGCGTTGTTATGTAACATCAAAATTACATATGCTACCCTAGAAATGTTAAATAACATTTTGGTGCCAATGCTTAAGTACTCTTAAACATAGTGACATAATTGCTTTTAAGCTTGTATTGGCTCATTTTATTGCGGGATGGCCTTAAAAAGTGTTTCATTCTAGCAGAACTGTGTGACTTACATTTCTTAATGTTACATCGTTAAATTTGTGAAATTCATCCTATAAAATATTTTTTTAAGCTCACCTGAGCCTCTCACCTTGTGATTGGTTTTTAACCCTCGTCCGTCGTGCATCTGTCCGTCTGTCCGTTAACTTTTTCTTTAAACAACATCTCCTGAACCACTGGTAAAAGATTTCATATAACATCACATGAATATTCTCCATAATGCCCTCTTTCAAAATTGCATAAACGGTTCCGCTCCACCAAACAGGAGGGCCACTAAAGCTCAAGATAAGAATTATTTTAAACAACATCTCCTCCTGGACCAATAGCCCACTAGGCCAAAATAATTAAACAGATTGCATAAATGATTATTCTCCAGAGCTCAAGATAAGAAATACCTTAAAATAGCATTTCCTCATGAACCACTGGTCCAAATTCAAAATTGCACAGATTGTTTATGTCTACTGAACAATTTTAAGGGCCCACCAGAGCTCTAGAAAAGAAATATCTTTAAATGGCATCTACTTCTGAACCACTGGTCCATTTTCAAAATGATTTCACAGAATTGTTCCTCATGATGTTCTCTACCAAGATTGCATAAATGGTAATGTACCATTGAACAAGGGGACTGCCTGAGCTTTACATAAGGAATGTCTTTAAATGTCATCTCCTCTTGAAACACTGGTCCAAATTCAAAATAATTTAATAGAATTGTTCCTCATGATGCACTCAACCAAAATTTCACATATGGTTCCACTCCACTGATCAAAGGGGCTGCCAGAGCTCTAGATGAGAAATGTCTACTACTGAACCACAAAGTCCAAGTTAAAAATATTATAGGAATCTTGTAAGGGAGAAAAATCTGGCAAATGTGTCCATCTTGTTATCTCCCGACAAAGTTGGAGGGATATAGAATTGGCGTCGTCTGTGCATCCGTCCATTCCGTCCTCACTTTTAGACCATCCGGAACCATATCTCAGTACCTATTTGTCAGATTTTATTCATTCTTGGTACAAATGATAAGTACCATGGACTCACGATATCCTATAAGTTTCGTCAAATTTGACTGCTTTGAGTTATTGCCCTTGTATTATAATTAATATAGGCAACAGGGCTCGAAAATTTTTACTGGACCTACTCGTCCTGTTGGGCAAGTGGTCTAAATTTTTACTCGTCCTTACTCCAGTTGAACTCGTCCTTAAGTCTGGTATTTTAAAAGAGACAAAACACATAATTCAGTAACTTATTTACAATTAGTTTTAGGTGACATGTGACATCAACTTACTAGTAATATATGTCAAACAAATAAAACTGTGGTTTACACTATTCCCTTTCAGCCATCCAGGGTTCATCCTAGGATGGGCCCGATCCATTTTGTGAGAAAACTATTAATGTTTTGCCAAAATGGACTTTATTTTTGGCTGGACCCCATATACAAGCTCTTCAAATCTAATATCAATCATGCTCTAATGTGGATATTAAGGATTCTTGGGCCCTTCAAATTTTGCAAAGGGCCCATAAAAAATTCAAATGGCCCATTAAAATTTGGAAACTTGCATGTATTTGAATGGGATATGGGCCATTGGCCCATTTAAGGGCCCATCATCATTTTGGGCTCGGATTAACCCTGGCCATCAGACTATTCAGTCATCTGCATCAGACTTAGGTGCAGCAGCCTTTGGACCCCTTGGACCAGTACATATGTGTCCCTTAATGTGTCTAGGCCCTTTACCACTGTTTAACCAGTTAAAATGCTTTCTGTGGGATTGTATTTCCATAAGATCAGGACCATCAACCTTGTGGTAGCCTGCGGTAATCAGACTGACACCCGTTTTCGTATACAGAGATAAAATCCGGAACGTCGGCTTTATACTTTCAAAACCCTTAGGCCGAATTGATTTTCCAATGTGTCCCGGTATTTAGTTCAAAGATCAACCAGATTTTACTGGGTTGCATTTACTGCTGACTAGTGTAAACATCCGGTCACATTTTAGTGACATTTTAAATCTACCGAACGATATTTCTTCACTGTGTTTGCGTTGCTTTTGTAGGCTGTAAAACCTGCTAGTTAGTTCTTTTTTTTTCCTCAAAAATAATTACAAAACCAAAAAAATCTACTCGTCCTGTCGGGCTAGCAAATGGCAATTTCCACTTGCCCTTACCGAACTTCCACTCGTAAATACGAGCGGACGTGTACAATTTTCGAGCCCTGGGCAATTATTATGCAAAACCTATATTAGCTTTTTTGTGTGATAATCTTCACATTTCATCAAAGCTATTATATTCAACAACTTCTCACTATAGACCATGGATGTCCAGTGCTTGTAGATAAGCATGGCAGTGTCAAAGTTTTACCCCACCCCCTTTGACCCCAACTGAAGGGTCAAAGGTCAAATATTAAACTTTCGCAATTATGAACTAAGGCAATTGTCAATATTTTTTGCTGCAAATTTGCATGCAGGCAGTGCAGCAATAGATATGAAATGGGATTGTAGTTTGAAGGCATGGATCAGAGCCCCTGGGTTGGACTTAGGGGGTAGGGTCCCGGCCAAAATTAAATTTTTCAGAATACAGTCATATTGTTATCAACTTAAAGCTGACAATGTTTGTATATGAGGCTTCAAATATTTTAGAAGGACGACAAAAAAAGCACACTTTTTGTGACTATGCGCTTTAAAGGTTAATATATGTGAGTTCAGTCTGTATACGGTTAGGATTTTCATGAAATGCACACACGTTTGCTCAGCCCAAAAAGCTTATGAACTCTTTACCAAATTATAAATAAAACCTGATTTCCATTCCTTAGCAGATGAAATAGCCGAACCATGCCCAGATATGAATATTAAAGTTGCCGCCTTTACAGTAAGCAAAAAGTCTACTAATAAATGTAATCATATTCATTTTCTTATATCAGAAATGCCTTAAACTTCACTCATATAAGCTTATTACACCATTTTACAATTTGCTATACCTAGAAGATGCATGTGGTTTACCATCATGAGTCTAATAACTTTAAGGAATAATATCCCATCCTCCCTCATTGACAAGGCCAAAATTACTTGCTTATTGCTATGGGACAAAATTATTTCATAACACATTAAATCAACTTCTAACCATACATATAAAACTTATTTTGTGTAACATAGAAACATTTCCGCTAATTTGGGTGAGAAAAGCTAATATATTGTAATGGCCAGAGGTTTTGAAGAGCCAAACTATACTTTTCATATACTTTTCAACTCAGTTACATATAACTCAACCAAGTGACCACTACTTTTGTCTACAGAAACTTGCTAAAGGCATTTTTTACCATATTCTGATGATTACAAGAACAAAATACTCCCAAAAATGCTACAACATAACAATGAAAAATACAAATGCTCTGACATAAGAAACAGTGAGTTTTTGATAAATGAAATGATGCTTATAGAATAGCCTGATAGTGCAGAAGTGGAACTTACATGCTTAATATAATATGTGGTGCAAAACTGAGCCAACCATTAATCCCTACCCATTAATTAGGCTCTTTTTCTGTAATCTTAATGGTTTTTGGTTTAAAAGGATGGACTTTTTGAAAGCTGAAATTATTAACAGACTTACTGAAATTAAAACAAAGTCTCACAAACATAAGGATGCAAAGATATAGGTCACAAACATAGCAGCCAGGATATCCAACAAAGACTTGTTAAATGATTTCTATAGATCTCTGTTATAGCTTTAAAGTAAGTTGTGATCCTCACAACTCTTAAATCACAATGAGGCTGCCATAGAATTCCATATTGGTCCTATTTCAATTAACATGCAAGAATGAGATACATATGGACCTTGGGATGGCTGTAGACCCTACTACCCCAAGGGGGAGTTTTGGTGACTATGATTTCTTGATACTATTATATATATGCCACAGAATGAGACATGTTAGCCCTCTGAGAAGTGTCGCGTTATCATGTAACATCAAAATTACATACGTAACCCATGGGGAGCGCAGTGGCTCAGTGGTAGAGTGCTTGACCCGAGACCGAAGGGCCGCGGGTTCGAGCCTCACCGGCGTCACTGCGTTGTGGTGTTTGAGCAAGACACATTTATCCTAGCTTAGTACTGGTTCAACCCAGGAAGACCCGTCCCGCATAACTGAAAGATTGTTGAGTGGACGTAAAGAATCAAATCAAACAAACAAACATACGTAACCCCTAAAATGTTAAATAATATTTTGGTGCCAATGCTTAAGTACTCTTAAACAAAGTAACATATGTTATATTTGTGAACTACACCCTATAAAATCATATAAAAACTGCAAATAGCTTGTGTCTATCACAGAAATTGTAAGACTTATATTATTCAGCTACATTTCTGCCAAATTTGAAGCAGCAGTTTGATTTTATAAAGTTACTGGAGCCCATCGAAGACGACTGGTAGATGAAAAATGGCTGCCTTTGTCAACAGATCAATTTTGAAGTGGCTGTCTTTGATGACAGGTCATGAATTTTAGTGGCTAACATTGATGACAGGTCATAATTCTAGGAAGTTACTTTAAATCAACATATTTTTACATCCTTTGGTCTCAACTGAGAGCATAAATCAACTTCCATATTACATTCAGGTCAAACTAATCTTATCTGTCAGATGATTAACTGATATTGAGCATAGGTAAACAGTCTAGATCCAGACCAGACACTGTAGAAACAAGGTCCATGCTGTTTCTTAGGGGATTTAGATGCAAAAAATAAGCTAAAAATGTACGTTTAGATCAGATATCATTTAGATGACAAAAGGGTGTATCCACCTTTCAGTGAAATCTTGAGTTTCGTAATATATTAAGTTATTTCATAATATGTGCTTTAAGGACAGGGTTTGGTTTGGGTTGTGCCTTTTCCTGGTCATTGCTCATGCTATTTTTTCCATGCCGTACCAGTACCTGGGGACAATATTACACCTCCCTTATACAAATCAACGAAAAGTTGTAAATCACTGTTACAGGCTGAATGGCAACAGATAATATCATGATCTTTCCACACAGCAGAATATTTTAGCCTTGATATGGCATAAGTTGACATCATGTGACGTTGAATTCAAAGCTAAACAGGCATGGTGTCTACTGGCGTCGTGACTGTTATCTATTGTGTTGTGCTTTGGTAACCAAAGTATTTTAAACAGATTTTGGCGATGGATAACAAATTGGAATACGAGGGCCTTTCAATAAGTAACCAGCCTACCCTGTTTCCCATCAAGATATATGGCTTTTTCTTTTTGAAAAAAATCAATCTCTATCAAGACACTCTCCAACCCTATGTTTGAAAAATATATTATCTAATGATTTAACAAAAATATAACTGCATTTGAAAGTGTTCTAAAATAACTTAGAAATATGCAACACTACTATGTTCAAGAGCCATTTTCAAAAGACAAATTGCAAGATGCTTACTTGAAACTGAGCTATAATTGAGGTCAATAGAATTTATTTTCTCATGTTGCTCTTGAAAAAAATCGCAGTGTTCAAAATTTACAGTGATGTTATTTCTTAGTAAAAATAGAACTTGAATCTTTGAAAATTTGATCATTCAGACAGTTAACTCCTTGCTATTTTGACAAAAATGCATTTGTAATTATATTTGCATATTAATTGATATATAAGATAAACATTGTTAAAAGTTTTACTATCTGAGAGCTTCCAACATGTCTGGAAATAGTTATGCTCCACCGTCCTTATAGCCATGGGTCACTTAAGTATCAAATTACGCAATCTTTTCATTTTTATACCATCATGTAGGCGACAAATTTTCCATTCTGTCGATATATTATATACTCACAATTCATTTTTCAAACTAAAGATATTTATCAAATAGTCAAATTTACGTTACAATCTAATTTGACAAGAAAATTTTTTTTGGCTCACTGGCCATGCTTGAAGTCACTATAAATTATCAACTAACCAACACATGCTTTAACTTTGTAAAAGTGTCTTAATATGGTGACCAAACAAACTGTGATAATCTTGTCTGTATCACTCAGTTATAAATAGGTCAGGCGGGTAACTTATTGAAACACCCTCGTATTTAGAGTTTGAAGACCCCTTAGATTGACCCCCATTGATGGATGTCTATCGTCAAATCTGTAAAACAAATTTAGTTACTAAGGCACAACACAAAAGATACCAGCCAAGATGCAAGAAGACACCGTGCCTGTTTAGCTTTCAACATCACATGATGTCAACTTGCATACCATAATCAAGGCTGAAAATATTTTGCTGGGAGGAAAGATCAGGTTGCCATTCAACCTGTAACAGTGATTCACAACTTTCTGTTGATTCATATAGGGGAAGTGAAATATTGTCCCCAGGTACCGGTACTGCTATGAACAAAATAACATGAGCAGTAACCAGGAATTTGCACAACCCATACCAAACCCTATCATGGAAACCTAAACATGCAATAACTGATATAACAAAACTCAAGATTTCACTGAAAAGTGGATATGCCCATTTGTCTAATTGATATCTGATCTAGACGTACATTTTGAGCTTATTTTTTGTATCTATATCCTCTAAGAAACAGTATGGACCCTGTTTCTAAAGGGTCTGGTCTCGATCTAGACTGGTTACCTATGCTCAATCAGTAAGCCAAATGACAGATAAGATTATTTTGACCTGACTGCAATATGGAAGATGATTTATGCTCTCAGTTGAGACCACAGGCTGTAGAAATATGTTATTTTAAAGTAATTTTCTAGAATTATGACCTGTCATCAATGTTAGCCACTAAAATTCATGACCTGTCATCAAAGACAGCCACTTCAAAATCGATCTGTTGACAAAGGAAGCCATTTTTAATCTACCAGTCATCTTTGATGGGCTCCAGTAACTTTATAAAATCAAACGGCGGCTTCAAATTTGGCAGAAATGTAGCTGAATAATAGTAGTTTTATTGTATATAAGTACAGACAGCACACTTTGAAAGAGAGACGCACAACCTGAACAGATAACTGTTTTTTGTAACTTTTCTCGGGAAACCTCTGAAATGATGATCAAGTGTGGCTTTATTTGTGAGAGATATAACGTCAGCTTGTTTCTGTAGGATCTATCAGCACTAACAAGTGTACTCATCCACCACAGAGCATCAGAGGGCTTCTCTTACAAATTTGCCAACGGAAAATTATAACCTAGCCTTCATGGGACATAAAATCTCGTATCTGTCATCATAGTTAGTAACCTGTCATCAAAGCAGCCAGTTGTATGGTGTAAAGTGGATATTTGGAGCAACACTTGACTTCTTGGTACTTTTATCAGATATAGGCCAGTGCTTACACAGTTGGGCTAAATTCTGTTCTGAGACTTAATCTACATCTATTCTTTGTGTATGGGAACATCGATGGCTCTGCCAAATCAACACATTTACACAGGTTCAACTGAGCCTTTTTGTGTCACACTGCGATAAGTACCAAAATCAAATTAGATTTATTCTTGGCATTAAATCAAGTCAAACTTAACATTTTAGATACAAAGAGATGATAACCATAGGGATAAGCATGAAGGTTACCATATGTGGACAGAATTATTACAATTAAAAAGAGAATGAATGCATGTTTTATTTTTGTTTTCTTTACTTGATTTGGACCTATCCTTAAAATGACTTGCAATTTCAAATATTTTGAGTTAGCTTTTATCATTGATTGTAACCAATTTAGTTGTTGTAATTAATAACTGATGAGCTATATATGGTTTATGCAATGAATACTATATCTTAATAAGCTACTAAATGCTCACTATTATGTTTCATCTAAATTGAGCTGTGGATAGTGAAGAAAATGTTTTGCATATATCAATTATCTATTAACAATTAGGCAAACAAATCTAAGCATAGGAGAGATAAACAATATCATTTATTCTTTTAAGAAAATAATTTGACCACTAAAATAAGTAGTTCTTTAAATGTTGTTTATATATTTAATAAGAAAAACCTTCCAAGGTGTTTTATATGCTATGTTCAAGTATTTTTCAAATATCAGCAATTTATATCCACTAGTAGTTTTAACTCATAGTGCTTTTATCACACTAAAATAATGTATATAAAGAAAGTAACATATATAACAGTAAAAATAGGTGCCTTTATTAGTTGAAGTTATACTGCTAGTCATTTGTTTTCGTTAAAAATAATAATATTGATATGTATAAATAAGAAAAAATTTGATATTATCACTATAGGGGTGGGTTCCTATTGTAAGTGTATAGTAGTTAACTTTGATATTGCAGGGTGATCCTCCATCTGCTGATATATTAGTTTGTTGCTTATATAATGAAATTTTTTTTATAGTAAACCACAATTAATAACAGATGTTCGGAGGTTTTTTGACAGCCCATGGTCAAGTGATAGCACTGTACTTAATATGAATATATTTGAAATTAAGTACCTACTGAAAATGCCCAGTGAAATTTCACTGTAATTCCAGTGAAATTTCAAAGTAAAAATTCTCTGACATTTCAGTGAAATTTAGTGTTATTTCAGTGATATTCCAGTGTTATTTCTCATGCTTGGAAAAAGCAAATCATGTACATATCTAGATAGGGTTTAGCCTGAAGATATAATTATGTGATGATCATCAGACAGAAAAATATCATTCTAACAAAATTAAGTTCATCACAATGTTCATTGAAATTTCAGTGCCCTTTGAAATTTCAGTGTAATTTCAGAGAAATTTTACTAGTGAATGACTGTTCATTAATGAAATTTCATTGCAATTTTAAGCTTCATTGAAAAACACTGAAATTTCATTGAAATTTCACTGAAATTTTGGTATTATTTCAGTAGGGGTAACATATACAACAGTAATAAAAAAGATGTTGATTGTTTTGTTGCATACTGCCTGTTGGCTGCATTCATTTAAGTGATTTCAATTCAATCAGCATATCCATAATGATTTCAGCTTTCAAAAAGTCCATCTTTTTAAAACAAAAATCGTTAAGACCGCAGAAAAAGAGGAGATGCTTTTTAAGATTCTTCTTATCTGGAGCTCTGGCAGCCCTTTTGTTCAGCGGAGTGGAACCATTTGTGCAATTTGAGTAGAGGGTATCAAGAGGAACAATTCTGTGAAATTATTTTGAATTTGGACAGGTGGTTCTGGAGGTGATGTCTTTTAAAAATATTTCTTATCTGGAGCTTTGGCAGCCCTTTGTTCTGTGAGTGGAACCATTTGTGCAATTTTGGTAGAGTACATTATGAGGAACAATTCTGTGAACTTATTTTGAATTTTGGCCAGTGGTTCTGGCGGCCCTCCTGTTCATTTATGCAATTTGAAAAGAGGGCATCATGGAGACCATTCATGTGAAGATATTTTAAATTTGGACCCGTGGTTCAGGAGGAGATTTGTTTTAAGAAAAAGTTTAAGGATGGCAGATGTACGCCGGACAAAGACCGATCACAATACCTCACCTGAGCCTAGCCTTCAGCTCAGGTGTGCAAAAAACAGCAGACTCAGTTTTATTGGGTCTGTTCATGAGAACTAACGGAAAGTACACCAGTTCTCAATCCCCCTAGCACCGCCTTAAGGGGTATTCTGCTTTTATCAGAACCCAATACTCCTAAAGGACCAGAATATGAAACAAGAGGGTCCTTTGGGCCCTGGGTCACTCACCTGAGTCCTAGAACATAAAAAGAGGATTTATTGGCCTGTGGTTAAGGAGATAGGATTTAAATGTTTTTTCTATTTTTAGCTCTGGTAGCCAAGTTGTTCAGCAAAGAACCATCAAGAATCTTGGCATGTTTTTGAAGTTTTCATCTTATAAAATCTATTTTAGCCTGTGTGGCCTAGAAATGCAATGGACCTGAACCATTTGAACAATGATTAAAGGGGTTCTTATAAGAATCATTCCTGCCAAGTTTGGTCAAAATCCAACCAGTAGCTTAGGAGATTTCATTTAAGACAATTATTAACGGACGATGACCTATCACAAAAGCTCACATTGTCACAATGTGAGAGGTGACTTAACAAGAGCTCCTAAATTGCTCACCTGAGTTTTGTTTAAAGTTTATATATAGGAATCTGTCAAAAGCTGACCATGTCCCTGGTGACACCTGGGGCAAGCCATTTTTGGCCCCAAGGGCGTTATTTGAACAAACTTGGTAGAGGTCCACTGTGTGATGCTACATACCAAATATCAAGGCTCTAATCTTTATTTGTTCAGACAAGAAGATTTTTTACATGTTTTACCTATATTGGCCTCTGTAAAACATGTGAGCCCTGGGGTGGGGAAATTTTGGCCCCGGGGCTATAATTTGAACAAACTTGGTAAAGATTCACTAGGTGATGTTTCATACCAAATATCAAGGCTTTAGGCCTTCTGGTTTCAGACAAGATCATTGTTTCATGTTTCTCCCTATATAAGCCTATGTAAAGCATGTGACCCCCGGGTTGGCATAATTTGAATAAACTTGGTAGAGGTCCACTAGGTGATGCTACATACCAAATATCAAGGCTCTAGGCTATATGGTTTCAGACACGAATATTTTTTCATGTTTTTCTCTATATAAGTCTATGTAAAACATTTGTCCCCAGGGCTGTGCCATGTTTGGCCCCAGGGATATAATTTGAACAATATTTGTTGAGATTTTCTAGGTGATACTTCATACTTAATATCAAGACTCTACTTGTAGTATCTGACAAGAAGAAATTTTTAGGGTTCTCCCTATATAAGCCTATTTAAAACATATGACCACTTTGGTGGGGCCATTTTTGGCCCCAGGGGGGTAATTTGAACAAACTTGGTAGAAGTCCACTAGTAGGTGATGCTACATACCAAATATCAAGGCTCTAAGCCTTGTGGTTTCAGACAAAAAGATTTTTTCATGTTTTACCTATATAGGCCTATGTAAAACATGTTACCCCGGGGTGGGGCCATTTTGGGCCCCTTTGGGTATAATTTGAACAAACATGGTAGAGGTCCACTAGGTGATGCTACATACCAAATATCACAGCTCTAGATTCTATGGTTTCAGACAAGAAGATTTTTCCATGTTTTTCCCTAAATAAGCCTGTGTAAAATATGTGATCCCCGGGGCGGGGCCATTTTTGGCCCCAGGGGCATAATTTGAACAAACTTGGTAGAGATCCACTTGGTGATGCTACATACCAATACCAAAGCTCTAGGCCTTGTTGTTTCAGACAAGGTTTTTAAAGTTTTTATCTTGAAAATCTATTTTTTAGCCTGTGTGACCTAGATATGCAATAGACCGTAACCATTTGAACAATTTTTAATAGGGTCATATAAGGATCATTCCTACCAAGTTTGGTCAAAATCCATATAGTAGTTTAGGAGGAGATGTCCTTTGAAGCAAATTGTTAACAACTGATGATGCACTACCCTTTTCAAACGACGGATGATGCACGACAGACATCCAATGATCACAATAGCCCACCATGAGCCAACCCCTGCGAAATGGTCTAGAACTGTTCTAGAATGTTCTAAAATTATTCTAGAATTTTCTAGAACTATGTTCTAGAACTGTTCTAGATATGTTCTAGAATGTTTATGGGACAGATGTAGAACGTTAAATGGGACAATTTTTTGTTCTACAATTGTTCTAGTCGAGGTAAAAAAACTTGTTCTAGAAAAGTTCCAGAAAATTCTAAAAGTTTTTCCTAGAACAGTTCTAGAACAAATCAATTTTGTTCTAGAACAGTTCCAGAACAAATCTTTAGAACGTTTATGGAACAATTGTAGAACACCCCTCATAAAATGTCCCATTTAACGTTCTATAAATATCTCGGAATAGTTCTAGAACATCTGTAGAATGGTTCCAGAACTATTCCAGAAATGTTCTAATGGTTTGTTCTAGAACTGTTCTAGAATTAACCTTGGTTTGTTCTAGAACAGTTCCAGAACAAATTTTTAGAATGTATATGGAACAGTTGTAGAACAACCCTCATAAATTGTCCCATTTAACGTTCTATAAATGTCTCTGAATAGTTCTAGAACATCTGTAGAATGGTTCCAGAATTATTCCAGAAATGTTCTAATGGTTTGTTCTAGAACTGTTCTAGAAGTAACCTTGGTTTGTTCTAGATCTGATCTAGAACAAACCTTTAGAATTTTTCTGGAACAATTGTAG
Organism: Loripinus fragilis; assembly: GCA_964019695.1. Lineage (NCBI taxonomy): Eukaryota > Metazoa > Mollusca > Bivalvia > Lucinida > Lucinidae > Loripinus > Loripinus fragilis. Next base: position 243,588 of record CAXHUL010000408.1, read on the forward strand.
AACACCCCTAGAAATGTTCCATTTAACATTCTACAAATGTCTCTTAATCATTCTAGAACATTTTTAGAATGGTTCCAGAACAATTCAAGAAATGTTCTAATGGTTTGTTCTAGAACTGTTCCAGAATAAACATTGGCTTTTTCTAGAACTGATCCAGAACAAACCTTTTGAAATTTTCTAGAAAGTCTGTAGAACAACTCTTCAAAAATGTCATATAAAGCATTCTTTTAATGCCCCTGAATTATTATTTTAGAGCATTTTAGAATAGTTTAAGAACAATTTCAGGAATGTTCTAGTGGTTTGTTCTGCAACTGTTCTAAAAAATCTGAACTTTTCTAAAACAGTTGTAGAACACCTCCCCCAAAATGTCCCATAAGGGTTTGGAAATAAGATTCCATCAAATGCTACCTTTATATATCTGGAAAACTGTTGACATTGGTTTAAAACCCAAATAAGTGATCCCAAAATGCAGGTGACACAATAAATAAATAAACATCAACTGGAGGAGAATTATTATAGGGGCCCTAAGTTGGCCTAAATGTTGCTAGTTATTGCCGCCCTGTAACCCCAACCATTTCAAAACATTGTCATGCATTTGACCTTGGAAAAACAGCAACTACAGCAACAATTAACATTAATACTTAAGAAATTGTGTCTCAAGCCTACTCACTGTCCCAGACTATAATACTGTCAAATTTGCCATCTAGAAACTGCCACAAGTGCTTTTTGGGGAGCCTTCATAATCCCTCCAACTCTGGCAGCCATGTTTTTCCCAACATCAATCTGGTTAAATTTATGATAATGACATGCTTGTTCTAGAACTGTTCTAAAAATGTTCTAGAACATTTTTTAACTTTTGTAGAACTTGCTGGTTCAGTAAATTTCAGTAAAATATTTCTCCCGAATTATCAGTGAATTGAAAAATAAATAACATTCATTGCAAAACTGTAACATTGTAGTTTTTGGAAAACTTATTGGATGTTAACTGCTCAACCTCTGTTTTTAGTAATTAAGCCATGATCATCTTCTCATTGTGGTAACATGCCACCCTGTATTACCCCACCCATTTCAAAACATTGTCTTGCATTTGCTAAAAAAACTTACAAACAACAACCCCACCATTAATCAACATTAAAAACCTTACAGAAACTGTTTCTCAGGTCTACTCACTGTCTCAGTCAATACTACTATCATGTTTGCCATCTAGAAATTCCCAAACAAATGTTTTTGAAGAGCCTCCACATTTTCCCTCCAATTCTGGCAGCCATGTTTTCCCCATCATCCATCTGGTTATGACATGTTTCCTCTTTAAATGTTCTAAAAATGTTCTAGAACTTTTTAGAACATTTCTAGAACTTGCTGGTTCTATAAAAGTACTAAATAAGTTCTAGAACTTAATTTTAATTTTCTTTTACTTATTTTGCCCTTTTTTCCTTTCTTTCTCTATATACTGCTAGACCCATGCTTGCGAGTATTATCGACAAGTGTACTTTGTGCACTCCAGGTTGCAGGATGAAAGCCTACAAGTAATTAACCATATCTAAATTACCGTAGGGTTCTTTAACCTGCACAAGGGGTGACCTTCCCTGCAAAGGGGACATCCAGTTAACGTCCCCGTCCCCGTCCAAAGGACCAGGCCTCCAGATAAGAGTGCGTATTGAAAAATTATTTTCTTTATTTCTCACCCAAAACATGTTTTATGTTTTGGGTACTCAAAAGAACCGTCTCATTGCCCAACCACTGAGCTACCTGATGCTTTCTGCTCTTGAGAAGTTTCAAAAATGTTCCAGAATTTATTAGTTTATTTGTAGATTTGACTAGTTCTAAAAAGTAAGACAAATGTTCTAGAACTAAATTAGAATCTTTTTTTAGAAGTTTCTGTCAACTTATTTCGTTCTTGAAAAGTTCTAAAAATGTTCTAGAATCTTATTAGAACATTTTTAGAACTTATTGGTTCTTGATTTGTTCTAAAAATGCTCTAGAATATTTCAAGAACACTTATAGAATGGAAATCAGTTCTAGAATGTGTTTGATTTGTTCTATAACAATGTTCTAGAACAGTTGTAGAACAAGAGTTCTAGAACGAACATATTTACCTGTTTAGAACAGTTCTAGAACAGTTCTAAATGTTTTAGAACAGTTCTAGAACACCTCCGATTTGTAGAACAAAATTTCGCAGGGGAATGGCTCAGGTGAACTAATAAAAAGGCAATTTAAATTTCTTATCTAACTCTTTGCCTTCTGGTGTTGTCTGCTGATGACCTTTGTCAACAGTTTTTGGACCCTGATCAGGCCCAACAGAATGTTGGGCCTGATCTGGATCCAAACTATTTGATGCTCTGATAGCATTACTGAGAGAATTATTGTCAAAAAAGAATTAATCAGCCCTTGACAAAAACACATGCAAAATTTAAGCTTTGCATTCTGTTTTGCATATTGCATGGTAAGGGAAAAAGGCCCCCCTCCCCACCCCTACAAATGACTGTTTTTCAAACATCAGATTAAGATGCAAACTTTTGAAATGGATCACACATGGACCATTTATACTGAATTATACTATTGTCAGCTATTGTAGTTTTTTGTTTGTCTGGTTTGTGGTTTTATGTCTCAGTCAACAGCTATGATCATGTCCAGGCGGCCAGTTTACCTAACTACCCTTTTACTTGGGTAGGCTTGACTTGATCAGTGGCTCTAACCAGTACTTCATGCACAAATTTCATTTGTAATTGATAGGAACCCTTCTTGAATCAGGGGGATGAGGAGTCCGGGTTGAAATTGCTGTCAGACAGGCTATCATAATAAAAAATAGTGAGTATGAACCAGAATCCATTGTTCATTTAAAGAGATATTGTGTGTGTGTGTGTTTTGGTCAAATGCCGACATTGAAAAGTGCTGGTTTGACCTTGAAAATAAGGACAAGGTCACCTGAATCTAATAATTTCTTAGCCCCCCAACCCAACAACCAAAGGTCCAGATATTGAATTTTTTAGCATAAAATTGCAATTATTTTCAGTTTGAAAATGTGTTTTGGATGCTCTAAAAAACAATAACTCATTTTGAGACGGTTCTTTTGATTACCCACAACATATGTTTTGATTAAGAAATATAAAAATAATTTTAAACTATGCAATCTTATCTGAAGGCATGACCAATGGTTCTAAGCAAGTTTGTTCGAAATCCACCAATTGGTCCAAATGATACTATCCAGACACAAGGCTAATTTTTACAGTCTTATATAAATAGGATGATGACCTTGAAAATTAGGTCATGGTCACCAAAATATTATCAACTTTACTTTGTGCCACAATAATACTATATGTGAAGTTTGACCAGAATCCATTAATTGTTCAGTTCAAGAGAATGATTATATAACATGAAGAAACCCCATTTTGGTGAAAATTTGACATTTCGAACTTGCTGGATCACCAAGCACTTAAATCTATGACCCCCCTCTCAAAAAACAATGGTCCGGATAAGCAATATTTTTGCATGAAATTGTATTTATTTTCAGTTTTAATTTGTGTGGATAGCAAATTTTTAGCCGAAATTGTGATTCCTTTCAGTTTGTTATGTGCCTAGGGTACTCAAAAGAACAGACTCATTGAGACGTTTCTTTTGGGTACCAACAACATAAGTTTTAGTTGATTTATAATACAAAATAAAATATTTTCAACTATGCACTCTATCTGGAGGACTGAAAAATGCATGCAAGTTTGATCAAAATCCAACAACTAGTTAAGTAGATAGTGTGCTGAAAATAGTGTGCAGAAAATAAGCTAAAATGACACTGAACACTTGTAACCAATGTATCCCACACCTTCAGTTGGGGTGTGGGGGCATAATTTGGGCTGGAGGTTGATAGGAACAAAGAGACATATTCTGTTTACTGCGAAAAAAAATTGTATCTTGTAGAACTGCATCTGTGTTAGATTAATCCTTTACCTGCTAGTGACAACTTTTGTCATCTGCTGATATCCTGTGCAAACAGTTTGGACCAGATCAGGTCTGACAAAGTGTAAGGTCCAAACTGTTTGAAAATGATGGTATCCATGTAAGAATTTTGAAAAAGGATAATTGGAGATTCTATATAGCCTTCAAAAAAGATAAAAAGGCAACTAAAATTTCTAATTTTACCCTTTGCCTACTGGTGTTGCCTGCTGATGACCTTTGTCAACAGTTAGGACCAAGATCAGGCCCAAAATTCTGTTATGCCTAACCTCGATCCAAACTATTTGATGCTCTGATAGCATTACTAAGAGAATTGTTGTCAAAAAAGAATTAGCAGCCCCTGACAAAAACACATGCAAAATTAAAGCTTTGCATTTGTTTTTGTTTTTTCATATTGGTAAGAAAAAAATGCCCCTTCCCACCCCTGTAATGGCTGTTTAGATTAAGATGCAAAATTTTGTAGACCACTGGAAGCAAATTATATTATTGTCAGGCTTGTAGCTCTTTTGTTTGCTGTGTTTGTGGTTTTATGTCCCAGTCAACAGCTATGTTCATGTTGAGACAGCCAGCTTTTTACCTAACCACACTTTTTCCTGGGTAGACTCAGAAGCTATAACCAGTACTTCGTGCGCATACTTTTCACTTGTAACTGAGGGGATTAACCCCCCTTGAATCACTGGGTAAGGATAAGAATGATTACAGACTCAGAGATCAAACTCATGACCCATGGATTTGCTGTCAGACATGCCCCTGATCAGCTATATACTGACCTCCCACTATACTATTGCAACATGCAGATTGATGCTTTGAATGTAAATTTTTAAACACATTTGAAAGGGCATGCCCAAGGATCAACCTGTGAAATTCCACAAATTGATTTTGGAGGCGATATTTAAAGTAAATAACTGACTGACTATGGACGATCACAAAAGCTCATCTTGAGCCGAGAGATTATAAGATATGAAATGCAGATATTGTTATGTTTCCCTTTCTTCATAGGAACTTTTTAAACACATTAACTATGAGATCTATGTATGCAGTGTTACTTTAGCAAATTATGCAGGTACTTAAGATGTCATAATTGACATAAACACAGTTTACTAGGATTAAGTCATTTTAAGTTCTTTAAGGCTAAATGTTCAGAAATATGGGATTTGGCAATCAACACTGCATGGATTGGAGATTCTAGCCTTTAAAAAAGACAATAAGACAATTTTCTCATTACATCCTTTGCCTGTTGGTGTTGTCTGCTGATAACCTTTGCAAACAGTTTGGACCTTGAACGGGCTTAATAAAATGTTGAGCCTGATCCATCTAAAACTGTTTGAAAATAATCATTTAGATAAAAACTATCCAGCCACTGACAAAAAATAGGCAAAATTTCCTAGCATATCAAAAAGTTAACTTGACCTGAAATCTTGACCATTACTAATTTCTTACAGCCCTTGCAGGATGTAAAACTGGAGCAGCCTTTCATCTATTATAGTAACAATTAGTTATGCTGGGTTGGAATTCACCTTAATGAACTACAGTAGATAATCTAAATATTTGGGTGCATAACCTTTTAGAAACTGAATAATTCTACTGATGTTTCAAAGATGCAAAATAATAGGATTATACTATTTTTCATTGAAACAGGTAAACAATGGTAGATGTATAACTGCAGTTTTAGGCAGTTAATGATATATACCTGTATAAAATACCTGTTAACTGGATTATTTCATATTTATCCCCACACTTTTTTAAAAAAGCGATGGGGATATTGCAATCGCCTCCGTCTGTCCATCAAGCTATCTCCTCCTAAACCAGAGGACGAAATCCAACCAAATTTTTTGTCTGAGTTGCTCACATGAATGGGGCATGCAAAGGTGGGTATGAAAATATTTACAATTTTAGGCTGAAAAATTTTGTTTATTTCAACCTATGGCTATTGGTGACAAGAGGCTGGATAGGGGGAGGAGAAAAGGGGACAGAATGGAAACCAGAGGGTTGTAAGTTTAAATCCGGCAATATTGGGTCATTTTTATATCTTTTTTTTTCAATTATTTAAATGCTTTGTGACAGTGCGAAATGGGCATGATATGAAAATGGTGGGTTTCTATCCCGCTAGTAGTCCCAGTTTGTGTCTGTGTCGCCTTTTTTGTGTTCAATGCAGCTAGTTCAATAATTGCGAAACTACCTGGACCAGTTCATGTGTAGTTATATGGGAACACAGGTCAGCCTGTGCATCCCTACCATCTAAAATTATTGCTAGTCAGGAAGGTGTGCACTTTTAAGTTTAGACAAAACTTCCAGGTCATGTAATAATATCAACTATTGTCTAGCTTGTAGGCAGATTATGGTGTAGGCCCTAACCAGGTATTGTCTCATTATACAACATGTAATGTTCACAAGATGTCCACCAGTGGTTTGAAATTAAAGCTACTTTTTGAACAATGATTTTTAACGAAATATTGTACGTCTTGAATATCAACAGCCATCACTCTGTAGATATGAAGCTCACCTCATATGTTAAGATCAACCCTAAAATATTTTCAGGTCTGATCTGGGTCCAAACTGTTTAGAAAGGATATCAATAGCCATCGACTGTGAAATAATGGTCACTACTCGCCACCTCTCTTACAAGACCAGTGGCCATGTATACAGCTCTTGCGTGCCATACTCCATGCCAGTGAAACTTGTCCACTGACCAAGACAAACCTGCAGTGCAATGATAGGGCCATGATCAGACAGATCTGCAGTAGCAAGCCAGAGGATGTCACGCAGGCCTCCAGATAAGAGTGTGATTTGGGAAATTATTTTCTTTATATTTCATCCAAAACTTATGTTGTGGGTACTCAAAAGAACCGTCTCAATGAGCACCCAAAACACATGTTTAAATTAAAAGGGTAAGAAAATAATTAAATTTTTACGCAAATAAAATGTCCTTAACAGGATCAATGGGATGTGGCCATGATAAGGCCAAGCGAGGTACTTGCACTGCTTGAGCTTGAGGACCTCAACCTCATTTTGAGAGAGAAGGCTGGCTTGGGCATGTGGAGCACTATAGTGGTGCAGTCAGAACAGCATGTGATATACACATTGATGGCAAGCGGGGGACAGGGAGGCCCGAGCTAACATGGAAGAAATTGATGGAGAAAGACTGCCGTGAGTGGAAGCTCAAGACAGATGACCCTCTAGAAAGGAGCATCTGGAGATCAGGTGTGAGATCTGCTAGGCCTGCAGCTACCCGGTTATCTTGAAGGGGACCCACTGATGTAGATGATGTCCCTACACCTGCATGTTAATAAAAATCTGATTATGATATGATCACTCTTTCTATGACTTGGACCTTGTGCAACTAACAAGGTCTAGACTTAATCAGTGGATATAATGCATTTCTTTTCAAATTTGGGGCTTTGTGTCCTTTTAACAATTTATCAGTTCTGCCAAGATGGCCACTTTATAATTGTGTATACCATTTTTCTTTTGTTTGATTTGGTTCTTTATGTCCCAGTCAACAATTTTTCAGTTATGTCAGGACAAGTCTTTCCAGAGGGTTTTCATGGGTTGAACGAGCACTAGGCAAGGGTTCATGTGTCTTGCTCAAGAACACAAAGCAGTAATGTCGGTGAGGCTCGAACCCACATCCCCTCGGTATTGAGTCAAGCACTCTACCACCGAGCCATTGCGCTCCCATACCATTTTGCTATGTTCTATATTACCTCTACCACAAAATACACCCAGACCAGAACTCATAACCCTACTCACAATATCAACCTATACCATAGACTGTCAGAAAAGAGATGAATTGACTGAGAAGGTTCTACATCAGATGTTAAAGCAATTTATCAACCTCATGCAAGCGTGTAAGTGTATCGGTATAAAGAATGTGTGTGTGTGTGGGGGGGGGGGGGGGGGGGCTATAGAAAAGTATCCAATTAGAGCTCATGAACAGTCTCATCAGCTTCTTGGATATACTGATAAAATCAATGTTGCTGAGGTTACATCTTGTAAGGTAAAGATCCAGATAAGATGCTCAACACTATTTTTATTACCAACCATCTTTTCAGCCAGTGATTATCAAATGGTTCCCTGAATAAGCTGGTAATGTTTAAAGAGGTCACTTGTGTATATGCAGGTATTTACTCTTTCCCTGCTAATGGAAACTTTTGTCGTCTGCTGATAACCTTTGCAAACAGATTGGACCCAGAACAGGAACATCCATCCTGCTCTTTATCCAAGCTGCTTGATACTCTGATAGTGTTTTTGAAAGAAAATAATGAGAAAAGTCAGCAGACAATGAATAATAATGCAAAATTACCCAGCATGCAAAGAGTTCAGTTAGTGCTTTAGGTTTGTGGTTAGTGAGATCTGTGATACTAAATAGGAATTTAGCATGCAAAAGTTTCCATTACAGTCAGTCATATACAGATGGAAAACAGATGAAACTGGATTCAACTAAAGCTTTTTGGTATGTCTTTTGATTAACTTTAAGATACATTTATGCACTTTTCATCCCATGGATAGCAGACTTTTTGAAAATATTCTAAAGTTACATATATGTGACCATACAATCATGTTTCATGTTAGATTGATTTGATGCTATTCATCACAGTCAACTCTTTTTCAGTTCTCTCTTTTCAAAAGCAATTTTCTTGTACCGAAAATGAGCTGTACATTTTTGGGACTGACTCTGAACTGTTTTCTTGAACCTCTTGAGAAATTGCTTGTGATATAGGTGCCAGGTTTTGTTTTCTTGCTTTACGTCCCAAGTCAACAGCTATGGTTATGGCGTGGCGGTCAGTTCACCTAACCACACTTTTTCCTGGGCAAGCTTGAACAAGCAGTTAACCAGTACTTCGTGCACATACTCTCGCCTGTAACTGACAGAACCCTTCTTCGATGAATCAGCGGAAGGGAGGAGAATGACCGTAGAAATTATTCCATGATCAATCTCCACGAAAGTATGGTATCGGGCCGGGATCGAGGTGTTCGAGTCATTTGATTATGGTATTTTAAGAAATATGTGAGCTGAAAATACCGTATTTGACAAATGAATATGAATTTACTTGCCTAATCTTCCAATGGATTACCTGATCCCAAATATATATAAAATATATATATATATTGTATTTGATTTTTTATTTGATCTTGATTTGATTCTTTACATCCCATCAGCACCCTAGATAAGCAGCGTATTTGCGTAAATAAGCAATTAAAATCCTCAATAAAGCAATTAAAATGAAATGTGTGCGTACTGAAAAGCAATGCTAACGATCGGTATGCAATTACATGCGATGTCATTGCGTACCATTTGGTCCATTTCGTTTCCATTTGGGTAATAAACAAATGCCAGTCAGGTATTGATTTTTTTTACTGGCGACGCAATATAACTCCAGTTTTATGAATAAAATAACGCTGTCCAGTCCAGCATTTCGCGGAAAAACGCTGATGAAAGTGAAACTTTGCAAAGTGTACAGGCTCGAATGTCAACAAGTGGATGAGATTTGCTTCAGATACAATAAAATCTGTCTGTTAGTTTGATACTTTAGAAGGCAGAAGATGGGTGTGCAAGCACATTCCCAATGGCTTCATGCAATAAGAAAACGTGTAATCACAGAAAAAAACATGGCGTAAAAAAATATGAAAATACGCAATGTCTTTGCAAGTACGCAATTGAGGATTACCAGGTTGCGTAAATACCCAATTGACCCAAAAGCTTATCTAGGGCGCTGTCCCATCATGCAATCTTTCAGTTATAAAGGGACGGTCTTCCTGGGTTTAACCAGTACTAAGCTAGGATTAATGTGTCTTGATCAAGGACACAATGCAGTGATGCCAGTGAATATAAAAAAAGAAAACTACTATCCAACTACCCTTAAAATACCAATGGACTGGTCCTATTTTAGGGGTGGGAAATTTCATTGCGCTTAAAACGGTTAAATGCACTAGTTATTGGATTTGGAAGCATCATCAAATAATCTATGTCTGTGACAAGTTGCGTTGTTGTTGTCACTATAGTTTTTGTAGCTTGTCAATTTGTCATATAGATGCCCGGTGTTCGAGTCATTTGATTCTGGTATTTTAAGAATTATGTATGCTGAAAATACTGTATTTGACAATTGAATTTACTTGCCAAATCTTCCAATGGATAATCTGATCCCAAATATATCAATACATTTGTATTTGATTTTTTGTTTGATTTTGATTTGATTCTTTACATCCCATCAACAATCTTTCAGATAAAAAAAGAAAAATACTATCCAACTACCCTTAAAATAGAAATGGACTGGTCCAAAATAAATAAGAGTGGGAAATTCCATTCCGCTTAAAACGCTTATGTGCACCATTTATAAGGTTTAGAAGCATCATCAAATAATCTATGTCTGTGACAAGTGGCATCGTTGTTGTTGCTTTTTTTGGGTGGGGGGAGGGGGGACTGAGGAAATTATCTGTCAGCTTTGATGATCTTTCAGCTCACAAGGAAGTAAACAAATATTGAGAGAAAGGGGAAGTTCTTACTTTGAAAGTATAAATAAATTGTGTCTTGTTTACTGTCATGACTGTCAAACTTTTATTCACTATCCTTCAATCTGTCTCTTTGTTTCCGCGCTGTAAATGTCTGATTACCTTTGTAAAGCGCAACCTATATCATTTAGCTTCTTGATAATTTTCCAATCTATGAGTTCAATTCTACCTGACAAAATGCACAAACACAAACAAAGCCAGTGTTTTTGTCATTCCCCAGCATTTTAAAGATGCCACATTGTTTGTTTACCTATTGTGAAGATTGCATAGAAGACTACCAAATTGTCGAACGAACATCAAATTCACTTCCAGAATTTTAGAAGCTGCAACTTGATTGGTCAATTCAAAGGTCACCAGAAGACGAACGCCTACGGGCAGGTGTCAGATCTAGCTGTGGCTAAAATGGGTTTTAGTAAAATGCATTTAAGCCCCCTGGTGGCTTAGGCTGCTGTCCATTCTAAGGCGGTGGTTCTGTTCTTGTTGATTAATCAGTGATTGTTACTCCCATTGTGAGAGTCTTAATTGTTGTATGTTTTGTTATATGTAACTTTATGTCCATTATAATTCTTGTTTTGCAATCATCTTGATAGGGAAGAGAGAGCTGGTTGCTTTGCTTGGTTTGTCTTCCTGGGTTTGTCTGCAGTTTGTGATTGTGGGATTTCCTGATCATACTCACTTTTGTTAATCAGATTATTTAGCGATTTAATTTGACTTTTGGAAAAAGTGTTTAGTTGTATGCCTTGAGAGCTGAGTCTAGCTCTGTGAAATTCTCTTAAACCATTTTACACCACAGTGCTTCACTCCTGGCCCCATATACTGATATAGGGGAGTACAGATTCTTGAGGCCATGGAGGAATCATCCCTTAAAGTATTTTGGAAAATATCCCATATCCCTAAAAGAATTAGGCAAATATCCCCACAATTCAGAAAGCGTTGTATCCCCATATCCCTTAAATTGATCCTTTAAATATTTACAAAATTTAAGTTTTTGGCCAATATCCCTGTATCCATAAACGCCCTTCCAGGGCCTCATTCTTCATTAAACTGGCTTGATGGATCAATTAATGGATACAAACAAAAAATAACATGAACTGAACATACCTGCTATATTTAGAAGCCTATTGATTGATATCATTTTAAATAAGCTTAATATTATTGCATGTTGCAACGAAAAGTTGATTTTTGAAATATTCATTGAAGTGATGATCGATAACTCTTGTGAATACATGTATAACTACAACTGCATTACTGGCATGTGTCCTGTGTTATATTACGGGACATCTCCTAAACTGCTGGCTTGATTTTGATTAAACTTGACAGGAATGATCCTTGTATGGCCCCCTTTGAATAATTGTTCAAATAATTATGGCCTGTTGCATATCTAGGTCACACAGGCTATAAATAGTTTTTTTTTTCAGATAAAAACTTTAAAAATCTCCTTATCCAAAACCAAAAGGCATAGAGGCTTGATATTTGGTATGTAGTATCATCTATTAGACCTCTACTAAACTCATTCAATTTATACCACTGGGGCTAAATATGGGCCCAGCCAGGGGTCACATGTTTAACATTTGCTTATATATTGGGTAAGCATGAAAAAAAACTCTTCTTGTCTGAAACCACAAGACAAGGAGCCTTGATATTTGGTAGCCTATGTAGCAGCACCTGATGGATCTTTGCCAAGTTTGTTCAAATTATGCCAGTGGGGTCAAAAATGGGCCCACCTGGTGGTCACTTGCTTTACATAGACATATACATGTATAGGGAAAACATGAAAAAAATTGTCTGAAACCCCAAGGCATAGCTTCGTGATATTTGGTCTGTATTATCACCTAGTGGTCCTATACCAAGTTTGTTCAAATTATGCCCAAAGGGTCAACAATGGGCTTGCCCAGGAGATGTAATGTTAGGCATATACAGGGAAAACAAGAAACAAATCTTCTTGTCTGAAACCACAAGGCCTAGAGCGTTGATGTTTAGTATGTAGCATCACTTAGTGTACTTCAACCAAGTTTGTTCAAATAATGATCCTGGGGCTTAAACTACCCCACTCCAGGGCCACATGTTTAACAAAGGCTAAATTATAGCATATAGTGAAAAATCGCAAAATATTTTCTTGTCTGAAACCACAAGGCCTAGAGCCTTGATATTTGGTATATAGCATTACCTGATGGTCTTCTACCAAGTTTGTTCAAATTATGGCCTTGGGGCAAAAACTGACCTTGGCCCTCTTGTTTATGTAAATTGCAGGTCTAATAATATTTTGAAATAACAAGATTGTATAAATTCAAATGAAATAGAATATGGCTCTATTAGCAGGAGCATTCATTTTGTACAATAACAGTGAAGCAGTGTAGCTAAGGGGGCACCACTGGGAATGAATTGGTGAAATTTCATTGAGGACAGACCTTCTTTTCATAATATTCCTTTATAGCTCACCCAAGCATGAAATAAAGAATCAGCCTTGAAAATATATATATATATATATATATATATATATATATATATATATATATATATATATATATATATATATATATATATATATATATATATATATATATATATATATATATATATATATATATATATATATATATATATATATATACAAATTTCACCATGATTTTAGCTCACCATAATGTGAGCTGTTTTGATCATAGGATGTCTGTTGTCCATCCGTCAGTCTGTTCGTCAGTTCGATGTCTGTCACCATTTCTTTAAACAACGTCTCCTCCCAAACCTCTGGGTCGATTGTCACCAAACTTTGCAGTATGTAAGTTTTTCAAAAGAATTCCATTTCAGAATTCTGGTTGCCATGGCAACCAAAAGGAAAATCTTTAAAAAAAATCTTCTTGTCAAAAATAACTGGACAGATTTTAAAATAATTTGGTACAAATGGTCCTGGGGTGACTCTCTACTAAAGTTGTTCAAATTGTTATTGTTTGAAAAAACATGGCAGTGGTTGAAAACCATGACTGCCAGAGGTATGTGGCCTGTTTAAATATAGGCTGATAAATGGAAATGTAAGGAGACAGTACATTTTTTTTCTTGATAAGTGGAAAGGAAAAAGGGTATTCTCCCTTGATTCCGATTTATTTTTGTTAGAAGTTTTAGTGTTTAAATGAGGCTAAACCCATTGCGCACAATTCCTGCGGCGGGAAACAGGGAAAATTGTCTGGGTCGTGTCTTTCCAATCATTTATGGATTCGGATCAATACAGTTTCTAGATACTCTTATGTCATATTCACTGGTTGGGAGCGAAAGTACCTTTGACCCCTTGTGTCGATCTATATAGTGGACGAATCATTGTGTTTTTCTATGATATTAATGATAGTCTGTGTTATGTTACATGTGTAATTGTGTTTTGGACATAGAAAATTTGGTAAGCGTGTTTTATTTATTCATGTGTTCCATATAGAAAAGCTTTGGGCGAAGCTAGATGTCGTTTTCTATGGTCTAAATTGGTTTTTTTCAACTGCAAATCACTAGAACTTGCAAGAATTTCACATCACCTGTGAACAGAAAATCGACCGGTTGAGCAATTTGATTGAAACAAATTATCGTTTAATGCCTTTTTAAGATAGAATAATGATCTATGATGACTTTTACTTAAGATAAATGTCCTAAGAAATGTGTATGAAAGCACACGTGAGGCTTGAGCGACTATTCCAAAAATTTTCAGACTGTATGGTATGTCGCAGTAGTGTATAGCTTGTGTTATGACACTTTGATTTGTCTGTATGGTGTGTTATTTTTAATATGCAGTAGTTTTTAAGCTAAATTGATAAATAGTTTTCTTTGAGACAAAACAATGATGCTTTATTATGTAAAGTAAAGCTACGTTAACTGTTTACCTCAGAGAGAGACGCCTTTAACACTTTTACAATCATGGCAGACACAGATCAGCAGCTCTAGTAAGAGCTACCTGATCAGGGTTTACTCTGTTTGATAATGAAAATATAGTAACATTATGATCCTACAATAGTGGATATGACAAGTAATATATTTGGTCAATGTGCAAACGTGAAAGTTTATTATTGCCCCAACTTTTGAAAAGTTGAAGGGACATATTGCTTTAAGCTTGTCCATGCGTCCTTCCATTTAAAATTTAAGATAGGGTTTTTAAGTTTCATAGATGGATTCCTCATCAAGAAATAAGTGACTCATATTAAATTTAGTCTGGATTATCTCCCTTCGTGGAGCTTTGCCCCTTTTTAAGGGCCATTATGAAATTTTGTAATTAAGATATATCAAAAACTGTACAGCTAGAAGCTCCAAACGTGGTCAGCTGATAAAGTAAATGAGCAGATTACCTGCTGAAAATTAAAAATATTTTTTTCAACTATTGCCCTTTGCAAATTTGAACATAGAAAACTTGATATCTCAAATGTTCTTACAGCTAGGAGCTTTGAACAACCTTGAACAGCTGATAGAGGATAATGAATAGAACAGGTGGTGAAAACTAAAAAAAAATCCAGTTATAGCCCTTTACATTTTTAGAGTTATTTCCCTTAGCAAATTTGGACATCAGAAACTTGTAATACAGATATCTTGAATACTACTAGAACTAGTACCCTCAGATTTGGTCAGCTGATAGTTTTCCCGGTGGAAAGGATGGTGAGATTATTCTTATTGCCAAGCTAATGGTTGGGGCATAGTTTTTCATAAACACAATTTCTAGTTTATATAATTATTCGTAGTGGGCGGCGCTTACCATGAATGATCATGAAGGAAGGGATTGAAGTGTTTTAAAATTACCTATAATGAGAAATTCTTGGAGAAATTGCATGCGTTGAGTGTATTAGATGAACCTGTAAATTACTAACGAGCACCGTGTATAGACCTGGGGGAATGGTTTAAGAGAACTCTTAAGACACACATTGTTTTCTTCCCAAATCCAAGCTATATACGAGAGTGACTCAAAAATAAATGAGAGTTGATACACATCTTTTAAGTAAAGTGACGTACGACAGTCAAATTTAGCACATTTATTCAATGGACTATCCTGCCTCAGAATATGCAAAAACATGATCATGCAAAGTATAGGTTACTGTTGCTAAGCAAACAAAGAGCGCAATCTTATGCCATGCGTTCACGCTGGAATAAAGCGCTGCTGTGGAAACACAATACAAAAGTGAGCTACATCAATTTGTGTATTTGTTGCAAATAAAATGCTTAAATCCATTTTTACTTACTGCAACAACTTTAATTTAGGCATTTGAATTTTATTCCACAAAAATAATGAGAATAAGGCAATTTTCCCAAAACAAAAATCACCAACAAAAATACCCCCACCAATATAAATGGTCCATTCCAGAATTGAAACTGTCACATAAGTATTATATTGCAGGGATCCAGAAATTTTGTCAGGGGGAGGGCAGTTCCAACAGCCAGAAAACAGCCTTGATAACTTTTTTTTAGTCCTCATCTTATTTCTATACCTTTACAAGGATTCAGAGGGGGTTCAACTTTTCCAGGGGGGTCCAAATGCTTATTTCTATAGAAAACACATATACATGTACAATGTAACTTAAGATTTTCTGGGGGGGGTGGGGCCATATCCCCCTCTAGATCAGCCCATGCTAATCTAGTGAAATAATC
The DNA here is from genome assembly GCA_964019695.1 of Loripinus fragilis. Classification (NCBI taxonomy): domain Eukaryota; kingdom Metazoa; phylum Mollusca; class Bivalvia; order Lucinida; family Lucinidae; genus Loripinus; species Loripinus fragilis. Next base: position 259,650 of record CAXHUL010000408.1, read on the forward strand.
ATGTTTATACTACACTACCAATTTAGATCTTCTGGAAATCGAAATCGTGGAACCAAGTTGGGATATCCAGGACCAGAAGTACACCAAAACAATGGCTACCTTGAGTGTAAGGCTTCTAGACTTTCCTGTCTAGAAGGAGGCAATTCTTACCTATAGCCTGGCCTATTTGAGCATGCTAGAGAAACGCATCCTGCCTTCAAGTTGAGATAATCAGGATCAGTCATACACCTAAACACGATTATTATATAAGATACAATGGCTTCCTGGAGTGAAGGGCCTTTAGACTTTCCCGTCTAGATGGAATCATTTCAGAAACGTATTTCATAATTATTATCAGGATTACCAAACTGTACCTCTGGCCTGGCCATTTGAAGCATGTTATAGAAAGGGATCCTAATCCCTAGGCTGCCATACCAGGCTAGAGTAGAAGAATCTATCTGTACCCATAGACACCACAGATGGTACTCTCAAGTTTGCTTCATACGTAGAGAGCTGATTGCTTTGCTTAATTTGTCTTACTGGTGTCTCGTGATGGTTGAGCGGCTCTTCCTCGCGGTGCCACGGGGTAGTCTGCAGTTTGTGATTGAGGTATTTCCTGATCATACTCACTTACTATTTTGGACCCAGCATCTACAATTTACACAAAAAAGTATCAGGAATATCAGGCATACCCAAAAAATATTTGAAATTTTACGGTCCCAAAAATATTCCATTCGGTAGCCAGACCTTAAAAAGCCCTAAACTGTATATAAATGACCCACCAAAAAGTACAATTGTGTTTTGACCCCCCCCCCAAAATATATATATATATATATATATATATATATATATATATATATATATATATATATATATATATATATATATATATATATATATATATATATATATCCACAATTTCTTCATACCCCAAAAAATATTCATTTTACTGGAATTTTGAACCCAAAATAATGTTCAGAACCTTCATAAGTATAAATATATCGGAGCCCCCCACCCCTCCCTTGGGATAGACACTGCCATAGGAGAACCCACCACTGGAAGAGTGTCACTCTGTACTTTCAGTATTCAACAAGCATATGCCAAGTTTTCTCATTTTAGGAAAAGAATTTCAAACATATTATAATGTTACTCTTGAAAAATATTGAAGCCCCATTAATATGATAGTATCATGACATAATATACAGCATTTCTGCAACATAACATACAGTGCTGATAATCAGTTTTGCAACACACAATACAAAACAATTTTTGACCCCTCTTTGATTTTCGTTGCAAATAATTGCACTTCCATATCACGGTATTTAGAAATATTAATAAAATATGAAACTAAATACATCATGAAAAACTCATAATGCAACATCAGTCATTTCAAATAAGGTTAATGGCAAATATTTATGAAATGGTTCTGGTGTTGCTTTTAAAATCGAAAGTAAAGTAATGATTTTCTAAGAATAAATGTGAAAATAACAGAAATCACAGCAATAAGCAGAAAAACAGAGTAATACATCGAAAAACCCTTTACTCATGCTTCCCAAACTACTGGTATGAGTTGAAATTCTCATGATAAGTAAATTTAAATCACTTAAATGAACAATCTGAAACTTACCCTGCATGTTTTTTCACAATGATTTGTCCACTATACAGATCAACAGAATGGGTCACATGTACTTTTCGCTACCAACCAGTGATATTGATATTTCAACATTTTCTTACAAAGTATGGTAATTAAAATGTGTACGAAAAATCTATTGACCTTTTATCATAACTGATCGTCTCAGTACCAAATATAGATAGATGCACGCACGGACGGACGATGCAAAAATTATATCCCTAAGGTTGGCGGATAAAAATTGGTAAATTTTATACTAAATAAAACTTGGCCTGTAATTTATGATTATATACCTGTGTAATCCAATGCACCAATTACAAAAAATACCGCATGGAAACCATTTTTTAATTTGAGACGTATAGACAAGGGTGATGCTTCTTGGAAAGGGCATAGTGAATTGTTACTGCATCATAGAAAAGTTGGTACATGGAATGTATTGTCTCTTTCAGAGGAAGGGGTTGATGTGAACAGCCAGCACAAGAATCTCTAAATATGTTCTGTTTGGGTATTGGATGAGGAGACTCAATTTTGAAGAAAAATGAAAGTTTCAATAGACACGTCTCATTATATCAACAGATACATGTGAACTGCAAATGAGTTTATTCCTTGAAACATAGAAAAACGGGTGTACAATTTTATATTTGTTCTGATTCATGGAGTATGAATTGGTGTGTGTAGGAAAGGCTGTTAAGATGCACACCTGTATTGCATATAATAGCATATGCAGGATAGGAATTCTCTTTCATTCAAAATATAACTGAGCAATTTCCTGTGATTTGTGCTTGTTAACAACTTTCTGGTATAATAGAGTGTGGTATCATTGGGGATTATCTTACTGTTGTGGGATTTTTACCAACACATGCAGAAATGGAAAAAGAACAAAAACCTACAAGATATTCTATTTAAAGTATAAAAAAGAAAACAGGTTTTCCACAATGTGGTGTATTCGTTTTCAAATGTGTGCTAAGTCAGTGTTTTGCCATTCAGCCGATAAATTGTTCCAACCATATCTCAGTATTCATTTATGAAGCAGATTTTCATTTTCATTGGAATAGACTCATTCACACTTGACTTAGGATATTTCACCTCAAAACGCGTATACCACTTAAAGTGAACACTGAGTACTATAATCGATGTAGGATAACACAAGAGGCTGCTAGGCCGACGTGAATATCACTTTTAAGGGTAGATAAATCATCATGTATACCGAAATTGAAGTCAGTAACTGTTTTGTTATATGACTTTTCAGCTAAGAATGCAAATTTTCTGCTTCCACTTTTGTTGTTGAAGTCATGTTTAACCTTCAACCTAAGGACTTTCTCACAAGTTTTATCAAAATATTAAAATATTTTAATGTAGTATTTTGCTTTTTTAAGTGTATATTAATTCTCCAAATGTGGAATGTAAGATTCAAACATAAAACTGTTTTACATTTTGTTTATTCAAACACAGATAAATGAACAAATAAAACAAAACAAACAGTTGCTAAAATTCATGAAAGTCTTTTGTTCACCTTTTGGGATGTGCAAATATCAGAAATCGATACAATCAAGCACCACACCTTACCCAGGATACAAATGGGAAAGTGACAACTTCACAATTAGACATCACAAACAAAAGCCAAGAGGTCAGCCCTTACCCAGCAGGTGACCACAAGGCATCAATAAACAGACGCACACGAAAGCATAACAAAAACAAGATCCACAAAAAGCACCACCTTGGAACTGTTTGTAAAAATATTTTACTGGAGGGCTTAAACAGGTTTCACAGCGCTTTGTCAATTTCATGCAGCACATTCTAGTTTATACTCATCATGCTATTTTTAGTTCTCCAGAGGGTAATATTAGAAAAGTGTCAAAAATATTAACTTCTGGAAACTAGTTTGAGCTGGTTTTCATGCAATATTAACTTGTAGGCCAGTTTAGACTGGTTTTCAGGTAGAGATAGAGCCAATCAGGAAACAGGATTATCTCCAGTCATATAACAAGATAAATCTACTGGTAAGTTTCGACCTTAGATGGATCACAGGTTAGACAAATCCACAGATATGAAAGCTGGATGTTATAACGACTATATCTTACCTGTTTTCAGTTTAAAGTCAATAGCAGGAACTGTAGATATTTGGTTTTTAAATAACTTTTACAGTCTGCGTAGCCTTGCATGTGATTATTTTTAAGCTCATCCAATCTTTTATCCGTCTTAGGTCCAAAGGATCATTGACAGTTTGAGCCTTATACGCATATTTTTCTGATTCACAGAATGCTGCTTTTGAGCTTCTGGTGTGATGCATGTAATATCAGTCAAAAAGGTTAATCTAATGGCAAGGGCCAGCTAGCAAAATATTTCAAAATCCCTACGCACTCAAGTGATATGGTGTGTAAAATGGGGAGGGGGATGAAATTTCATGACAGGGAAAAGTGATTAAAAAGTGATTCTTGCACTTTTTCTTGATTTATTTGGTTGACATAGTTGTTTTAAAAGCAAAATATGTTTTGTAATAAAATGATTTTGAGGAGATAATTTAGAAGTTGCCTGTATATTTTTGTCTACATGTACCATAAATTATATAACTGAAACCTCAACAAAAGAAATGAAAAAGGGGCTGTAAGAGCTGTGGATAATTAAGTTCTTTAAATGACATCTCATGGATCATGAGATGTCATTTAAGACCTTTCTTATTCAAATTTCCAAATTCAAATTGATTTCACAGAATAGTTGCTCATGATGCACCCTACCAAAATTGCACAAATGGTTCCAATCTACTAAACAAATGGGCTGCAAGAACTCTAGATAAGGAATGTCTTTAAACAGCATTTCCTTTTGAACCATTGTTCAAAATTCAATACTGTTTCACAGAAATGTTCCACATAAGGCCCAATACCATAATTGCACAAACGGTTTGGAAACACTAAACAAAAAGGCCGCAAGAACTATAGATAAAAATATCTTTAAATGACTTCTCTCCTGAACAAAATTCAAAATAATTTCAAGGAAATGTTCTTCATGACGCCTTCTTCCAAAATTGTTCAGAATATTTAGGCCAGAATTTTTTATCAGTTGATTTACGAACCCTCCTACTGTAATTTTCCAGAAAGTAGAAAAAAATAAAATTTCATTTCTAAAATTATTTTATTATTTTATCCGCTGACCCTAAATATTATTTGTTTTATTGAAAAAAAATTGAGGTTCTGTCAATGTATTTGTGAGAGTGACACTATTTAAAGTGATTGTCCTATGAGGATTTTTATGAAAATTATGAAAGATTTAATACAGACTGTTGGTTTACTTTACTAGTTTTACTGTTTGTTCTGGAGATATTAGAAAAAGCTCTGAAAATGACCAGTTAACTGGTCATTTTCAGAGCTTTTTAATATATGTTTTCCCCATCCCCCCAACCCTAAATCTGTAAAACAATTCCCGTAAATCAACTAATAAAAAATTCTGGCCATAGCTCATTTGACCAGCATGGCCACGAAAGATAAAAATAGAAATATCTTTGAGTGATATCGCTTTAGCCACAGGCCAATACACCATCTTATGTGCATGGACTCAGGCGAGCGATCCAGGGTCCATGGGCCTTCTTGTTGCTGTTGTAAATGAGTCTTTTAATTTTGTGGTTGAATACAGTATTAACGATGATAATGGATGCCTTAACCCTTTTCATTTAAATGAAAATTTCCATAAAGCTAAATACATCAGTCGGGATGGTTCATTATATACATTGGAGGGTTGTTGTAGGTTTAAGTTTCAAAGGGTTATATTATTTTTCTATGGTGATAGATTTTGTCTGAGCAAGCAAACTGTACAGACCCTGGTGAAATGCCACTCTTCATCTGGGTCTTCACTGTTTGCGGATCTCCAAAGGGTTAACTAGTGCATAACTGAAGCAAAATGTTTTAGTTTCTATTTTTGTTGTTGCAAATGAGCCTTTTAATTTTGTGTCTGAGGACACAAAACAGGTGTTAAAATTGATGAATGAGATAATTTTCCCAATTTGAACTAAAAAAGAAAGGAAAGAAAAAAAAACATGTCATGGGTGCTTTGGAGGGCCGACTCAGTGAGATAGTTATTTGGAGCACCCAAATCAAGTATTAAAATGATAAATGGGAGAATTTTTCCAGTTTTACTCCCAAAATATTGTTAGTCTTTATATTTGCATAAGGGAAAGTCAGAGCCTTTTATTTTTGAACAAAAATATATGTTGTAGGTGCTCAGGGGAATTATCTCCAAAATAGCATTCTTTGGAGTGCCCAAGGCAGGTGTTAGAATTGGTAGATGGGAGAGTTCCCCTATTTTTGAGCTAAGGGGGTTATTTGCGAAATTGAAATTTAGCTTTCATAGTTGTGATTGAAAACATGTTGCGGATACGCAAAAAGATTGCCTCATTGAGATGGTTCTTTTGAGCACCCACAATAAGTGTTAAAATTGTTGGATGGTTTGTTTGTTTGTTTGTTTGTTTGTTTGGTTCTTAACGACGCATCAACCCTTGTGGGTCATTAGCGTCAGACGGTATTAAACTAAACATGATGAAGATGGAAAAAGTAAAAATTTATAAGATAAAATAAAAGGAATGATGACGATGAGTTTGTATAATGATAATTAGTTGCAATACAATTGTTGACAGGAGAGACCACGTACAATATCTGACAGTTTCAAAGAGCTATTCAGATAACTGTACATGTTCTTTAACTGAACAGAATACAACATTAAAAAATCTGTATTATGGTCTGATACAAATGTAAAACAAAATATGATTTTAAAAAAAAAATAGATTTTGTTAAAAAGATTTATTTGTCTTAAAAATGTCATAATACTATCAATATGTATATCTTGAAATAATTCTTTCATGTTATCAACATGGAAGCAATTATTTCTTACTTGTGCAAAATCGCCACACTCCAAAAGGAAGTGATGTACACTTGTTGGATGGGATAATTTTTCTAATTTGCCTAATTAAAAATCAGTTTTCTTATTTACGAATGAAAACATGACATGGATGCTCACGAGAGCTGTCTCCTTTGAGACTCTTCTTTTGAACACCAAAGACAAGTATTAATTTGGATGGATTTGTGAACGTTTCTAATTGGTAGTTTGAAGTTCCCCATTTTTAAGCTAAGGAGGTTGATCCAGCTCTTTGAGTAATTGAAATTTAGCTTTCATATTTATTATTGAAAACATGTTGTGGATGCTCAAAAGGATTGCCTCATTGAGGCAATTCATTTGTGTACCCAAAACGGGTGTTAAAATTGAAATTGATGGAAGGCATAATTTATCAAATTTGCCTAATTGAAAATCAGTTTTCTTATTTACTAATGAAATCATGAGAGCTGTCTCCTTTGAGACAGATCTACAAATATTAAATAAATGAATTTGAGAATTTCTACAATATTATGCATATTATTTGAAATTTCAGTGTTCTGATTAAATGGTGTGATATTCACAACCTAATGGCAGAAATATAGTTTCTTCACATGTCATTTTAAATGTTTGTAAATATGCTGTTTCATGTTCCATTTGTAGCTCTTATGCCCATATTTGGGCCTGGAGTACAGTAAATAAAAATTTGTTTTTGAAAAGATTATTGTTGTGTGCATTAATCACTTCATGTTACATTACGAAACCTTCTGAGTCTATAACAATTCCGCCATATTGAGCAGTATGTTAGAATTTCTAATAACTCTTGTTTGGACTGAAATGAATATTTTTTACGTATGTTTTGAACGTCCGTTAGTTGTGAGAATAAATGTTCACCTTATATATTATCAATGTTACAGGGCTGTATGTGATAGATGGCGTCATGAAAATTAAACTGGCGGCCAGTTAACGTCACACTAGATCGTGTCCATTGTGTGCAGTGATTTCTCAAACAATAAATTACTGAAATTATCCATCACCATTGGCTATATAGGCTATATAGGCGAGGTGTGTTTGAATTGTGATTACTACCTTATTTACGTGGCTCCATACTGTCAAATGGGGTCGTCAATTATGGCCATTGCTGGTTCGTTCTATTTCAAAGATCGCCGGAATCAGATATGTTAAGCACTGCTTCACTGCAATGTTCCCTGAAAATACTCAGCAAAATAACAATATAAATTTAAAAATTATTGTTTTTATTTATGTTTGTTTAAGGTCACTATATGTATTTTTGTGTCATTTCTAAAAGTTTAAAACTCACTTTTAACAATTTCAAAACTTTCCAGATTTCAATAGCAAATATGTTAATAATGTTACTAGTATCTGTCATTATGATTTGAAGAACAGCAAACCTTTCTGCCTCAGAAATAGTAAGGGTCACTGTTAACAATTCAACCTTGCCAATATGAATAGCAAATATGTTAATAGTGACGGTCACTATGAGTTGAAGCAATACAGTAAATCTTTATGCTTGGATAGTGAGGGTCATTATTAACAATTTCAAACTTGCACAGCTTCGATAACAAAATATGTTAATAGTGACAGTCACTATGAGTTTAAGTGGCACAGTAAAACTTCATGCTTTGATAGTGAAGTTACTATTAACAATTTCAAACTTGCCCATCTTCTATAACAAAATATGTTAATGGTAACAGTCACTATGAGTTGAAGCAGTATAGTAAAACTTCATGCTTTGATAGTGAGGGTCACTATTAACAATTTCAAACTTGCCCGATTTCGATAACAAAATTCGTTAATAGTGACAGTCACTATGAGTTGAAGCGGTACAGTAAAACTTCATGCCTTGATAGTGAGGGTCACTGTTAACAATTTCACACTTGCCCAACTTCTATAACAAAATATGTTAATAGTGACAGTCACTATGAGTTGAAGCGGTTCAGTAATTCTTCATGCTTGTGAGGGTCACTATTAACAATTTCAAACTTGTCAGATTTCAATAACAAAATATGTTAATAGTGACAGTCACTATGAGTTGAAGCATTTCAGTAAAACTTCATGATTTGATAGTGAGGGTCACTATTAACAATTTCAAACTTATCAGATTTCAATAGCAAAATATGTTAATAGTGACAGTCACTATGAGTTGAAGCATTTCAGTAAAACTTCATGATTTGATAGTGAGGGTCACTATTAACAATTTCAAACTTGTCAGATTTCAATAACAAAATGTGTTAATAGTGACAGTCACTATGAGTTGAAGCATTTCAGTAAAACTTCATGATTTGATAGTGAGGGTCACTATTAACAATTTAAACTTTTCAGATTTCAATAACAAAATATGTTAATAGCGACGGTCACTATGAGTTGAAGCATTTCAGTAAAACTTCATGATTTGATAGTGAGGGTCACTATTAACAATTTCAAACTTGTCAGATTTCAATAACAAAATATGTTAATAGTGACAGTCACTATGAGTTGAAGCATTTCAGTAAAACTTCATGATTTGATAGTGAGGGTCACTTTTAACAATTTTAAACTTTTTAGATTTCAATAACAAAATATGTTAATAGTGACAGTCACTATGAATTGAAGTATTTCAGTAAAACTTCATGATTTGATAGTGAGGGTCACTATTAACAATTTATTTTTTCAGATTTCAATAACAAAATATGTTAATAGTGACAGTCACTATGAAATGAAACACAGCAAACTGTTACACTTCAGAAATAGTGGGGGTCACTATAAACCATTTCAAACTTGCCAGATTTAAATTGCAAATATGTTAATAGTGACAGTCACTATGAATACTGAAGCCCCCAATAACATGAAATTAAGAAAACACAACTGAAAAGCACACTATTAAAAGAGTCAAATCACATAAAATGGTACTAAAAAGTACTGGGTTTGATAAAATAGAGAAGTCAAAATCAGGTAAGTGAGCTCTGAATAGTAACAAAAAGCTGTTACTGCACCTATATGAAGGTATGGATTTCAGAAATGGGAAAAGTGAGAAATTCCCCTTTTAAAATAGAAAGTGTTAACAGAACCTTCGCCTTGGAATGGACAGCAGCCTAAGCCACCGGGGGCTTAAATGTATTTTACTGGTACCAAATATTCACTTTTTTATATCATGCATGCACGGAACCGAAAACTTACAATTTTAGGCGATTTTTCAGCCTTCATATGCAGAAGAGGAAATACCTTTTTAAGATAAAGTTCCCTACATGTACCCTTTATTACTAACCATATAAACATACGATGTTAGTTTTGTAAATATTGTATTGAGCATTGATGCTGAAAATTGGAAACACCATTATCACTTAACAGTAATAAAAAACATTAAATAACTCGTCCCCTACCCCCTCCACACCCACACACACGTAAACTCTAAAAATGTATCCAAAATCTATTTTTAGTTGGGGGGGGGGAAATAATTTCCAAATGCTAGAGTTCGAATTAGTGAATATTTAATGTATTTTATTTTGTGTTTCATCGCTTATTTAGACTGTCCACAATTGGAAAGTCCAGCAGACGGAAAACTTAGTACAACTACTCTCATTTATGGGACTAAAGTTATATTGGAATGCAAAAATGGTTACACTGCCTTTGGTGAGACAAAGACAACATGCCAGGATGGCGGGGTCTGGAGTCCTATACTGACAGATTGCAGGCAAGGTAGGAGTTGCGTTACAACATTTGAAGTTATGGGATTGCGATACATATTGTAAACACTGAAACGAAGTTTTCAGTGGCAACTTTTCAATATTATTTTCTGACTAAGTGCTTATCATATTGACATAGATTTTTTCCCAAATATTGGCATTTGAATGGACTATAAATAAGTGGTGCTTGGGAAGAGTTCTCTATCACTTCATAATATTTGGGTTAAAAAATGCAAAATCAACTTTTTGAAGGAAAAGGTGTTTTGAATGTTGTTTCTATCGAATTAATTTAAACCTATTTTATTGCAACAAATAACACCAATGGGGCTGGGTCACAAGTACACGCAACATTAGTTATGGCCCTTCCCCTTCATATACAAATCTAAACTTTCTAAACTCTTAACATGTAAACATGGCTATATAACATACTATCAACAATAAATAAATAGGTAAGTAAGCATTGAGTGCAAAATAGAACAAATCCTTATGGAATCTTCTCTTTATGTTGCACTCAAAATTCATGGATACTTAAGTTTGATTATCATATACTCCATGTCCATGTTTTCATAGTCAAAATTGACCCACCAGTTCCAAGGAGCAGACTGGCTCTACAGACAATGGGATATAGAGGTATAAAAAGTCAGAGATGATATAATAACATTTAAACGCTCTAATCAATAGAAAATATGCCAATGTATTGTCAAAACGTTTAGTGTCACTATGTATTTATGTACTGCACTAAATAATTCTATATAAAGTTGATAGTCCAATGTTTCATTACTGTATAATCATTTGTTGATGGTAAGTGGTTGAAAGTCTCTAAAGCCTTCATATGTAGGACCAGAGAGACCGTCTTAAGATGTTATTTTCCAAGCCATGGCTCTGTTAATGAAGTTTCCTACATGTACCCATTATGACTAATCATATAAACACATGATGTCAGTTTTGTAAATATTGTACTGAGCATTGATGTTGAAAATTGGAAACACCTTTATCACTAAACAGAAATTAAAACATTTAATTATTCATCCCCTACCCCCTCCCCACTCACACACACATAACCCTTATCTAAATTTAATGTATCCAATTTCTAATTTGAGTTGGCGGAAAATGATCCCAGCTGTCAGAGGTTAAATTATTGTATATTTACTGGTGTTTTATTTTGTGTTTTATCGGTTATTTAGATTGTCCACAATTGGCGAGTCCAGCAGTCGGAACTCTTAATACAACTTCTCTAATTTTTGGGACTGAAGTTTTATTGTGCAACATTACAGTATATGCATCAGAAATTCATTTAAAGCACCACTAGAATACAAGGTTTTTGTATCTTATATTGATATACAAGCCTCCCATGTGCGGATCCAGAAAGTTTTGTCAGAGGGGGTCCTACTTTGACATTGTGTTTTTTATGTTGTTTTGTTTAATTTGTTTAAATTTCTACTGGTATTGTCAATAAATACATTTACTATACACAACAGAGCAAAATATTTCTAATATAATCCCCCACAATGTTAGCAGCAATAATTAATTAATGAATGATGATTTTTCCTGGGCCGACGGTGGGTCAACTTGCGGTTTACCTGAGCTCTGACTATATGTGAGTCGTGAGCCTTTTTCTCTGTTTCATCAATGTGTATTAATTTGATTAGATTATTTAGTTACTCTATGATGATGCATTGTGCAAGCTATACATTATTTGTGCTTTTACAACAACAGAATCTAGGGCATATATCGTTTGCAGTAAGACTGCTTGGTTTTATAGCTGTTGATTCAAGGTTTGTGCTCCCATTGTATGTGGGGGATCTGTATTTAGTCATTGTTTTGTTATGCAGTACTTCGTTTCCTTTCCAGTTTTATATCATCTCAATGATGAAGAGAAAGTTGGTTGCTTTACTTTATTTGTCTTCCTGATATCTTGTGACTATAAGTGTTGTGTATTTCCTCTAGGGGTAGTCTGTATAGTGTGTGATTCTGGTATTTTCTGGTCATACTCGCTGACGTTTTTGACAGTACATAAATGTTGTGATGGACATTTTTACATAACATTATCGAATATGAACTATGCGCATCATAATAGATTTAAATATATTAAGTTGATTTTGTACCAGCAGGTCAACAGATATGATTCATTTTTACAAATTATTATGAATAGCATTAGCTGTTGTTATGAAGCGTTGATTCGGTTGACTTTTTCCCAGATTATGTTGCTGTTAAAAAACATAAAACCTACTATAACATATGCTTCTTTTGATACTTAGATTGCTCACCATTGGTAAATCCTGCAAAAGGAACTCTTAGCACAGGTTCTGTGACTTATGGTACTACAGTTACATTGGCCTGTGACGATGGGTACGCTCCACATGGCGATACCACTACAATATGCCAGGATGGTGGGGTCTGGAGTAATCCGCTGGCTAAATGCATAAAAGGTAATAGTCCATGGGCACGGAGGGGTCACCATGCACCCCCATAAGGGCTCTCTGGGAGTGGTATAATATTGTTTATTGGCCATCCCTGATTAAGAATCAAGATGTTAACACTCGATAACTTGTGTCCCACCCTCTGGGCTCATGGACTATAATGGGTTATGTTACACACCAGATTGGGATTTCCGTTCTTTTACCCCTTGTGAGATAATTCTGTCTCACATACCCGTAGCAGCCCATGGAAAAGATAAAAAAAAGAACAGCTGCACGTCAGCCACACGCTAGCTGCACAGTGTTCAGCGTCACCATGACGTATTTCAGCGAATTCAGGATTTTTTTAAGACTTTTCCAATATAAAATAAGGTCACATGCAAACATCTGGTTTTGACAGATATAGTGTAAAACTTTTGCTTCTTGAATGTGGCAGCAATCATACTGGGCATCTCATTGCATGCTTACATACATATTTATTAATAAAATGCATACAATAGCATAAAATACGCTTACACAAACGTATGTTGCACTGGCGAACGTACATATGGATGCCTAGCTTTATCGTCCAAAGCCACCTACACAACCTAAAGCGAGGAATCCATATATCAGTGAAAAAATCAGAAAAGTTAACAAGTACAGGTATTTCGTGAAGAAAAGGGTTTAACACCTTGATTAGCGGTAATTGGTATGCTGAATCCGAAAACCAATGTTTGCAAGCTGAGAAATGACGTCTGAAAGACCTACATGTGATGTGCATATTTTTAAAATGGCCGCCAAAAATCATGAAATTTGATATATGACTGACAAATTTTATTGTTTGGCAATATTTTTGTATCCAAAATCATTTGGATTATGTCCTTAGATCGTTTTAATATTCGATTACATGGTTTCGGCTGCAATTTACATAATTAATCCATGATATTACCACATTCATGGTAATAAATGTCCATTTAGTCTATAAAATCATATATTAAAACTTGCCTTTTTCAGTATCCTGCCATTTAAATGTTAGTTTAATTCATATCACGATTTTGGACTGTTTACCAGCTTTTCAAGTAATAAATGAGAAAGAAACTTTGATAATCAACAAGTTGTTTTGTTTTCAAATAAAAATGTCATAATGCCCACGCCCAAATATATGGTTCAATTAAAAGTAACAGTATGCACATTCCTTAGTACCCTAGGGTCTAGTTAGACCAACCTTGCACGATCAGGAAAATTTCTAATGTGTTTCAAATTTTTTTGGGAGACCACCTAATTGGAGAAAAATATTGCCCAAAAAATAAACCCATTTGACCTGTGTGAAATCGCGTGGTTGCCATGGCAACGCATAATGCGCTTCTTAAGAATGGGGATGTCCCTACAAAAGTACTAATATTTCAGCAGTAACTGTTCAGAATCTTTTAAACTTGGTACCAACTGAATGATAAGACATAGGACTTTTATCCAATCTTCAGATATGCAAATTATAAAATTTGCGTATTCATGAAAATTAATGAAAACATTAAAAATAAGAGAAAAATCGTGAACATTAAGGGGATGTACATGCAAATGTACCTACATCTCAGCTGCTTACTATCCTATACTACAAGCCTTGGTACAAATTCAATGCTAAAACATAGCATGTTTACTTAAGCTAGTATCTCTCTGGGATGTGAGCAATTGGCGACTATTTCGAGACTAATTTGAGACAAGTTTTGGCGACAGAAATATGACATTGCAACCATAATCACATTGCGGTCACACATAATGGATAATTAAGACATATTTAGGACAGTCGCACGAATGTCGTACAATTGTCGCACGAATCATTGGCAAATGTTTCAGGACATTCGCGTGACATTCGCGAGACACTCGCACGATGTTCGGCCGATGAAATTGCGAATATTTATTACCATCGACCGCCTCACGACGTTCTCACGAATGTCGTTCGTCTGTCATGCGACTGTCGCGCGAAGGTCGTGCGACTGACGCTTGATGGTTTTGCGAGAAATGATAAACAAAGGAAAATAAGCATAAGAGCAAGCATTGAAACTTCAGACTATGAAGGTATTACGCTGTGTTGAAAGGAACTTGAGGGCTGGAAGGAGCTAGATTGTTGAAAGGCGCCACGCTGCTGAGCGGAGTTGGACTGTTGAATTGTAGCAAATATTGAGTTAGAAAAATCTGGATTAAAATGCACAGTTATGATGGCCAATCAAGCAGCTTAAGAAGGTAAGTCGAGACCGCACATGCTCTAATTGCCCATACGTATGGCATGATGAGCCAAATCAAATCAAAATAGCAATGAGTTCGGATGAGCATCGTCCTGCAAAAGTCTATTTTATACAGTTATTCGCACAACAAAGGCACAAATCATACTGCACGGATGCGCATGTTAATCAGAATCTTACTTGTCTACTGCAGTGATAATTTGTTTATAGGGTTTTGTATGCCAAATTCAAACCTTAGAAGGGCTGCTGAGACTAAGCAGGTTTTTGTTGTCAAACCAAGACACAATAATAATACCTTTATACTGTAATAGAAATAGTAAACATTTAACTGCCAGTTCAGATAAAAATCACGCAGGAGAATCCACATGATGGTCAACAAATTTGATTGATTTTGATATCACATGAAGGTTATGATGGAAGAACAAGAAAAAATATTTTTATTTTGTGTTATCATCATTTTGGTTATCATTTTTTTTTGCATTTTTGTAACTCGCTACAGTGAGTCCATTACATCATGCTTATAATTTAGCTCTTGAATTGCATTGATAAGAAATTAAACACTTTGCAAAATCATATGCCTAGTTGCCATGGCAACAAATAACACACTATCAAAGAAATTTAGCCAAATTTTGCTAGTTTGGCAATTTTATGATCATTTTTTTTAGCAATTTTTGTACCTTGTCACAGTTAGTTCATAGCATCATACTTAGAGTGCAACACTTGTATTACCTAATTCAAAAATAAAAATCGTTGCAAAATCACATGACTAGTTGCCATAGCAACAAATTATACACTATTGAAGACATATAACCTAATTTTGCTACTTAAGCTATTTTAAAATCAATTTTTAGCAATTTTTGTAAACTGGTACTCTTAGTCAATAGCATTATACTTATAGTTTGACTCGTGTTCTATTAAAAAATAAAACACTTTGCAAAATCATATGCCTAGTAGACATGGCAACAAATAACAAACTTTCGCAGAAATTTAGCAATATTTTGCTAATTTGACAATTTTAAGATCATCTTTTAGCAATTTTTGTACCTTGTCACAGTTAGTTCATAGCATCATACTTAGAGTGCAACTCTTGTATTACCTGGAAAATGGTCTCAAAGTGAAACAGAGTCGCTTCTTTAGTCATATTGAATTACAAAAGTTTCTTGGGGGAGGTCCCCCAAACCCCCCTTATGTCCCCTCATCCTCTCCCCCCCCCCCTCGTGCCAACCACAGTCGGTGAACACCAACGGTGTTCAAAGGCCGTACCACTTTCGAAAAGCCGACGACGGCCCTGACATATGAATACTAAACAAGTTATGAAGAAGTTAAGTGAAAGCAATATATGCAAGAAAAACATTTAGTGAGAAATAGGCTAATACACCAATAGAGATAGCTTTCCTGTGGCACTGGATCCAGTAAAGGATGCTAAATTGATTTGAGAAATAAATATAAAAGGATATAAATCAAAAAAGAGTGCTAGAAATTTTAGAAACTAAGCACTTTTGGCTTTCGCCTTTCACAGAGTTTCAAGACAACTAAGATTAAGTGGATAGTTAACAAAATATAACTATTTACATGAATTATGTGATGATTTTAGCCATTGAAGGGCCCAGTAAATACGCTTGAATTTTCACAAATATGACTGTATAGTATTTATGAATTAAAAAATTGGCATTCTGGCATGGAATTTCTTTTAAAAAAAGTTGTGTAGAAAAAGGGGTATAAAACATGTCTAGGCTCCTGGAAGATCATATACAACAACACAGCACACCAGGTGTTCTTCCAGATAGAGTCAGTCACCCTTGTTGATGCCAAATGGACACAGAGTGTTCAGACGCCGATTCAAGTAGCTCTCACAGAGTTTCCTGGTCTGCAGATCATGACATCCTGAGTCATGTCTCTGTCTGCTGCCTTGTACACAACAAAGAGTGGTCAATTTCTACCAGGAAAAAGCCATTGATACCTTAACCATGGCCCTTTGCTTGATTACACACTCACTGTTTAACAGACCGATGCTTGCACACCATTGCTCAGGACTATTACCCATACTGATATAAGACTATCGATATAAAAAGCATGCATGCTATAATATATAAACCTTGCCAGCTTATTTTGTGTGTTACCCTCTTTAATAAGTTTGGACCCAGATCAGGCTCGAATCTCAACAAAATGCCTTGCCTGATCAGAAACTGTTCAATACTCTGATTTAGTCAAAAAAAAATAGCTGACTTTAATAAAATAACCAGAACGTGCAGTCGATGCATTTGAATTTTTGAAAAAGCGTTTTCGATTGCCATTTTGATTTAACCCTCCGTTTTTAAATCGTACGTAGCTGAATTAAGACTTCACATTGCGTGGTCAAATTGGGCTGGCGTTTAGGGAAGACATTCAAATGATTCACTGACTAGTCAATTGTTTATTATCCCTTTTCAAAAAAGGGAATACGCATCACTCAAATGATGATTTCCTTGTAAACAATGTGAAATGTTGATCAGTTAATATCCAACATTTATAATTGGAAATCAGAAAGCAACATCTGCATAGAACAAACCACAATTCATTTGATAATAACTAGGGGAAACCAATTTTATTAAAATACGGCTATAAGTTATCAAAAAAACCCAGTTAAACTGACTTACCTATAACGACGGCTGTAAATATTGATGGCAGTTCCTGGACTGTGTGCAAAGTTCGATTTGCCGCCTACCCAGTGCGATCACTCATTTGAAACATTATCGAATGATTTACTGGTATATTGCACCTCAAATGGAACACAGATTTTCGTGTTTAAAATTTTACATGAATGCTTCTTCACCCTGAAAGTTTGCATGACTATTGATATAGCAAAACCCGTACTAGATTTAAGTTTTGGCGGAGAATGATATCAAACTTACTGCTCTGATATCTTGTAAAAATAAATAACTTAGTTTTTGTTTAAATGAAAACACCCGTTTAGTACCCATTTTTGTAATGTCAGTGCAAATAACCTAGGATAGATATCGTAGTATTTGCTCAGCTATAAAATGTCTATTAGAGAATACAGCAGACGATTATTTTGTAACCTGAAATGGTGCGATTTACGATGCAAACCAAGCTGCTTATATAAATTTACGGATATTGGGTTATTTATGCGTTTCATGCATATCAAGTACCATCTTTTTGCCTGCTTCCGTCTGTCTACCTATCTGTTTGCTTTGTTCATGTGACTGTATGTGCGAGCGTACAACTCATGCGCGGATCCAGGAATTTTTGCCAGAGGGGGGGTCCAGGCCTGACTGTCAGAAAACCGTTCTGACGGGTTATTTTTTTTAGTCCTCCACTTATTTTACAGTTTTTACAGAGGGTGCCCAATGGTTATTTTAAAGAAAACTATAATTTTCCATGGTTTCAGAGGGGGTGGGGGCAACATTGCCAGGGAGTCCAACTTTTTCCAGGGAAGGGGGTCCAAATGCTGATTTCTATAGAAACCCATATAACTTGTGATTTTCCAGGGGGTCCAGACCCCCTATCACCCCTCGGGATCCGCACATGCAACTAGAAATACACAGTCCTGAAAATACAAATAAGATCACAGATGTACGGACACCTACATGTACTACATTTCATTTTATAGTTAGCTTTTACTGCTTCTTTATATGATGGAAAAATATGCCTGAAGTGAGATCATTAGCCAGACCCATTCATGGAATAGCTAGGCAAATGGGCGATACCAGCTAAGAGGGTATTTTGGCAGTAGACATCTATAGATGTAGCATTTCGTTTGGGTCACCGTCTTTGTGACATGGTTAGATAACTGAAATATTGTTGACTATGCTGATAAACAGCAACGCAAGCCAATATGCAGCTACAATTAAAACCCACTGTTGCATTGTTGTGAATTGTCTTAAATTAGTATAAACATGGCTTTAAGTTCAACTGATAGTCTTTGATCCATATCGCTCAAGGTACAAGAAGGGAATGTTATTTGCATTAAAATATTAAGAATGTTAAAATTCCATCCTATCACAGCATTTATGAAAACGTATACAAACTTCAAAAAATATTTTTGATTAGGGTTTTTTTGGTTAAAATATATTTTTCGAATTAAATTTAAAATTCCCATTTTAGATTTAATGTTATTGCCAAAAAACAGTGTTCCATTTAAAGGGCTATAGGGCAGTAGTCCACAGGTTACACATTATCAATAAACTGGGATAGGTTATGCCCATTCTTCCTAGAGTCTCACTTCCCTGTTGAAAAAAACAGAAAATATGGCATAATTCTGTCTTATTACAGAAAAAACTTGGCAAAGCACAAAAGTGTTATTTTGTCAAAAATACGACAGTGTTTCTGATACACTTATCATAAAGCTCAAGCAAACAAACAAACGGGAAAAGGTACACTTATAGTCGATTTTTTTCGCGTTTCTTAGTAATGTGGCAGTACTTTAGTTTGGGGTTTGCTATTTCTATTTGAGATTATATTGAGAAGTAATGGTCAAATTTTCATTCCCTGGTTGCCCGAAGTACAAAGGGTCAATGACTTTTTTATCATCCCTCGCAGTTTTTAGAATAGTTTTGTACGAGATTTGAAAAGGTTAAGCTGTCCACTCAGGCATACCAATTAAACAATATGACAATATATATGATGACGCGCACATACATACATACCTACATACATACATACGTACGTACGTACATACATACATACATACATACATACATACATACATACATACATACATACATACATACGTAAAAAAAGTAAGTGAGTATGATCAGGAAATACCACAATCACAAACTGCAGACAACCCCGTGGCACCGCGAGGAAGAGCCGCTCAACCATCACGAGACACCAGGAAGACAAATTAAGCAAAGCAATCAGCTCTCTCCTCCCCATCAAGATGATTGCCATATTCGAATGGACATAAAGTAACGTACAACAAAACATAGAACAATTACGCATTCACGTACCCACGCACCTACATACATATATACGTATTACGTACGTACGTATCTGACAGGCAGACGACCAGTCAAAACAGACAGACAAACGGACAGACAGACACTCAGACAAGTAGACGAAGCAAGGCATTAAAGGGTAGAGAGAGGACATAGATCAGTCACCCTTTAGAGACAGTGGATATAAGATAATGTTTAATGCCAACGTTGCGCCAGCAGTGCTAACAGCGAGTCTTCAAAACTTATTGCTGAATATAAATGGCAGCATCTTGTAACAAGCCTTCTCATGTTTAATAATTCTTAGCCATGTCGGCGCAACCACACTGACGCACAAATAAGGCAAAAATGAAAAAAAAACTGATAGGAGGAACTTTTTGGGGCTTTCAGGTTTCCCATACTTTTTTAATAAATATTAATTATCAGTTGAGGTGTCAATTAATTCTTGGAAAGTATTGAAACGCTTTGTTGAGTCTTTATATTTAAATAGCTCATCTAGAATTGAAGTATTTTCATCATACGCCTCTAGAGCCTTCTAGAAGTACTTTACATATATACCCCGGCATCAAATTTAGGTTACCTATCATCCCCAGGACAATTTTTCATGGGTGCCAAATGGTTCATTGGGACCACTGAAATGTCCGCCCTTCTGATATTTATCGAATTTAACTTGTATCCTTGGATCCATCAGGCTATCATTTGCGAACGAAATAGATGCAATCCATTGTAAAGGAACCAATATACGAGGCATACTGCATTGGTCGTCGTCAATAAAGAGCGCTACTTAAACATCCTTTATTGGGGAAGTCTCACTGGCACAGTTGGTAGCGTGGATGTCTGGTGTAGTGCTAGTGTGTGTTGTGGAGGTCGTGGGTTAGAATCTCGCTAGATGCAAAATATTTACAGCATCTATCGGCTCAGTTGATTCACTATATATCCATCCGTATTTTTCTACTGTGTGGATCTGCACCACTTTCTGATCCTGTAAAGCTCAAAAGCAAGGATGTTTGAAAGGTTGTTAAACCGAGACTAGTTGGGAAATGAATAAATGAAATAATTTGAGGTTTGATCTCTTATCTTTACTCATTTATATTTTACATTGGCTTATACAAGAGGTGTTTCATGTTATTTGAACAAAATTTGAAAACACCGTTACTCATTTACTTCTCGTCATATTGGGTAATAATTGATTTCAATGGATTAGTCTGATCTCCAGAAATACGCAGTCACCAAGAAAATAGTTCTTAATTCTTATTTTCTGGTTTGAAACAGTCTCTGAAAACGAGTAGTCAAATTTTAAGCGTTTGAAAATGATGTCTGAAACTAAATATACTAAATTGTTTTCGAACAATTTCTCTAAAAGATAGGAAGTTTTTCTGTTTCAACCTTTTATTGTACAAAGATAATCAAAGTATGTTATGTTAGAAAATAAAGCATTCCAGTAGATATTTACTTTTTTTGGAAGCGACTTGCACATCAAATTTTAGGGTTTACAGTTTCCATAGCCGCACTAAATTGTATGCAAAATACTCAAATGCAATATTTTTGGATCAGTCATATCAGTAATAGATACTTAAAATATCTAAGAAATTAAATCTGCTTTGAGTTTTGAGAACTTGCTTTTTAAACTTCTTCCAAGACACATTTTATACATGAGGTACCCATTTGGGCGCTTCTCAGCCCAGTTTCCAAGCAAAAACAGGCACACATAGGCTGTTTCTCTTTCAAATAATAGAATGAGTTTGCCTACAATCTTTTTAAGAAAATTTCACACTTTTAAAAATTCGTATTGTCTTAGAAGATACACCTGTTTTAGCTCTTAAAATCAAATATAAAGGGGTGGGGACGTATTTAGGGCTGCGGTATTATGACTATGCTTTAAATTGCCATCTTGTCTATTTGTTAATACCTGGGACATGTCTGTTATGCATGAAAAACACAACGTTTTTTTTTTTTAATTAAATGCAACAGCAAAAAGTGAAATTCAAATCCGTTCAAATAAACATGAAACATGTCTCATATAGGGAAAACATGGAAAACTCTTCTTGTCTGAAACCATAGGGCCTAGAGCCTTCAGATTTGGTATGCATCATCACCTAGTAGAAACTCTTCCAAGTTTGTACAAATAATGCCCCTGGTCCCAAAAAGGGCCAAGCCCTAGGGGTCCCGCTGTTGGTATAAAGCATCACCTAGTAAACCTTTACCATGTTTGCTCAAACTATATCCCTGGGGCTGAAAATGCCCCCCAGGGGTCACATGTTTTACATAGGCCTATATAGGGAAAAACATGAAAAAAAATCTTCTTGCCTCAAATCATATGACCTAGAGCCTTGATATTTATTATGTAACATCACCTTGTGGACCCAAGTTTGTTTAAATTATGCCCCTGGGGCGAAAAATGGCCCCGCACTGGGGTCAAATGTTTTACACAGTCTTATATAAGGATAAACCTAAAAAAATCTTCTTGTTTAAAACCACAAGCCTAGCGCCTTGATATTTTGTATGAAGCATCACCTTGTAAACCTCTACCAAGTTTGTTCAAATGATATCCCTGGGGCCAAAAATGGCCCGCCTGGGGGTCACATGGTTTACATAGGCCTATATAAGAAAAACATGAAAAAATATTCTTGTCTGAAACCATAAGGCTTAGAGTCTTAATATTTGGTACGTAGCATCACTGAGCAAACCTCTACCAAATAGTAAGTGAGTATGATCAGGTAATACCACAATCACAAACCCCTTACAAACCCACCGTGAGGAAGAGCCACACAACAATCACGACACACCCAGGAAGACAAATCATGCAAAGCAACCAGCTTTCTTTTCCCAATTAAAATGATTGCAAAACTAGAATGGACAAAAAGTAACGTACAACAAAACTTGGAATACTTACAGACTCCCACAATGGTAGTTATAATAAACAACAGAATCTTCGCCTTGGAATGGACAGCAGCCTAAGCCTCCGGGGTCTTAAATGTATTTTACTGGTACCAAATATTCACTTTTTTTATACCATAAATGCACGGAACAGAAAACTTACAATTTTAGGCGATTTTTCAGCCTTCATATGCAGAACAGGAAAAAGCTTTTTAAAATAAAGTTCCCTACATGTATCCTTTATTAATAACCATATAAACACACGATGTCAGTTTTTTAAATATTGTATTGAGCATTGATGCTGAAAATCAGAAACACCATTATCACTTTACAGTAATAAAAACATTTAATAATTCGTCCCCTACCCCCTCCACACCCCCACACACATATCCTTATCTCAATAATGTATCCAAAATCTATTTTAGTTGGGGGAAATAATTTCTAAATGCTAGAATTCGAATTAGTGTATATTTATTGTATTTTATTTTGTGTTTCATCGCTTATTTAGATTGTCCACAATTGGAAAGTCCAGCAGACGGAAAACTTAGTACAACTACTCTTATTTATGGGACTAAAGTTATATTGGAATGCAAAAATGGTTACACTGCCTTTGGTGAGACAAAGACAACATGCCAGGATGGCGGGGTCTGGAGTCCTATACTGGCAGATTGCAGGCAAGGTAGGAGTTGCGTTACAACATTTGAAGTTATGG
Organism: Loripinus fragilis; assembly: GCA_964019695.1. Lineage (NCBI taxonomy): Eukaryota > Metazoa > Mollusca > Bivalvia > Lucinida > Lucinidae > Loripinus > Loripinus fragilis. The sequence goes on from CAXHUL010000408.1 coordinate 282,955, forward strand.
GATTGCGATACATATTGTAAACACTGAAACGAAGTTTTAGGTGGCAACTTTTCAATATTATTTTCTGACTAAGCGCTTATCATATTGACATGGATTTTTCCCCAAATATTGGCATTTAAATGGATTATAGATAAGTGGTGCTTGGGAAGAGATCTCTATCACTTCACAGTATTTGGGTTCAAAATGCAAAATCAACTTTTTGAAGGAAAAGGTGTTTTGAATGTTGTTTCTATCGAATTAATTTAAACCTATTTTATTGCAACAAATAACACCAATTGGGTTGGGTCACAAGTACACGCAACATAAGTTATGGCCCTTCCCCTTCATATACAAATCTAAACTTTCTAAACTCTTAACATGTAAACATGGCTATAAAACATACTATCAACAATAAATAAATAGGTAAGTAAGCATTGAGTGCAAAATAGAACAAATCCTTATGGAATCTTCTCTTTATGTTGCACTCAAAATTCATGGATACTTTAGTTTGATGATCAAATAATCCATGTCCATGTTTTCATAGTCAAAATTGACCCACCAGTTCCAAGGAGCAGACTGGCTCTACAGACAATGGGATATAGAAGTATAAAAAGTCAGAGATGATATAATAACATTTAAACGTTCTAATTAATGGGAAATGTGCCAATGTATTGTCAAAACGTTTAGTGTCACTATGTATTTATGTACTGCACTAAATAATTCTATATTAAGTTGATAGTCCAATGTTTCATTACTGTATAATCATTTGTTAATGGTAAGTGGTTGAAAGTCTCTAAAGCCTTCATATGCAGAACCAGAAAGACCGTCTTAAGATGTTCTTTTCCAAGCCATGGCTCTGTTTATGAAGTTTCCTACATGTACCCATTATGACTAATCATATAAACACATGATGTCAGTTTTGTAAATATTGTACTGAGCATTGATGCTGAAAATTGGAAACACCTTTAACACTAAACATAAATTAAAACATTTAATTATTCATCCCCTACCCCCTCCCCACTCAAACACACATAACCCTTATCTAAATTTAATGTATCCAAAATCTAATTTGAGTTGGCGGAAAAAATGTATCCAACTGTCAGAGTTCAAATTATTGTATATTTACTGGTGTTTTTTTGTGTTTTATTGGTTATTTAGATTGTCCACAATTGGAGAGTCCAGCAGTCGGAACTCTTAGTACAACTTCTCTTATTTTTGGGACTGAAGTTTTATTGGAATGCAGCTATGGTTACACTGCCATTGGCGTGACAAAGACAACATGCAAGGACGGCGGGGTCTGGAGTCCTATGCTGGATGCAGTTTGCAGGCAAGGTATGAGTTGTGTTACAACATTTGAAATTATGGGATTGTGATAAATATTGTATACACTGAAACGAAATTTTAAGTGGCGACTTTTCAATTTTATTTTAATTAAATAAGCGCTTATCATACTGACATGGATTTTTGCCCAAATATTGGCACTTTAATGGACTATAGCTAAGTGGTGCTTGGGAAGAGATCTCTATCACTTCACATTTATTGGGTTCAAAAATGCAAAAAATCAACTTTTTGAAGAAAAGGTGTTTTGAATGCAGTTTCTATCGAATTAGTTTAAACCTATTTTATTGCAACAAATTACACCAATGGGGCTGGGTCACAAGTACTCGCAACATAAGTTATGGCCCTTCCCCTTCATATACAAATCTAAACTTTCTAAACTCTAAACATGTAAAAATGGCTATAAACCATATTATCAGCAATAAATAAATGGGAAAGTAAACATTGGGTGCAAAATTAGAACAAATCCTCGTGTAATCTTCTCTTTATGTTGCACTCAAAATTCATGAATACTTTAGTTTGATGATCAAATACTCCATTTTCATGTTTTCATAGTCAAAATGGACCCATCAGTTCCAAGGAGCAGACTGGCTCTACAGACAATGGGATATAGAGGTATAAAAAGACAGCGATGAAAAATAACATTTAAACGTTCTAATCAATGGGAGATGTGCCCATGTATTGTCCAAACGTTAAGTGTTCGCTATATATTCATGTACTGCACTAAATAATTCTATTCAAAGTTGATATTCCAATGTTTCATTACTGTATAATTATATGTTGATGGTAAGTGGTTGAAAGTCTCTAGCTATTTCAATATATATCAAATTGAAGTACAGGGGATTACACACCTGACTAGCCGACTTGAACTAACACCAAACACTTGAATTTTTTCCTATGACAGATTTTATTATGATTTTACTTTCAACAAAAATCTCATTTTCCACATTTTCTGATATTTTGGAAAATCATCAGCTGCACATACTAAAAACATTGTATGTGAAGCCGATTTGAAATAACACCAAACACTTGATTTTTTTCCTAAGACAGATATTTTTATGATTTTATTTTCGAAAAAATCTCATTTCCACATTTTCCGATATTTTGGAAAATCATCAGCTGCACATACTAAAACATTGTATGTGTTTTATTTCACTTGAACATGTTTGACCAAACGCAATACAGCTTGATCAGCCCATTTTCTAACGAAATTATGGGATTGTGATACATATTGTACACACTGAAGTTGATAGACCTGAGCAAAGCACTACATTCTCCTTTGTTTACGTTTTTACACCATAAAAGCACCGAATGGAAAACTTACAATTAAGGCGATTTTTCAGCCTTCATATGCAGAACCAAAAGACCGTCTTAAGATGTTCTTTTTCAAGCTGCGGCTCTGTTTAAGAGGCTTCCTACATGTACCCATTATGACTAATCATATAAACACATGATGTCAGTTTTGTAAATATTGTATTGAGCATTGATGCTTGGAATTATTGGAAACAACTTTATCACTTAACAGAAATTAAAACATTTAATTGTTCATCCCCTGACCCCCTCCCCCCCACACACACACACATTAAACTTAACTAAATTTAATGTATCCAAAATCTAATTTGAGTTGGTAGAAAAATGTTTCCAATTGTCAGACTTCAAATTATTTTATTTTTACTGGTGTTTTATTTTGTGTTTAATCGGTTATTTAGATTGTCCACAATTGGCGAGTCCAGCAGTCGGAACTCTTAGTACAACTTCTCTATTTTTTGGGACTGAAGTTTTATTGGAATGCAGCTTTGGTTACACTGCCTTTGGTGTGATAAATACACAATGCAAGGACGGCGGGGTCTGGAGTCCTATGCTGGATGCAGTTTGCAGGCAAGGTATGAGTTGTGTTACAACATTTGAAATTATGGGATTGTGTTAAATATTGTATACACTGAAACGAAGTTTTAAGTGGCGACTTTTCAATTTTATTTTTATTGAATAAGCGTTAATCATAATGAGTCGAATAATTGTAGCTCATGTTCATTCAAATGATTTTCTCTAAAGTTCATCCAGCGTGTCACAGCATCGTTAACAGTATCAAACCAGAAGGTAACTCTAAAAAGACTGATAAGCATGCTGCCGATGGCTCAAAAGCTGTATGTTGGGGTGTAAAGTGATCTATGTGTGATGTATAAGTTGTTTATACAACAATGTGGCCAAAAGTATCTGTCTCCTTGACAAAAAAGCAATTCTTGTTTATACAGGAAAATTTTCATGCATTCAGAGCTTTTGAAATATATATCCCCTTCAGTCTTGAGGCAAATTCTGACCCGCCTTCAAAGGGGGCTAGTCCATTCTCCTCCATGGGGGAAATAACAGTTGACCCTAAAGGGGTTGCTAAACTGTTGGGTGGACATAATGTGCATAAAGCAACTGGTCCAGATGGACTCATGCCAGAGTGCTCTAAGAGTGCAGTGCACAGATTTCACATATCCTAGCACATAACTATAATGAATCTTAAGCTCAGGGAAATGTTCCAGATGATTCGCGACACGCAAATGTATCCTGCGTCTTTAAGAAAGGAGAAAAATACGATGCTGCAAACTACAGACCGGTGTCGCTAACCTGCATCTGTTGCAAAACCGTAGTGCATATATTGGTAAGCAGCATCAACAAGCACTTAGCCTTAGATAACATACTCGCTGACTGTCAGCATGGGTTCCGAAGTCAGAAGTCTTGTGAAACCCAGCTGGCGCAGTTTGTGCACGATATCATTAGCAAACTGGTGGGAGGCCTATTGGCAAATGAAGTTCAATGCTGCCAAATGTCAATCTATGAGAGTGACTCGGCATTACTCACACAAACAAATCATTTATGACTACACTCTGCATCAGCAAACTTTGGAAACGTTCAGTCCTAAAGATATCTTGCTATAACACTCACAGAGAACATGGATAGGGGTCAACATATATCTGATATTTCGTCCAAAGCAACTAAGACTTTAGGTTTCCTTCGCAGGATCATGGCTTTCGCACCTAGGAGCACTAAGGAGGTTGCATGTAAAACTTTGGTACGCCCTAAACTTGAGTATGCCGTACACATTTGGAGCCCATATTGTAAATATTAGATTCAACAAGTGGAGACGGCAGTCCGCTGGACCCGCAGAAGGTGACGCAACACTAACAGTGTTGGTGAGATGCTCCATGAGCTAAAATGGCCAACTCTGGAGGCCCGGAGGAATCAGTCCTCTCTGCTTCTCTTCCAAAAGATACATTGTGGGATTATGTCTATTGATAAAGACAAGTACTTGACCCTATCTCAGAGTACAAGATCTACCAGGTCATCACACAACTCACAGTATTGCAGGCCCCAGACTTATAGTGATGCCCTGAAGTTTTCTTTTTTCCCAAGGACTATCCCCCATTCGGATAGCCTGGCTCCATCTGTGGTCGCAGCTGAGGCCACAGAGGAACTCAGGGCACTCATTTAAATGACTCAGCCAGAAGGTTTTTTTTTCTCTTCAAAATTCTAAAAAAACACTCACCTTAGATAATGATCAGTTATGATCGCCTTCTCAAAAAAAGAAGATAGATAAAAGTTGTGTGTATCTCGACCTTGGTTTACATAGTATTTATTTATTTAGGATACAGCCCCCACCTCGCCACTTATTTCTCAACCAAAACATATGTTTTGGGTACTCAAAAAAACGTCTGATTGAGACAATTCTTTTGAGCACCCGAAAAAAATGTTTAAACTTATGGATAAGAAAATAATCGCAATTAAAAGCTAATGTTTTTTTTTTTGCTTAACTGGTCCTATAGACCGTCACCGGTCCGTTACTACCAGTTGTAATTAGCAATTATCGACAAGGTAGGTTATATCTAAAGTGCATACTGTAATACAATTAATTATGACAGTTTTTTTTAATTTTGAGATACTGGAGATAAAAACAAATAATCGCCAAACTATGAGACCACGAAATGCAGTTTTTAATTCATAAACTATGCCAAAGTCGCCAAATTTGATGCCACGAACATGTGTATTACAGTATATGCATCAGAAATTCATTTAAAGCACCACTAGAATACAAGGTTTTTGTATCTCGAATTGATATACAAGCCGCCCATGTGCGGATCCAGAAAGTTTTGTCAGAGAGGGTCCTACTTTGACATCGTGTTTTTTATGTTGTTTTGTTTAGTTTGTTTAAATTTCTACTGGTATTGTCAATAAATACATTAAGGGATTGTTGAAAGCCGCCACGCTGCTGAGCGGAGTTGGACTGTTGAATTGAATCAAATATTGAGTTAGAAAAATCTGGATTAAAATGCACAGTTATGATGGCCAATCAAGCAGCTTAAGAAGGTCAGTCGAGACCGCACATGCTCTATTTGCCCATACGTATGGCATGATGAGCCAAATCAAATCAAAATAGCAATGAGTTCGGATGAGCATCGTCCTGCGAAAGTCTATTTTATACAGTTATTCGCACAACAAAGGCACAAATCATACTGCATGGATGCGCATGTTAATCAGAATCTTACTTGTCTACTGCAGTGATAATTTGTTTATAGGGTTTTGTATGCAAAATTCAAACCTTAGAAGGGCTGCTGAGACTAAGCAGGTTTTTGTTGTCAAACCAAGACAAAATAATAATACCTTTATACTGTAATGGAAATAGTAAACATTTAACTGCCGGTTCAGATAAAAATCATGCAGGAAAATCCACATGATGGTCAACAAATTTGATTAATTTTGATATCACATGAAGGTTATGATGGAAGAACAAGAAAAAATATTTTTATTTTGTGTTATCATCATTTTGGTTATCATTTTTTTTTTGCATTTTTGTAACTTGCTACAGTGAGTCCATTACATCATGCTTATAATTTAACTCTTGAATTGCATTGATAAGAAATTAAACACTTTGCAAAATCATATGCCTAGTTGCCATGCCAACAAATAACACACTATCAAAGAAATTTAGCCAAATTTAGCTAATTTGGCAATTTCATGATCATTTTTTTAGCAATTTTTGTACCTTGTCACAGTTAGTTCATAGCATCATACTTAGAGTGCAACACTTGTATTACCTAATTCAAAAATAAAAGTCGTTGCAAAATCACATGACTAGTTGCCATAGCAACAAATTATACACTATTGAAGACATATAACCTAGCTTTGCTACTTAAGCTATTTTAAAATCAATTTTTAGCAATTTTTGTAAACTGGTACTCTTAGTCAATAGCATTATACTTATAGTTTGACTCGTGTTCTATTTAAAAATAAAACACTTTGCAAAATCATATGCCTAGTAGACATGGCAACAAATAACAAACTTTCGCAGAAATATAGCAATATTTTGCTAATTTGACAATTTTAAGATCATCTTTTAGCAATTTTTGTACCTTTTCACAGTTAGTTCATAGCATCATACTTAGAGTGCAACTCTTGTATTACCTTTTTCATAAAATCTTTGCAAAATCACATGACTAGTTGCCATGGCAACAAATAATGCACTTTTGAATCCATATAGCCTAATTTTGCTACTTTAGCTATTTTTTAAAATTTTTAGCAATTTTTTGTAGACTGGTACTGTTAGACAAGAGCATCATACTTATAGTTTTACTCTCGTTCTGCATGATTCAAAATTTAAAGACTTTGCAAAATCATTTGCCTAGTTGCCATGGCAACAAATAACACACTATCGCATAAATATAGCCATATTTTGCTAATTTGGCAATTTTAAGATCAAGTCTTAGCAATTTTGTACCTAGTTACAGTTAGTTCATAGCATCATACTAAGAGTGCAACTATTGTATTACCTAATTCAAAAATAAAAATCTTTGCAAAATCACATGACTAGTTGCCATGGCAACAACTTGTACACTATATAAGTTATATAGCCTAATTTCGCTATTTTAGCTCTTTTAAAATCAATTTTTAGCAATTTTTGTAAGCTGATAGAGTTAGTACATAGCATCATATTTATAGTTTGACTCTTGTATTGCATGATTCAAGAATAAAATTATTTGCAAAATCATATGTGGAATTGCCATGGCAACAAATAACACACTATTGAAGACATTTAGCCAAATTTTGCTAATTTGGCTATTTTGAGATCAGTTTTAGCAATTTTTGTAACTTGTTACAGTCAAATAGTAGCACCATACTTAAAGTATAACTTTTGTATTACCTGATCCAAAAATAAAAAAAAAATATTTTCACATGCACATGACTAGTTGCCATGGCAACAAATACACTATTGAAGACATATAGCCTTATTCTGTTTATTTAGCTATTTTAAAATCAATTTTAGCACTTTTTGTAAACTGGTAGAGAGAGCCCATAGCATCATACTTATAGCTTAACTCTTTTATAGCATGATTAAAAAAAGAACACTTTGCAAAATCATACGTGGAGTTGCCATGGCAACAAATAACACACTACCGAAGGTATTTAGCCAAATTTGGCTAATTTAGCTTTTTGAGATCAATTTCTTGCAATGTTTGTAACTTGATAAGTAGGTTCATAACACCATGTTTAGAGTGCGATGCAAAAATAAAAGGCTTTGCAAAATCAAATGCCTAGTTGCCATGGCTCCCATTGTATGTGGGGGTTCTGTGTTTAGTTATTGTTTTGTTATGCAGTACTTCGTTTCCTTTCCAGCTTTATATCATCTCAATGATGAAGAGAAAGTTGGTTGCTTTACTTTAATTGTCTTCCTGATATCTTGTGACTATAAGTGTTATGTATTTCCTCAAGGGGTAGTCTGTATAGTGTGTGATTTTGGTATTTTCTGGTCATACTCGCTGACGTTTTTGACAGTACATAAATGATGTGATGGACATTATTACATTAACATTATTGAATATGAACTATGCGCATCATAATAGATTTAAATATATTAAGTTGATTTTGTACCAGCAGGTCAACAGTTATTATTCATTTTTACAAATTATTATGAATAGCATTAGCTGTTGTTATGAAGCGTTGATTCGGTTGACTTTTTACCAGATTATGTTGCTGTTAAAAAACATAAAACCTACTATAACATATGCTTCTTTTGATACTTAGATTGCTCACCATTGGTAAATCCTGCAAAAGGAACTCTTAGCACAGGTTCTGTGACTTATGGTACTACAGTTACATTGTCCTGTGACGATGGGTACGCTCCACATGGCGATACCACTACAATATGCCAGGATGGTGGGGTCTGGAGTAATCCGCTGGCTGAATGCATAAAAGGTAATAGTCCATGGGCACGGAGGGGTCACCATGCACCCCCATAAGGGCTCTCTGGGAGTGGTATAATATTGTTCATTGGACATCCCTGATTAAGAATCAAGATGTTAACACTCGATAACTTGTGTCCCACCCTCTGGGCTCATGGACTATAATGGGTAATGTTACACACCAGATTGGGATTTCCGTTCTTTTACCCCTTGTGAGATCATTCTGTCTCACATACCCGTAGCAGCCCATGGAAAAGATAAAAAAGAACAGCTGCACGTCAGCCACACGCTAGCTGCACAGTGTTCAGTGACGTCATTATTATGACGTCACCATGACGTATTTCAGCGAATTCAGGATTTTTTTAAGACTTTTCCAATATAAAATAAGGTCACATGCAAACATCTGGTTTTGACAGATATAGTGTAAAACTTTTGCTTCTTGAATGTGGCAGCAATCATACTGGGCATCCCATTGCATGCTTACATACATATTTATTAATAAAATGCATACAGTAGCATAAAATACGCTTACACAAACGTATGTTGCACTGGCGAAAGTACATATGGATGCCTAGCTTTATCGTCCAAAGCCACCTACACAACCTAAAGCGAGGAATCCATATATCAGTGAAAAAATCAGAAAAGTTAACAAGAACAGGTATTTTGTGAAGAAAATGGTTTAACACCTTGATTAGCGGTAATTGGTATGCTGAATCCGAAAACCAATGTTTGCAAGCTGAGAAATGACGTCTGAAAGACCTACATGTGATGTGCATATTTTTAAAATGGCCGCCAAAAATCATGAAATTTGATATATGACTGACAAATTTTATTGTTTGACAATATTTTTGTATCCAAAATTATTTGGATTATGTCCTTAGATCGTTTTAATATTAGATTACATGGTTTCGGTGGCAATTTACATAATTAATCCATGATATTACCACATTCATGGTAATAAATGTCCGTTTAGTCAATAACATCATATATATAAACTTGCCTTATTCAGTATCCTGCCATTTAAATGTTAGTTTTATTCATATCACGATTTTGGACTGTTCACCAGCTTTTCAAGTAATAAATGAGAAAGAAACTTTAATAATCAACAATATCTTTTGTTTTCAAATAAAATATTTCATAATGCCAATGCCCAAATATATGGTTCAATCAAAAGTAACAGTATGCACATTCCTTAGTACCCTAGGGTCTAATTAGACGAACCTTGCACGATCAGGAAATATTCTAATGTGTGTCAAATTGTTTTGGGAGACCACCTAAATGGAGAAAAATATTGCCCAAAAAATGAACCCATTTGACCTATGTGAAATCGCATGGTTGCCATGACAACGCATAATGCGCTTCTTGAGAATGGGGATGTCCCTACAAAAGTACTCGTATTTCAGCAGCAACTTTTCAGAATCTTTTAAACTTGGTACCAACTGAATGATAAGACATAGGACTTTTATCCAATTTTCAGATATGCAAATTATAAAATTTGCGTATTCATGAAAATTAATGAAAACATTAAAAATAAGAGAAAAATAATGAACATTAAGGGGATGTACATGCAAATGTACCTACATCTCAGCTGCTTACTATCCTATACTACAAGCCTTGGTACAAATTCAATGCTTAAACATAGCATGTTTACTTAAGCTAGTATCTCACTAGGATGTGAGCAATTGGCGACTATTTCGAGACTAATTTGAGACAAGTTTTGGCTTTCGAGACTAATTTGAGACAAGTTTTGGCGACAGAAATATGACATTGCAACCATAATCACATTGCGGTCACACAGAATGGATAATTAAGACATATTTACGACAGTCGCACGAATGTCGTACGATTATCGCAGATGTTTCAGGACATTCGCGTGACATTCGCGAGACACTCGCACGATGTTCGGCCGATGAAATTGCGAATATTTATTACCATCGACCGCCTCACGACGTTCTCACGAACGTCGATCGTCTGTCATGCGACTGTCGCGCAAAGGTCGTGCGACTGACGCTTGATGGTTTTGCGAGAAATGATAAACAAAGGAAAATAAGCATTCGAGCAAGCATTGAAACTTCAGACTATGAAGGTATTACGCTGTGTTGAAAGGAACTTGAGGGCTGGAAGGAGCTAGATTGTTGAAAGGCGCCACGCTGCTGAGCGGAGTTGGACTGTTGAATTGTAGCAAATATTGAGTTAGAAAAATCTGGATTAAAATGCACAGTTATGATGGCCAATCAAGCAGCTTAAGAAGGTCAGTCGAGACCGCACATGCTCTAATTGCCCATACGTATGGCATGATGAGCCAAATCAAATCAAAATAGCAATGAGTTCGGATGAGCATCGTCCTGCGAAAGTCTATTTTATACAGTTATTCGCACAACAAAGGCACAAATCATACTGCACGGATGCGCATGTTAATCAGAATCTTACTTGTCTACTGCAGTGATAATTTGTTTATAGGGTTTTGTATGCCAAATTCAAACCTTAGAAGGGCTGCTGAGACTAAGCAGGTTTTTGTTGTCAAACCAAGACACAATAATAATACCTTTATACTGTAATAGAAATAGTAAACATTTAACTGCCGGTTCAGATAAAAATCATGCAGGAGAATCCACATGATGGTCAACAAATTTGATTGATTTTGATATCACATGAAGGTTATGATGGAAGAACAAGAAAAAATATTTTTATTTTGTGTTATCATCATTTTGGTTATCATTTTTTTTTGCATTTTTGTAACTTGCTACAGTGAGCCCATTACATCATGCTTATAATTTAACTCTTGAATTGCATTGATAAGAAATGTAACACTTTGCAAAATCATATGCCTAGTTGCCATGGCAACAAATAACACACTGTCAAAGAAATTTAGCCAAATTTTGCTAATTTGGTAATTTTATGATCATTTTTTTAGCAATTTTTGTACCTTGTCACAGTTAGTTCATAGCATCATACTTAGAGTGCAACACTTGTATTACCTAATTCAAAAATAAGAATCGTTGCAAAATCACATGACTAGTTGCCATAGCAACAAATTATACACTATTGAAGACATATAACCTAATTTTGCTACTTAAGCTATTTTAAAATCAATTTTTAGCAATTTTTGTCAACTGGTACTCTTAGTCAATAGCATTATACTTATAGTTTGACTCGTGTTCTATTAAAAAATAAAACACTTTGCAAAATCATATGCCTAGTAGACATGGCAAAAAATAACAAACTTTCGCAGAAATATAACAATATTTTGCTAATTTGACAATTTTAAGATCATCTTTTAGCAATTTTTGTACCTTGTCACAGTTAGTTCATAGCATCATACTTAGAGTGCAACTCTTGTATTACCTTTTTCATAAATTCTTTGCAAAATCACATGACTAGTTGCCATGGCAACAAATAATGCACTTTTGAAGCCATATAGCCTAATTTTGCTACTTTAGCTATTTTAAAATCATTTTTTAGCAACTTTTTGTAGACTGGTACTGTTAGACAAGAGCATCATACTTATAGTTTTACTCTCGTTCTGCATGATTCAAAATTTAAAGACTTTGCAAAATCATTTGCCTAGTTGCCATGGCAACAAATACAGTCAAACCTGCTGTTGCGGTCACCTCTATTAAGCGTGACCCTCCCTTAAGCGGCCACTTCAGGGTCCCCCCGAACGATTTTGAATGCAAATGCACCTCTATTAAGCGTCCACCTGTCCAACGCGGTCAGCGGTCGGCGAAATTTGCCCCAAAACGCTTAAATTGTATCCGTAAGCGGCCACTTTCCAAGGTTCGATGCCGCCGATTGATTAAATTTTATCAATAAACTTTTTTGCACCGGTCAAATGCTTGGAGCAATTAAACTCCCCAGCAGTGGTGTCTCCTAAAAGAAATTCTATTACGGCCGCCACCCTATGTTGAGGCTATGGGACGCAACAGTTGGGGTATTTGTGTGCCACTCGAGACACAATGGAACTGAAATTTTAAAAGTGGCTTAAAAGTTCGAGTGTTTATGCTAATCAAACACTACGACATGCTCAAGAAACCTGCACATGTGGATTAAAAAATAGCGCCGTCCGTAACCTAAAACCTGAATACGCTAAACGAACACGACTTGTAGTTTTTGTGTATACGGGTACCAGTGTAAAGCCAGTCAACCGATAAATTGTTTACCGCTGCCAAAGTTCATTCATCCATACCGTGGCAGATTTTAACGGTAAATGTGTGAAAAACTAAATGCAAGTAGTAATTTACTCTTTGCTGGAGGCATACTTACTACACAAAGATGAAATGTTTGCTGGGGGGGGGGGAGAAAACAAGCAATGGCTTTTGAGAAAAAAAAATGAGTAACACAATCATTTTTTCCAAGTCTCATACACCTGAATAAATCTACAAATCAAACAACTTTCTCTTCACGTTCAGTAGCACATGCCTTTGCTTATCAAAAATCAAGGTTTAGCTTTAGAAAAAATACCAGTGACAAGAAGCCTCTAAGTCCAAAGGCTAACTCTTTTGAAAAACATTGATTTTTTTTTAAAAAGAAAACTTATGGAATTGCTTTTGTTTGACAAACATTGATTTTTTTTAAAAAGAAAACTTATGGAATTGCTTTTGTTTTAAAATTACATATTTTGATAATTTTTTTTATTTTATTTTTTTATTTCTATGATGCAATAACTGAACCCTACACTGGCAGTGTAGACCCAAATCTTCATAATTTTAACTCAAAAAGGAATATCCTCAATCATATGCATGGCCATCTTACCTGAACCTCTATTAAGCAGCCACCTGTCTTAAGCAAGCGATTTTGGATTATCCCTTGGCCGCTTGCTTAAGACAGGTTTGACTGTAACACACTTTCGCATAAATATAGCCATATTTTGCTAATTTGGCAATTTTAAGATCAAGTCTTAGCAATTTTGTACCTAGTTACAGTTAGTTCATAGCATCATACTAAGAGTGCAACAATTGTATTACCTAATTCAAAAATGAAAATCTTTGCAAAATCACATGACTAGTTGCCATGGCAACAACTTGTACACTTTATAAGTCATATAGCCTAATTTCGCTATTTTAGCTCTTTTAAAATCAATTTTTAGCAATTTTTGTAAGCTGGTAGAGTTAGTACATAGCATCATACTTATAGTTTGACTCTTGTATTGCATGATTCAAAAATAAAATTATTTGCAAAATCATATGTGGAATTGCTATGGCAACAAATAACACACTATTGAAGACATTTAGCCAAATTTTGCTAATTTGGCTATTTTGAGATCAGTTTTAGCAATTTTTGTAACTTGTTACAGTCAAATGGTAGCACCATGCTTAAAGTACAACTTTTGTATTACCTGATCCAAAAATAAAAAAAAATATTTTCAAATACACATGACTAGTTGCCATGGCAACAAATACACTATTGAAGACATATAGCCTTATTTTGTTTATTTAGCTATTCTAAAATCAATTTTAGCACTTTTTGTAAACTGGTAGAGAGAGCCCATAGCATCATACTTATAGCTTAACTCTTTTATAGCATGATTAAAAAAAGAACACTTTGCAAAATCATACGTGGAGTTGCCATGGCAACAAATAACACACTACCGAAGGTATTGAGCCAAATTTGGCTAATTTAGCTTTTTGAGATCAATTTCTTGCAATGTTTGTAACTTGATAAGTAGGTTCATAACACCATGTTTAGAGTGCGATGCAAAAATAAAAGGCTTTGCAAAATCAAATGCCTAGTTGCCATGGCAACAAATATTACACTATCGAAGACAAAAGGCCTTATTTGATATGTTTAATTTTAGCAGTTTTTTTTAAACTGGCTCATTTAGTTCAATAAGTTCATAGCATCATATTTAAAGTGCATCACATGCCTATGCAGTACACCATTCAAACATAGAAAGCTTTGTCCTAGTTTATGCTTAGTTGCCATGGTAGCAAATATCTCACTAATAATAACAACAAGCCTATTGTTTTTACTTTTTATGCATTTTGAGATCAATTGTTAGCAGTTTCTTGTAAACTGGTACAATTAGTCTATAGTATTTAAACTAAAGTGCGTCTCCTGTAGTACATAATTATAACTTAAAAAGCTTTCTCTAATCATATGCCTAGTTGCCATTGCAACATATAACACACTAACAAAGACAAAAAGCCAAAGTTTGCTATTTTATGTATTTTGAGATCAATTAAAGCAATTGTTTTTGTAAACTGGTACAGTTAGTCCCTAGTACCATACTTAAAGTGCATCCCATGTAGAACAAGATTAAAATATAAAAAAGCTTTGTCAAAGCAAAAGTCTAGTTGCCATGGCAACAAATAGCACGCTACTGAAGACAAAGATTTTTGTATCTCATATTGATATACAAGCCGCCCATGTGCGGATCCAGAAAGTTTTGTCAGAGGGGGTCCTACTTTGACATCGTGTTTTTTTATGTTGTTTTGTTTAATTTGTTTAAATTTCTACTGGTATTGTCAATAAATACATTTACTATACACAACAGAGCAAAATATTTCTTATATAATCCCCCACAATGTTAGCAGCAATAATTAATTAATGAATGATGATTTTTCCTGGGCCGACAGTGGGTCAACTTGCGGATTACCTGAGCTCTGACTATATGTGAGCCGTGAGCCTTTTTCTCTGTTTCATCAATGTGTATCAATTTGATTAGATTATTTAGTTACTCTATGATGGTGCATTGTGCAAGCTATACATTATTTGTGTTTTTACAACAACAGAATCTAGGGCATATATCGTTTGCAGTAAGACTGCTTGGTTTTATAGCTGTTGATTCAAGGTTTGTGCTCCCATTGTATGTGGGGGTTCTGTGTTTAGTCATTGTTTTGTTATGCAGTACTTCGTTTCCTTTCCAGTTTTATATCATCTCAATGATGAAGAGAAATTTGGTTGCTTTACTTTAATTGTCTTCCTGATATCTTGTGACTATAAGTGTTATGTATTTCCTCTAGGGGTAGTCTGTATAGTGTGTGATTCTGGTATTTTCTGGTCATACTCGCTGACGATTTTGACAGTACATAAATGTTGTGATGGACATTATTACATTAACATTATCGAATATGAACTATGCGCATCATAATAGATTTAAATATATTAAGTTGATTTTGTACCAGCAGGTCAACAGATATGATTCATTTTTACAAATTATTATGAATAGCATTAGCTGTTGTTATGAAGCGTTGATTCGGTTGACTTTTTCCCAGATTATGTTGCTGTTAAAAAAACATAAAACCTACTATAACATATGCTTCTTTTGATACTTAGATTGCTCACCATTGGTAAATCCTGCAAAAGGAACCTTTAGCACAGGTTCTGTGACTTATGGTACTACAGTTACATTGTCCTGTGACGATGGGTACGCTCCACATGGCGATACCACTACAATATGCCAGGATGGTGGGGTCTGGAGTAATCTGCTGGCTGAATGCATAAAAGGTAATAGTTCATGGGCACGGACGGGTCACCATGCACCCCCATAAGGGCTCTCTGGGAGTGGTATAATATTGTTCATTGGACATCCCTGATTAAGAATCAAGATGTTAACACTCGATAACTTGTGTCCCACCCTCTGGGCTCATGGACTATAATGGGTTATGTTACACACCAGATTGGGATTTCCGTTCTTTTACCCCTTGTGAGATAAGTCTGTCTCACATACCCGTAGCAGCCCATGGAAAAGATAAAAAAAGAACAGCTGCACGTCAGCCACACGCTAGCTGCACAGTGTTCAGTGACGTCATTATTATGACGTCACCATGACGTATTTCAGCGAATTCAGGATTTTTTTAAGACTTTTTTTCTAGCTTTTCCAATATAAAATAAGGTCACATGCAAACATATAGTTTTGACAGATATAGTGTAAAACTTTTGCTTCTTGAATGTGGCAGCAATCATACTGGGCATCCCATTGCATGCTTACATACATATTTATTAATAAAATGCATACAGTAGCATAAAATACGCATACACAATCGTATGTTGCACTGGCGAACGAACATATGGACGCCTAGCTTTAACGTCCAAAGCCACCTACACAACCTAAAGCGAGGAATCCATATATCAGTGAAAAAATCAGAAAAGTTAACAAGTACAGGTATTTTGTGAAGAAAAGGGTTTAACACCTTGATTAGCGGTAATTGGTATGCTGAATAAGAAAACCAATGTTTGCAAGCTGAGAAATGACGTCTGAAAGACCTACATGTGATGTGCATATTTTTAAAATGGCTGCCAAAAATCATGGAATTTGATATATGACTGACAAATTATATTGTTTGACAATATGTTTGTATCCAAAATCATTTGGATTATGTCCTTAGATCGTTTTAATATTAGATTACATGGATTCGGTGGCAATTTACATAATTAATCCATGATATTACCACATTCATGGTAGTAAATGTCCTTTTAGTCTATAACATCATATATATAAACTTGCCTTATTCAGTATCCTGCCATTTAAATGTTAGTTTTATTCATATCACGATTTTGGACTGTTCACAAGCTTTTCAAGTAATAAATGAGAAAGAAACTTTAATAATCAACAAGTTCTTTTGTTTTCAAATAAAATATGTCATAATGCCAATGCCCAAATATATGGTTCAATCAAAAGTAACAGTATGCACATTCCTTAGTACCCTAGGGTCTAATTAGACCAACCTTGCACGATCAGGAAATATTCTAATGTGTGTCAAATTGTTTTGGGAGACCACCTAAATGGAGAAAAATATTGCCCAAAAAATGAACCCATTTGACCTATGTGAAATCGCGTGGTTGCCATGGCAACGCATAATGCGCTTCTTGAGAATGGGGATGTCTCTACATAAGTACTCATATTTCAGCAGCAACTTTTCACAATCTTTTAAACTTGGTACCAACTGAATGATAAGACATAGGACTTTTATCCAATCTTCAGATATGCAAATCATAAAATTTGCGTATTCATGAAAATTAAAGAAAACATTTAAAATAAGAGAAAATCGTGAACATTAAGGGGATGTACATGCAAATGTACCTACATCTCAGCTGCTTACTATCCTATACTACAAGCCTTGGTACAAATTCAATGCTAAAACACAGCATGTTTACTTAAGCTAATATCTCACTGGGATTTGAGCAATTTGCGACTATTTCGAGACTAATTTGAGACAAGTATTGGCGACAGAAATATGACATTGCAACCATAATCACATTGCGGTCACACAGAATGGATAATTAAGACATATTTACGACAGTCGCACGAATGTCGTACGATTGTCGCACGAATCATTGGAAAATGTTTCAGGACATTCGCGAGACACTCGCACGATGTTCGGCCGATGAAATTGCGAATATTTATTACCATCGACCGCCTCACGTCTGTCATGCGACTGTTGCACAAAGGTCGTGCAACTGACGCTTGATGGTTTTGCGAGAAATGATAAACAAAGGAAAATAAGCATTCGAGAAAGCATTGAAACTTCAGACTATGAAGGTATTACGCTGTGTTGAAAGGAACTTGAGGGCTGGAAGGAGCTAGATTGTTGAAAGGCGCCACGCTGCTGAGCGCTGTTGGACTGTTGAATCGTAGCAAATATTGAGTTAGAAAAATCTGGATTAAAATGCACAGTTATGATGGCCAATCAAGCAGCTTAAGAAGGTCAGTCGAGACCGCACATGCTCTAATTGCCCATACGTATGGCATGATGAGCCAAATCAAATCAAAATAGCTATGAGTTCGGATGAGCATCGTCCTGCAAAAGTCTATTTTATACAGTTATTCGCACAACAAAGGCACAAATCATACTGCACGGATGCGCATGTTAATCAGAATCTTACTTGTCTACTGCAGTGATAATTTGTTTATAGGGTTTTGTATGCCAAATTCAAACCTTAGAAGGGCTACTGAGACTAAGCAGGTTTTTGTTGTCAAACCAAGACACAATAATAATACCTTTATACTGTAATAGAAATAGTAAACATTTAACTGCCGGTTCAGATAAAAATCATGCAGGAGAATCCACATGATGGTCAACAAATTTGATTGATTTTGATATCACATGAAGGTTATGATGGAAGAACAAGAAAAAATATTTTTATTTTGTGTTATCATCATTTTGGTTATCATTTTTTTTTGCATTTTTGTAACTTGCTACAGTGAGTCCATTACATCATGCTTATAATGTAACTCTTGAATTGCATTGATAAGAAATTAAACACTTTGCAAAATCATATGCCTAGTTGCCATGGCAACAAATAACACACTATCAAAGAAATTTAGCCAAATTTTGCTAATTTGGCAATTTAATGATCATTTTTTTAGCAATTGTTGTACCTTGTCACAGTTAGTTCATAGCATCATACTTAGAGTGCAACACTCGTATTACCTAATTCAAAAATAAAATCGTTGCAAAATCACATGACTAGTTGCCATAGCAACAAATTATACACTATTGAAGACATATAACCTAATTTTGCTACTTAAGCTATTTTAAAATCAATTTTTAGCAATTTTTATAAACTGGTACTCTTAGTCAATAGCATTATACTTATAGTTTGACTCGTGTTCTATTAAAAAATAAAACACTTTGCAAAATCATATGCCTAGTAGACATGGCAACAAATAACAAACTTTCGCAGAAATATAGTAATATTTTGCTAATTTGACAATTTTCAGATCATCTTTTAGCAATTTTTGTACCTTGTCACAGTTAGTTCATAGCATCATACTTAGAGTGCAACTCTTGTATTACCTTTTTTATAAAATATTTGCAAAATCACATTACTAGTTGCCATGGCAACAAATAATGCACTTTTGAAGCCATATAGCCTAATTTTGCTACTTTAGCTATTTTAAAATCAATTTTTAGCAATTTTTGTAGACTGGTACTGTTAGACAAGAGCATCATACTTATAGTTTTACTCTCGTTCTGCATGATTCAAAATTTAAAGACTTTGCAAAATCATTTGCCTAGTTGCCATGGCAACAAATAACACACTATCGCATAAATATAGCCATATTTTGCTAATTTGGCAATTTTAAGATCAAGTCTTATCAATTTTGTACCTAGTTACAGTTAGTTCATAGCATCATACTAAGAGTGCAACAATTGTATTACCTACTTCAAAAATAAAAATCTTTGCAAAATCACATGGCTAGTTGCCATGGCAACAACTTGTACACTTTATAAGTCATATATCCTAATTTCGCTATTTTAGCTCTTTTAAAATCAATTTTTAGCAATTTTTGTAAGCTGGTAGAGTTAGTACATAGCATCATACTTATAGTTTGACTCTTGTATTGCATGATTCAAAAATAAAATTATTTGCAAAATCATATGTGGAATTGCCATGGCAACAAATAACACACTATTGAAGACATTTAGCCAAATTTTGCTAATTTGGCTATTTTGAGATCAGTTTTAGCAATTTTTGTAACTTGTTACAGTCAAATGGTAGCACCATACTTAAAGTACAACTTTTGTATTACCTGATCCAAAAATAAAAAAAATATTTTCACATACACATGACTAGTGTCCATGGCAACAAATACACTATTGAAGACATATAGCCTTATTTTGTTTATTTAGCTATTTTAAAATCAATTTTAGCACTTTTTGTAAACTGGTACAGAGAGCCCATAGAATCATACTTATAGCTTAACTCTTTTATAGCATGATTAAAAAAAGAACACTTTGCAAATTCATACGTGGAGTTGCCATGGCAACAAATAACACACTACCGAAGGTATTTAGCCAAATTTGGCTAATTAAGCTTTTTGAGATCAATTTCTTGCAATGTTTGTAACTTGATAAGTAGGTTCATAACACCATGTTTAGAGTGCGATGCAAAAATAAAAGGCTTTGCAAAATCAAATGCCTAGTTGCCATGGCAACAAATATTACACTATCGAAGACAAAAGGCCTTATTTGATATGTTAAATTTTAGCAGTTTTTTTTAAAATGGCTCATTTAGTTCAATAAGTTCTTAGCATCATATTTTAAGTGCATCACATGCCTATGCAGTACACCATTCAAACATAGAAAGCTTTGTCCTAGTTTATGCTTAGTTGCCATGGCAACAAATATCTCACTAATAATAACAACAAGCCTATTGTTTTTACTTTTTATGCATTTTGAGATCAATTGTTAGCAGTTTCTTGTAAACTGGTACAATTAGTCTAAAGTATTTAAACTAAAGTGCGTCTCCTGTAGTACATAATTATAACTTAAAAAGCTTTCTCTAATCATATGCCTAGTTGCCATTGCAACATATAACACACTAACAAAGACAAAAAGCCAAAGTTTGCTATTTTATGTATTTTGAGATCAATTAAAGCAATTGTTTTTGTAAACTGGTACAGTTAGTCCCTAGTACCATACTTAAAGCGCATCCCATGTAGTACAAGATTAAAATATAAAAAAGCTTTGTCAAAGCAAAAGTCTAGTTGCCATGGCAACAAATAGCACGCTACTGAAGACAAAGGTTTTTGTATCTCATATTGATATACAAGCCGCCCATGTGCGGATCCAGAAAGTTTTGTCAGAGGGGGTCCTACTTTAACATCGTGTTTTTTATGTTGTTTTGTTTAATTTGTTTAAATTTCTGCTGGTATTGTCAATAAATACATTTACTATACACAACAGAGCAAAATATTTCTTATATTATCCCCCACAATGTTAGCAGCAATAATTAATTAATGAATGATGATTTTTCCTGGGCCGACAGTGGGTCAACTTGCGGTTTACCTGAGCTCTGACTATATGTGAGTCATGAGCCTTTTTCTCTGTTTCATCAATGTGTATTAATTTGATTAGATTATTTAGTTACTGTATGATGATGCATTGTGCAAGCTATACATTATTTGTGTTTTTACAACAACAGAATCTAGGGCATATATCGTTTGCAGTAAGACTGCTTGGTTTTATAGCTGTTGATTCAAGGTTTTTGCTCCCATTGTATGTGGGGGTTCTGTGTTTAGTCATTGTTTTGTTATGCAGTACTTCGTTTCCTTTCCAGTTTTATATCATCTCAATGATGAAGAGAAAGTTGGTTGCTTTACTTTAATTGTCTTCCTGATATCTTGTGACTATAAGTGTTATGTATTTCCTCTAGGGGTAGTCTGTATAGTGTGTGATTCTGGTATTTTCTGGTCATACTCGCTGACGTTTTTGACAGTACATAAATGTTGTGATGGACATTATTACATTAACATTATCGAATATGAACTATGCGCATCATAATAGATTTAAATATATTAAATTGATTTTGTACCAGCAGGTCAACAGATATGATTCATTTTTACAAATTATTAAGAATAGCATTAGCTGTTGTTATGAAGCGTTGATTCGGTTGACTTTTTCCAAGATTATGTTGCTGTTAAAAAACATAAAACCTACTATAACATATGCTTCTTTTGAAACTTAGATTGCTCACCATTGGTAAATCCTGCAAAAGGAACTCTTAGCACAGGTTCTGTGACTTATGGTACTACAGTTACATTGTCCTGTGACGATGGGTACGCTCCACATGGCGATACCACTACAATATGCCAGGATGGTGGGGTCTGGAGTAATCTGCTGGCTGAATGCATAAAAGGTAATAGTCCATGGGCACGGAGGGGTCACCATGCACCCCCATAAGGGCTCTCTGGGAGTGCTATAATATTGTTCATTGGACATCCCTGATTAAGAATCAAGATGTTAACACTCGATAACTTGTGTCCCACCCTCTGGGCTCATGGACTATAATGGGTTATGTTACACACCAGATTGGGATTTCCGTTTTTTTACCCCTTGTGAGATAATTCTGTCTCACATACCCATAGCAGCCCATGGAAAAGATAAAAAAGAACAGCTGCACGTCAGCCACACGCTAGCTGCACAGTGTTCAGTGACGTCATTATTATGACGTCACCATAACGTATTTCAGCGAATTCAGGATTCTTTTAAGACTTTTCCAATATAAAATAAGGTCACATGCAAACATCTAGTTTTGACAGATATAGTGTAAAACTTTTGCTTCTTGAATGTGGCAGCAATCATACTGGGCATCCCATTGCATGCTTACATACATATTTATTAATAAAATGCATACAGTAGCATAAAATACGCTTACACAAACGTATGTTGCACTGGCGAACGTACATATGGATGCCTAGCTTTATCGTCCAAAGCCACCTACACAACCTAAAGCGAGGAATCCATATATCAGTGAAAAAATCAGAAAAGTTAACAAGTACAGGTATTTGTGAAGAAAAGGGTTTAACACCTTGATTAGCGGTAATTGGTATGCTGAATAAGAAAACCAATGTTTGCAAGCTGAGAAATGACGTCTGAAAGACCTACATGTGATGTGCATATTTTTAAAATGGCCGCCAAAATCATGAAATTTGATATATGACTGACAAATTATATTGTTTGACAATATTTTTGTATCCAAAATCATTTGGATTATGTCCTTAGATCGTTTTAATATTAGATTACATGGTTTTGGTGGCAATTTACATAATTAATCCATGATATTACCACATTCATGGTAATAAATGTCCATTTAGTCTATAACATCATATATATAAACTTGCCTTATTCAGTATCCTGCCATTTAAATGTTAGTTTTATTCATATCACGATTTTGGACTGTTCATCAGCTTTTCAAGTAATAAATGAGAAAGAAACTTTAATAATCAACAAGTTCTTTTGTTTTCAAATAAAATATGTCATAATGCCAATGCCCAAATATATGGTTCAATCAAAAGTAACAGTATGCACATTCCTTAGTACCCTAGGGTCTAATTAGACCAACCTTGCACGATCAGGAAGTTTTCTAATGTGTGTCAAATTGTTTTGGGAGACCACCTAAATGGAGAAAAATATTGCCCAAAAAATGAACCCATTTGACCTATGTGAAATCGCGTGGTTGCCATGGCAACGCATAATGCGCTTCTTGAGAATGGGGATGTCCCTACAAAAGTACTCATATTTCAGCAGCAACTTTTCAGAATCTTTTAAACTTGGTACCAACTGAATGATAAGACATAGGACTTTTATCCAAATTTCAGATATGCAAATTATAAAATTTGCGTATTCATGAAAATTAATGAAAACATTAAAAGTAAGAGAAAAATCGTGAACATTAAGGGGATGTACATGCAAATGTACCTACATCTCAGCTGCTTACTATCCTATACTACAAGCCTTGGTACAAATTCAATGCTAAAACATAGCATGTTTACTTAAGCTAGTATCTCACTGGGATGTGAGCAATTGGCGACTATTTCGAGACTAATTTGAGACAAGTTTTGGCGACAGAAATATGACATTGCAACCATAATCACATTGCGGTCACACAGAATGGACAATTAAGACATATTTACGACAGTCGCACGAATGCCGTACGATTGTCGCACGAATCATTGGCAAATGTTTCAGGACATTCGCGTGACATTCGCAAGACACTCGCACGATGTTCGGCCGATGAAATTGCGAATATTTATTACCATCGACCGCCTCACGACGTTCTCACGAACGTCGTTCGTCTGTCATGCGACTGTCGTGCGACTGACGCTTGATGCATTTGCGAGAAATGATAAACAAAGGAAAATAAGCATTCGAGCAAGCATTGAAACTTCAGACTATGAAGGTATTACGCTGTGTTGAAAGGAACTTGAGGGCTGGAAGGAGCTAGATTGTTGAAAGGCGCCACGCTGCTGAGCGGAGTTGGACTGTTGAATTGTAGCAAATACTGAGTTAGAAAAATCTGGATTAAAATGCACAGTTATTATGGCCAATCAAGCAGCTTAAGAAGGTCAGTCGAGACCGCACATGCTCTAATTGCCCATACGTATGGCATGATGAGCCAAATCAAATCAAAATAGCAATGAGTTCAGATGAGCATCGTCCTGCGAAAGTCTATTTTATACAGTTATTTGCACAACAAAGGCACAAATCATACTGCATGGATGCGCATGTTAATCAGAATCTTACTTGTCTACTGCAGTGATAATTTGTTTATAGGGTTTTGTATGCCAAATTCAAACCTTAGAAGGGCTGCTGAGACTAAGCAGGTTTTTGTTGTCAAACCAAGACACAATAATAATACCTTTAAACTGTAATAGAAATAGTAAACATTTAACTGCCGGTTCAGATAAAAATCATGCAGGAGAATCCACATGATGGACAACAAATTTGATTGATTTTGATATCACATGAAGGTTATGATGGAAGAACAAGAAAAATATTTTTATTTTGCGTTATCATCATTTTGGTTATCATTTTTTTTGCATTTTTGTAACTTGCTACAGTGAGTCCATTACATCATGCTTATAATTTAACTCTTGAATTGCATTGATAAGAAATTAAACACTTTGCAAAATCATATGCCTAGTTGCCATGGCAACAAATAACACACTATCAAAGAAATTTAGCCAAATTTTGCTTATTTGGCAATTTTATGATCATTTTTTTAGCAATTTTTGTACCTTGTCACAGTTAGTTCATAGCATCATACTTAGAGTGCAACACTTGTATTACTTAATTCAAAAATAAAAATCGTTGCAAAATCACATGACTAGTTGCCATAGCAACAAATTATACACTATTGAAGACATATAACCTAATTTTGCTACTTAAGCTATTTTAAAATCAATTTTTAGCAATTTTTGTAAACTGGTACTCTTAGTCAATAGCATTATACTTATAGTTTGACTCGTGTTCTATTAAAAAATAAAACACTTTGCAAAATCATATGCCTAGTAGACATGGCAACAAATAACAAACTTTCGCAGAAATATAGCAATATTTTGCTAATTTGACAATTTTAAGATCATCTTTTAGCAATTTTTGTACCTTGTCACAGTTAGTTCATAGCATCATACTTATAGTGCAACTCTTGTATTACCTTTTTCATAAAATATTTGCAAAATCACATGACTAGTTGCCATGGCAACAAATAATGCACCTTTGAAGCCATATAGCCTAATTTTGCTACTTTAGCTATTTTAAAATCAATTTTTAGCAATTTTTTGTAGACTGGTACTGTTAGACAAGAGCATCATACTTATAGTTTTACTCTCGTTCTGCATGATTCAAAATTTAAAGACTTTGCAAATCATTTGCCTAGTTGCCATGGCAACAAATAACACACTATCGCATAAATATAGCCATATTTTGCTAATTTGGCAATTTTAAGATCAAGTCTTAGCAATTTTGTACCTAGTTACAGTTAGTTCATAGCATCATACTAAGAGTGCAACTATTGTATTACCTAATTCAAAAATAAAAATCTGTGCAAAATCACATGACTAGTTGCCATGGCAACAACTTGTACACTATATAAGTCATATAGCCTAATTTCGCTATTTTAGCTCTTTTAAAATCAATTTTTAGCAATTTTTGTAAGCTGGTAGAGTTAGTACATAGCATCATACTTATAGTTTGACTCTTGTATTGCATGATTCAAAAATAAAATTATTTGCAAAATCATATGTGGAATTGCCATGGCAACAAATAACTCACTATGGAAGACATTTAGCCAAATTTTGCTAATTTGGATATTTTGAGATCAGTTTTAGCAATTTTTGTAACTTGTTACAGTCAAATGGTAGCACCATACTTAAAGTACAACTTTTGTATTACCTGATCCAAAAATAAAAAAAATAGTTTCACATACACATGACTAGTTTCCATGGCAACAAATACACTATTGAAGACATATAGCCTTATTTTGTTCATTTAGCTATTTTTAAATCAATTTTAGCACTTTTTGTAAACTGGTACAGAGAGCCCATAGCATTATACTTATAGCTTATTAATAACTCTTTTATAGCATGATTAAAAAAGAACACTTTGCAAAATCATACGTGGAGTTGCCATCGCAACAAATAACACACTACCGAAGGTATTTAGCCAAATTTGGCTAATTTAGCTTTTTGAGATCAATTTCTTGCAATGTTTGTAACTTGATAAGTAGGTTCATAACACCATGTTTAGAGTGCGATGCAAAAATAAAAGGCTTTGCAAAATCAAATGCCTAGTTGCCATGGCAACAAATATTACACTATCGAAGACAAAAGGCCTTATTTGATATGTTCAATTTTAGCAGTTTTTTTTAAACTGGCTCATTTAGTTCAATAAGTTCATAGCATCATATTTAAAGTGCATCACATGCCTATGCAGTACACCATTCAAACATAGAAAGCTTTGCCCTATTTTATGCTTAGTTGCCATGGCAACAAATATCTCACTAATAATAACAACAGGCCTATTGTTTTTACTTTTTATGCATTTTTGAGATCAATTGTTAGCAGTTTCTTGTAAACTGGTACAATTAGTCTATAGTATTTAAACTAAAGTGCGTCTCCTGTAGTACATAATTATAACTTAAAAAGCTTTCTCTAATCATATGCCTAGTTGCCATTGCAACATATAACACACTAACAAAGACAAAAAGTCAAAGTTTGCTATTTTATGTATTTTGAGATCAATTAAAGCAATTGTTTTTGTAAACTGGTACAGTTAGTCCCTAGTACCATACTTAAAGCGCATCCCATGTAGTACAAGATTAAAATATAAAAAAAGCTTTGTCAAAGCAAAAGTCTAGTTGCCATGGCAACAAATAGCACGCTACTGAAGACAAAGGTTTTTGTATCTCATATTGATATACAAGCCGCCCATGTGCGGATCCAGAAAGTTTTGTCAGAGGGGGTCCTACTTTGACATCGTGTTTTTTATGTTGTTTTGTTTAATTTGTTTAAATTTCTACTGGTATTGTCAATAAATACATTTACTATACACAACAGAGCAAAATATTTCTTATATAATCCCCCACAATGTTAGCAGCAATAATTAATTAATGAATGATGATTTTTCCTGGGCCGACAGTGGGTCAACTTGCGGTTTACCTGAGCTCTGACTATATGTGAGTCGTGAGCCTTTTTCTCTGTTTCATCAATGTGTATTAATTTGATTAGATTATTTAGTTACTCTATGATGATGCATTGTGCAAGCTATACATTATTTGTGTTTTTACAACAACAGAATCTAGGGCATATATCGTTTGCAGTAAGACTGCTTGGTTTTATAGCTGTTGATTCAAGGTTTGTGCTCCCATTGTATGTGGGGTTTCTGTGTTTAGTCATTGTTTTGTTATGCAGTACTTCGTTTCCTTTCCAGTTTTATATCATCTCAATGATGAAGAGAAAGTTGGTTGCCTTACTTTAATTGTCTTCCTGATATCTTGTGACTATAAGTGTTATGTATTTCCTCTAGGGGTAGTCTGTATAGTGTGTGATTCTGGTATTTTCTGGTCATACTCGCTGACGTTTTTGACAGTACATAAATGTTGTGATGGACATTATTACATTAACATTATCGAATATGAACTATGCGCATCATAATAGATTTAAATATATTAAGTTGATTTTGTACCAGCAGGTCAACAGATATGATTCATTTTTACAAATTATTATGAATAGCATTAGCTGTTGTTATGAAGCGTTGATTCGGATGACTTTTTCCCTGATTATGTTGCTGTTAAAAAACATAAAACCTACTATAACATATGCTTCTTTTAATACTTAGATTGCTCACCATTGGTAAATCCTGCAAACGGAACTCTTAGCACAGGTTCTGTGACTTATGGTACTACAGTTACATTGTCCTGTGACGATGGGTACGCTCCACATGGCGATACCACTACAATATGCCAGGATGGTGGGGTCTGGAGTAATCCGCTGGCTAAATGCGTAAAAGGTAATAGTCCATGGGCACGGAGGGGTCACCATGCACCCCCATAAGGGCTCTCTGGGAGTGCTATAATATTGTTCATTGGACATCCCTGATTAAGAATCAAGATGTTAACACTCGATAACTTGTGTCCCACCCTCTGGGCTCATGGACTACAATGGGTTATGTTACACACCAGATTGGGATTTCCGTTCTTTTACCCCTTGTGAGATAATTCTGTCTCACATACCCGTAGCAGCCCATGGAAAAGATAAAAAAAGAACAGCTGCACGTCAGCCACACGCTAGCTGCACAGTGTTCAGTGACGTCATTATTATGACGTCACCATGACGTATTTCAGCGAATTCAGGATTTTTTAAGACTTTTCCAATATAAAATAAGGTCACATGCAAACATCTGGTTTTGACAGATATAGTGTAAAACTTTTGCTTCTTGAATGTGGCAGCAATCATACTGGGCATCCCATTGCATGCTTACATACATATTTATTAATAAAATGCATACAGTAGCATAAAATACGCTTACACAAACGTATGTTGCACTGGCGTTCGTACATATGGATGCCTAGCCTTATCGTCCAAAGCCACCTACACAACCTAAAGCGAGAAATCCATATATCAGTGAAAAAATCAGAAAAGTTAACAAGTACAGGTATTTTGTGAAGAAAAGGGTTTAACACCTTGATTAGCGGTAATTGGTATGCTGAATCCGAAAACCAATGTTTGCAAGCTGAGAAATGACGTCTGAAAGACCTACATGTGATGTGCATGTTTTTAAAATGGCCGCCAAAAATCATGAAATTTGATATATGACTGACAAATTTTATTGTTTGACAATATTTTTGTATCCAAAATCATTTGGATTATGTCCTTAGATCGTTTTAATATTAGATTACATGGTTTCGGTGGCAATTTACATAATTAATCCATGATATTACCACATTCATGGTAATAAATGTCCGTTTAGTCTATAACATCATATATATAAACTTGCCTTATTCAGTATCCTGCCATTTAAATGTTAGTTTTATTCATATCACGATTTTGGACTGTTCACCAGCTTTTCAAGTAATAAATGAGAAAGAAACTTTAATAATCAACAAGTTCTTTTGTTTTCAAATAAAATATGTCTAATGCCAATGCCCAAATATATGGTTCAATCAAAAGTAACAGTATGCACATTCCTTAGTACCCTAGGGTCTAATTAGACCAACCTTGCACGATCAGGAAATTTTCTAATGGGTGTCAAATTGTTTTGGGAGACCACCTAAATGGAGAAAAATATTGCCCAAAAAATGAACCCATTTGACCTATGTGAAATCGCGTGGTTGTCATGGCAACGCATAATGCGCTTCTTGAGAATGGGGATGTCCCTACAAAAGTACTCATATTTCAGCAGCAACTTTTCAGAATCTTTTAAACTTGGTGAGGTTGGCGCCGTTAAACCGGTTTAAACCCTCCAGTGAATATTTCACTGACCGTTCCAAGGGGGTACTTCTTTTGTGGATCGTTTTTGTTAGTTATGCGTCTGTGCTGTCGTGTCTGTTCCTTGTAGTCTTGTGGTCACCTGCTGGGGGGTGGCCGGCCTCTTGGCTGTCGTGTGTGTTGTGTTTTCTTGTGTTTTGTCTCTTTCCCAAATGTTTCCTGGTCCACATCAGAATTAAGGGTGAGGTTGGCGCCGTGAAATTGGTTTAAGCCCTCCAGTAAAATATTTTACTGACCGTTCCAAGGCGGTACTTCTTTTGTGGATCTTTTATGTTTTTGTTCTGTCTTGTGTTTGCTATGTTTTGTGCGCGTCTGTTTATATGTGCTTTTTGGTCACCTGCTGGGAAAGGGCTGACCTCTTGGCTCTCGTTTGTGGTGTCTTCTGTGAGTTTGTCACTTTCACATTGGTATCCTGGGTCAGGTGTGGTACTTGATTGTATCGATTCCTGATCTTTGCACCATTACTTACTTTTGGTACCAACTAAATGATAAGACATAGGACTTTTATCCAAATTTCAGATATGCAAATTATAAAATTTGCGTATTCATGAAAATTAATGAAAACATTAAGAATAAGAGAAAAATCGTGAACATTAAGGGGATGTACATGCAAATGTACCTACATCTCAGCTGCTTACTATCCTATACTACAAGCCTTGGTACAAATTCAATGCTAAAACATAGCATGTTTACTTAAGCTAGTATCTCACTGGGATGTGAGCAATTGGCGACTATTTCAATACTAATTTGAGACAAGTTTTGGCGACAGAAATATGACATTGCAACCATAATCACATTGCGGTCACACAGAATGGATAATTAAGACATATTTAGGACAGTCGCACGAATGTCGTACGATTGTCGCACGTATCATTGGCAAATGTTTCAGGACATTCGCGTGACATTCGCGAGACACTCGCACGATGTTCGGCCGATGAAATTGCGAATATTTATTACCATCGACCGCCTCACGACGTTCTCACGAACGTCGTTCGTCTGTCATGCGACTGTCGCGCGAAGGTCGTGCGACTGACGCTTGATGGTTTTGCGAGAAATGATAAACAAAGGAAAATAAGCATTCGAGCAAGCATTGAAACTTCAGACTATGAAGGTATTACGCTGTGTTGAAAGGAACTTGAGGGCTGGAAGGAGCTAGATTGTTGAAAGGCGCCACGCTGCTGAGCGGAGTTGGACTGTTGAATTGTAGCAAATATTGAGTTAGAAAAATCTGGATAAAAATGCAGTTATGATGGCCAATCAAGCAGCTTAAGAAGGTCAGTCGAGACCGCACATGCTCTAATTGCCCATACGTATGGCATGATGAGCCAAATCTAATCAATTTAGCAATGAGTTCGGATGAGCATCGTCCTGCGAAAGTCTATTTTATACAGTTATTCGCACAACGAAGGCACAAATCATACTGCACAGATGCGCATGTTAATCAGAATCTTACTTGTCTACTGCAGTGATAATTTGTTTATAGCGTTTTGTATGCCAAATTCAAACCTTAGAAGGGCTGCTGAGACTAAGCAGGTTTTTGTTGTCAAACCAAGACACAATAATAATACCTTTATACTGTAATAGAAATAGTAAACATTTAACTGCCGGTTCAGATAAAAATCATGCAGGAGAATCCACATGATGGTCAACAAATTTGATTGATTTTGATATCACATGAAGGTTATGATGGAAGAACAAGAAAAAATATTTTTATTTTGTGTTATCATCATTTTGGTTATCATTTTTTTGCATTTTTGTAACTTGCTACAGTGAGTCCATTACATCATGCTTATAATTTAACTCTTGAATTGCATTGATAAGAAATTAAACACTTTGCAAAATCATATGCCTAGTTGCCATGGCAACAAATAACACACTATCAAAGAAATTTAGCCAAATTTTGCTAATGTGGCAATTATATGATCATTTTTTTAGCAATTTTTGTACCTTGTCACAGTTAGTTCATAGCATCATACTTAGAGTGCAACACTTGTATTACTTAATTCAAAAATAAAAATCGTTGCAAAATCACATGACTAGTTGCCATAGCAACAAATTATACACTATTGAAGACATATAACCTAATTTTGCTACTTAAGCTATTTTAAAATCAATTTTTAGCAATTTTTGTAAACTGGTACTCTTAGTCAATAGCATTTTACTTATAGTTTGACTCGTGTTCTATTAAAAAATAAAACACTTTGCAAAATCATATGCCTAGTAGACATGGCAACAAATAACAAACTTTCGCAGAAATATAGCAATATTTTGCTAATTTGATAATTTTAAGATCATCTTTAAGCAATTTTTGTACCTTGTCACAGTTAGTTCATAGCATCATTCTTAGAGTGCAACTCTTCTATTACTTTTTTCATAAAATCTTTGCAAAATCACATGACTAGTTGCCATGGCAACAAATAATGCACTTTTGAAGCCATATAGCCTAATTTTGCTACTTTAGCTATTTTAAAATCAATTTTTAGCAATTTTTTTGTAGACTGGTACTGTTAGACAAGAGCATCATACTTATAGCTTTACTCTCGTTCTGCATGATTCAAAATTTAAAGACTTTGCAAAATCATCTGCCTAGTTGCCATGGCAACAAATAACACACTATCGCATAAATATAGCCATATTTTGTTAATATGGCAATTTTAAGATCAAGTCTTAGCAATTTTGTACCTAGTTACAGTTAGTTCATAGCATCATACTAAGAGTGCAACTATTGTATTACCTAATTCAAAAATAAAAATCTTTGCAAAATCACATGACAAGTTGCCATGGCAACAACTTGTACACTATATAAGTCATATAGCCTAATTTCGCTATTTTAGCTCTTTTAAAATCAATTTTTAGCAATTTTTGTAAGCTGGTAGAGTTAGTACATAGCATCATACTTATAGTTTGACTCTTGTATTGCATGAATCAAAAATAAAATTATTTGCAAAATCATATGTGGAATTGCCATGGCAACAAATAACACACTATTGAAGACATTTAGCCAAATTTTGCTAAATTGGCTATTTTGAGATCAGTTTTAGCATTTTTTGTAACTTGTTACAGTCAAATGGTAGCACCATACTTAAAGTACAACTTTTGTATTACCTGATCCAAAAATAAAAAAAATATTTTCACATACACATGACTAGTTTCCATGGCAACAAATACACTATTGAAGACATATAGCCTTATTTTGTTTATTTAGCTATTCTAAAATCAATTTTAGCACTTTTTGTAAACTGGTACAGAGAGCCCATAGCATCATACTTATAGCTTAGTTCTTTTATAGCATGATTAAAAAAAGAACACTTTGCAAAATCATACGTGGAGTTGCCATCGCAACAAATTACACACTACAGAAGGTATTTAGCCAAATTTGGCAAATTTAGCTTTTTGAGATCAATTTCTTGCAATGTTTGTAACTTGATAAGTAGGTTCATAACACCATGTTTAGAGTGTGATGCAAAAATAAAAGGCTTTGCAAAATCAAATGCCTAGTTGCCATGGCAACAAATATTACACTATCGAAGACAAAAGGCCTTATTTGATATGTTCAATTTTAGCAGTTTTTTTTTAAACTGGCTCATTTAGTTCAATAAGTTCATAGCATCATATTTAAAGTGCATCACATGCCTATGCAGTACACCATTCAAACATAGAAAGCTTTGTCCTATTTTATGCTTAGTTGCCATGGCAACAAATATCTCACTAATAATAACAACAAGCCTATTGTTTTTACTTTTTATGCATTTTGAGATCAATTGCTAGCAGTTTCTTGTAAACTGGTACAATTAGTCTATAGTATTTAAACTAAAGTGCGTCTCCTGTAGTACATAATTATAACTTAAAAAGCTTTCTCTAATCATATGCCTAGTTGCCATTGCAACATATAACACACTAACAAAGACAAAAAGCCAAAGTTTGCTATTTTATGTATTTTGAGATCAATTAAAGCAATTGTTTTTGTAAACTGGTACAGTTAGTCCCTAGTACCATACTTAAAGTGCATCCCATGTAGTACAAGATTAAAATATAAAAAAAGCTTTGTCAAAGCTAAAGTCTAGTTGCCATGGCAACAAATAGCACGCAACTGAAGACAAAGGTTTTTGTATCTCATATTGATATACAAGCCGCCCATGTGCGGATCCAGAGAGTTTTGTCAGAGGGGGTCCTACTTTGACATCGTGTTTTTTATGTTGTTTTGTTTAATTTGTTTAAAGGGGTACGTGCATTAAGGGGCTATTTTGGCCTCCTCTAGAGCCAAAAACTGAAAGTTGCTTTTCACCAATTTCATCTTATTGGTTTATTAGAAGAATAGCCCAAGTGTAAAATTATGGCATTTATTTTACTTTTACTGGTTGCTATGGTAACCAAAATGGCCAACAAAATAGGCTTAAAATAGAGAAATTGCCATTTTAGGCCAAATTTGAGGCTTTTGGAGACCAATTTTTTAAGAATTAGATATCAGCACAAGCAAATACCAAAAAAAACTTTTAATATATTGTGTGCCGTGATAATTCTCATCATCTGTTAAAATATTTTTTTGGTATTTGCTTGTGCTCTATATTAATTCCTCTGTTACATGTCTCAAATTTGCGCCAAAATGGCCATTTTCCTATTTTCAGCCTATTTTGGTGGCCATTTTTGTTACCATAGCAACCGTAAAAGTCGAATCAATGCCAGACTTTTACACTTTGGCTATTGTTCTTATAAACTATTACAAAGAAACTTGTGAAGAGCAACTTTTATTTTTTGACCTCATAGGGGGGCCAAAATAGCCTCTTAATGCACGTACCCCTTTCTACTGGTATTGTCAAAAAATACATTTACTATACACAACAGAGCAAAGTATTTCTTATATAATCCCCCACAATGTTAGCAGCAATAATTAATTAATGAATGATGGTTTTTCCTGGGCCGACAGTGGCTCAACTTGCGGTTTACCTGAGCTCTGACTATATGTGAGTCGTGAGCCTTTTTCTCTGTTTCATCAATGTGTATTAATTTGATTAGATTATTTAGTTACTCTATGATGATGCATTGTGCAAGCTATACATTATTTGTGTTTTTACAACAACAGAATCTAGGGCATATATCGTTTGCAGTAAGACTGCTTGGTTTTATAGCTGTTGATTCAAGGTTTGTGCTCCCATTGTATGTGGGGTTTCTGTGTTTAGTCATTGTTTTGTTATGCAGTACTTCGTTTCCTTTCCAGTTTTATATCATCTCAATGATGAAGAGAAAGTTGGTTGCTTTACTTTAATTGTCTTCCTGATATCTTGTGACTATAAGTGTTATGTATTTCCTCTAGGGGTAGTCTGTATAGTGTGTGATTCTGGTATTTTCTGGTCATACTCGCTGACGTTTTTGACAGTACATAAATGTTGTGATGGACATTATTACATTAACATTATCGAATATGAACTATGCGCATCATAATAGATTTAAATATATTAACTTAAAGTTGATTTTGTACCAGCAGGTCAACAGATATGATTCATTTTTACAAATTATTATGAATAGCATTAGCTGTTGTTATGAAGCGTTGATTCGGTTGACTTTTTCCCAGAGTATGTTGCTGTTAAAAAACATAAAACCTACTATAACATATGCTTCTTTTGATACTTAGGTTGCTCACCATTGGTAAATCCTGCAAAAGGAACTCTTAGCACAGGTTCTGTGACTTATGGTACTACAGTTACATTGTCCTGTGACGATGGGTACGCTCCACATGGCGATACCACTACAATATGCCAGGATGGTGGGGTCTGGAGTAATCTGCTGGCTGAATGCATAAAAGGTAATAGTCCATGGGCACGGAGGGGTCACCATGCACCCCCATAAGGGCTCTCTGGGAGTGGTATAATATTGTTCATTGGACATCCCTGATTAAGAATCAAGATGTTAACACTCGATAACTTGTGTCCCACCCTCTGGGCTCATGGACTATAATGGGTTATGTTACACACCAGATTGGGATTTCCGTTCTTTTACCCCTTGTGAGATAATTCTGTCTCACATACCTGTACCAGCCCATGGAAAAGATAAAAAAAGAACAGCTGCACGTCAGCCACACGCTAGCTGCACAGTGTTCAGTGACGTCATTATTATGACGTCACCATGACGTATTTCAGCGAATTCAGGATTTTTTTAAGACTTTTCCAATATAAAATAAGGTCACATGCAAACATCTGGTTTTGACAGATATAGTGTAAAACTTTTGCTTCTTGAATATGGCAGCAATCATACTGGGCATCCCATTGCATGCTTACATACATATTTATTAATAAAATGCATACAGTAGCATAAAATACGCTTACACAAACGTATGTTGCACTGGCGAACGTACATATGGATGCCTAGCTTTATCATCCAAAGCCACCTACACAACCTAAAGCGAGGAATCCATATTTCAGTGAAAAATCAGAAAAGTTAACAAGTACAGGTATTTTGTGAAGAAAAGGGTTTAACACCTTGATTAGAGGTAATTGGTATGCTGAATCCGAAAACCAATGTTTGCAAGCTGAGAAATGACGTCTAAAAGACCTACATGTGATGTGCATATTTTTAAAATGGCCGCCAAAAATCATGAAATTTGATATATGACTGACAAATTTTATTGTTTGACAATATTTTTGTATCCAAAATCATTTGGATTATGTCCTTAGATCGTTTTAATATTAGATTACATGGTTTCGGTGGCAATTTACATAATTAATCCATGATATTACCACATTCATGGTAATAAATGTCCGTTTAGTCTATAACATCATATATATAAACTTGCCTTATTCAGTATCCTGCCATTTAAATGTTAGTTTTATTCATATCACGATTTTGGACTGTTCACCAGCTTTTCAAGTAATAAATGAGAAAGAAACTTTAATAATCAACAAGTTCTTTTGTTTTCAAATAAAATATGTCATAATGCCAATGCCCAAATATATGGTTCAATCAAAAATAACAGTATGCACATTCCTTAGTACCCTAGGGTCTAATTAGACCAACCTTGCACGATCAGGAATTTTCTAATGTGTGTCAAATTGTTTTGGGAGACCACCTTAATGGAGAAAAATATTGCCCAAAAAATGAACCCATTAGTATATGAAATCGCGTGGTTGCCATGGCAACGCATAATGCGCTTCTTGAGAATGGGGATGTCCCTACAAAAGTACTCATATTTCAGCAGCAATTTTTCAGAATCTTTTAAACTTGGTACCAACTGAATGATAAGACATAGGACTTTTATCCAATCTTCAGATATGCAAATTATAAAATTTGCGTATTCATGAAAATTAATGAAAACATTAAAAATAAGAGAAAAATCGAGAACATTAAGGGGATGTACATGCAAATGTACCTACATCTCAGCTGCTTACTATCCTATACTACAAGCCTTGGTACAAATTCAATGCTAAAACATAGCATGTTTACTTAAGCTAGTATCTCACTGGGATGTGAGCAATTGGCGACTATTTCTAGACTAATTTGAGACAAGTTTTGGCGACAGAAATATGACATTGCAACCATAATCACATTGCGGTTACACAGAATGGATAATTAAGACATATTTAGGACAGTCGCACGAATGTTGTACGATTGTCGCACGAATCATTGGCAAATGTTTCAGGACACTCGCATGACATTCGCGAGACACTCGCACGATGTTCGGCCGATGAAATTGCGAATATTTATTAAGATCGACCGCCTCACGACGTTCTCACGAACGTCGTTCGTCTGTCATGCGACTGTCGCGCGAAGGTCGTGCGACTGACGCTTGATGGTTTTGCGAGAAATGATAAACAAAGGAAAATAAGCATTCGAGCAAGCATTGAAACTTCAGACTATGAAGGTATTACGCTGTGTTGAAAGGAACTTGAGGGCTGGAAGGAGCTAGATTGTTGAAAGGCGCCACGCTGCTGAGCGGAGTTGGACTGTTGAATTGTAGCAAATATTGAGTTAGAAAAATCTGGATTAAAATGCACAGTTATGATGGCCAATCAAGCAGCTTAAGAAGGTCAGTCGAGACCGCACATGCTCTAATTGCCCATACGTATGGCATGATGAGTCAAATCAAATCAAAATAGCAATGAGTTTGGATGAGAATCGTCCTGTTCAAGTCTATTCTATACAGTTATTCGCACAACAAAGGCACAAATCATACTGCACGGATGCGCATGTTAATCAGAATCTTACTTGTCTACTGCAGTGATAATTTGTTTATAGGGTTTTGTATGCCAAATTCAAACCTTAGAAGGGCTGCTGAGACTAAGCAGGTTTTTGTTGTCAAACCAAGACACAATAATAATACCTTTATACTGTAATAGAAATAGTAAACATTTAACTGCCGGTTCAGATAAAAATCATGCAGGAGAATCCACATGATGGTCAACAAATTTGATTGATTTTGATATCACATGAAGGTTATGATGGAAGAACAAGAAAAAATATTTTTATTTTGTGTTATCATCATTTTGGTTATCATTTTTTTTGCATTTTTGTATCTTGCTACAGTGAGTCCATTACATCATGCTTATAATTTAACTCTTGAATTGCATTGATAAGAAATAAAACACTTTGCAAAATCATATGCCTAGTTGCCATGGCAACAAAAAACACACTATCAAAGAAATTTAGCCAAATTTTGCTAATTTGGCAATTTTATGATCATTTTTTTAGCAATTTTTGTACCTTGTCACAGTTAGTTCATAGCATCATACTTAGAGTGCAACACTTGTATTACCTAATTCAAAAATAAAAATCGCTGCAAAATCACATGACTAGTTGCCATAGCAACAAATTATACACTATTGAAGACATATAACCTAATTTTGCTACTTAAACTATTTTAAAATCAATTTTTAGCAATTTTTGTAAACTAATACTCTTAGTCAATAGCATTATACTTATAGTTTGACTCGTGTTCTATTAAAAAATAAAACACTTTGCAAAATCATATGCCTAGTAGACATGGCAACAAATAACAAACTTTCGCAGAAATATAGCAATATTTTGCTAATTTGACAATTTTAAGATCATCATTTAGCAATTTTTGTACCTTGTCACAGTTAGTTCATAGCATCATACTTAGAGTGCAACTCTTGTATTACCTTTTTTCATAAAATCTTTGCAAAATCACATGACTAGTTGCAATGGCAACAAATAACGCACTTTTGAAGCCATATAGCCTAATTTTGCTACTTTAGCTATTTTAAAATCAATTTTTAGCAATTTTTTGTAGACTGGTACTGTTAGACAAGAGCATCATACTTATAGTTTTACTCTCGTTCTGCATGATTCAAAATTTAAAGACTTTGCAAAATCATTTGCCTAGTTGTCATGGCAACAAATAACACACTATCGCATAAATATAGCCATATTTTGCTAATTTGGCAATTTTAAGATCAAGTCTTAGCAATTTTGTACCTAGTTACAGTTAGTTCATAGCATCATACTAAGAGTGCAACTATTGTATTACCTAATTCAAAAATAAAAATCTTTGCAAAATCACATGACTAGTTGCCATGGCAACAACTTGTACACTATATAAGTCATATAGCCTAATTTTGCTATTTTAGCTCTTTTAAAATCAATATTTAGCAATTTTTGTAAGCTGGTAGAGTTAGTACATAGCATCATGCTTATAGTTTGACTCTTGTATTGCATGGTTCAAAAATAAAATTATTTGCAAAATCATATGTGTAATTGCCATGGCAACAAATAACACACTATTGAAGACATTTAGCCAAATTTTGCTAATTTGGCTATTTTGAGATCAGTGTTAGCAATTTTTGTAACTTGTTACAGTCAAATGGTAGCACATACTTAAAGTACAACTTTTGTATTACCTGATCCAAAAATAAAAAAAAAATATTTTCACATACACATGACTAGTTGCCATGGCAACAAATACACTATTGAAGACATATAGCCTTATTTTGTTTATTTAGCTATTTTAAAATCAATTTTAGCACTTTTTGTAAACTTGTACAGAGAGCCCATAGCATCATACTTATAACTTAACTCTTTTATAGCATGATTAAAAAAAGAACACTTTGCAAAATCATAAGTGGAATTGCCATGGCAACAAATAACACACTACCGAAGGTATTTAGCCAAATTTGGCTAATTTAGCTTTTTGAGATCAATTTCTTGCAATGTTTGTAACTTGATAAGTAGGTTCATAACACCATGTTTAGAGTGCGATGCAAAAATAAAAGGCTTTGCAAAATCAAATGCCTAGTTGCCATGGCAACAAATATTACACTATCGAAGACAAAAGGCCTTATTTGATATGTTCAATTTTAGCAGTTTTTTTTAAACTGGCTCATTTAGTTCAATAAGTTCATAGCATCATATTTAAAGTGCATCACATGCCTATGCAGTACACCATTCAAACATAGAAAGCTTTGTCCTATTTTATGCTTAGTTGCCATGGCAACAAATATCTCACTAATAATAACAACAAGCCTATTGTTTTTACTTTTTATGCATTTTGAGATCAATTGTTAACAGTTTCTTGTAAACTTGTACAATTAGTCTATAGTATTTAAACTAAAGTGCGTCTCCTGTAGTACATAATTATAACTTAAAAAGCTTTCTCTAATCATATGCCTAGTTGCCATTGCAACATATAACACACTAACAAAGACAAAAAGCCCACGTTTGCTATTTTATGTATTTTGAGATCAATTAAAGCAATTGTTTTTGTAAACTGGTACAGTTAGTCCCTAGTACCATACTTAATGTGCATCCCATGTAGTACAAGATTAAAATATAAAAAAGCTTTGTCAAAGCAAAAGTCTAGTTGCCATGGCAACAAATAGCACGCTACTGAAGACAAAGGTTTTTGTATCTCATATTGATATACAAGCCGCCCATGTGCGGATCCAGAAAGTTTTGTCAGAGGGGGTCCTACTTTGACATCGTGTTTTTTATGTTGTTTTGTTTAATTTGTTTAAATTTCTACTGGTATTGTCAATAAATACATTTACTATACACAACAGAGCAAAATATTTCTTATATAATCCCCCACTATGTTAGCAGCAATAATTAATTAATGAATGATGATTTTTCCTGGGCCGACAGTGGGTCAACTTGCAGTTTACCTGAGCTCTGAGTCGTGAGCCTTTTTCTCTGTTTCATCAATGTGTATTAATATGATTAGATTATTTAGTTACTCTATGATGATGCATTGTGCAAGCTATACATTATTTGTGTTTTTACAACAACAGAATCTAGGGCATATATCGTTTGCAGTAAGACTGCTTGGTTTTATAGCTGTTGATTCAAGGTTTGTGCTCCCATTGTATGTGGGGTTTCTGTGTTTAGTCATTGTTTTGTTATGCAGTACTTCGTATCCTTTCCAGTTTTATATCATCTCAATGATGAAGAGAAAGTTGGTAGCTTTACTTTATTTGTCTTCCTGATATCCTGTGACTATAAGTGTTATGTATTTCCTCTAGGGGTAGTCTGTATAGTGTGTGATTCTGGTATTTTCTGGTCATACTCGCTGACGTTTTTGACAGTACATAAATGTTGTGATGGACATTATTACATTAACATTATCGAATATGAACTATGCGCATCATAATAGATTTAAATATATTAAGTTGATTTTGTACCAGCAGGTCAACAGATATGATTCATTTTTACAAATTATTATGAATAGCATTAGCTGTTGTTATGAAGCGTTGATTCGGTTGACTTTTTCCCAGATTATGTTGCTGTTAAAAAACATAAAACCTACTATAACATATGCTTCTTTTGATACTTAGATTGCTCACCATTGGTAAATCCTGCAAACGGAACTCTTAGCACAGGTTCTGTGACTTATGGTACTACAGTTACATTGTCCTGTGACGATGGGTACGCTCCAAATGGCGATACCACTACAATATGCCAGGATGGTGGGGTCTGGAGTAATCTGCTGGCTGAATGCATAAAAGGTAATAGTCCATTGGCACGGAGGGGTCACCATGCACCCCCATAAGGGCTCTCTGGGAGTGGTATAATATTGTTCATTGGACATCCCTGATTAAGAATCAAGATGTTAACACTCAATAACTTGTGTCCCACCCTCTGGGCTCATGGACTATAATGGTTTATGTTACACACCAGATTGGGATTTCCGTTCTTTTACCCCTTGTGAGATAATTCTGTCTCACATACCCGTAGCAGCCCATGGAAAAGATAAAAAAAGAACAGCTGCACGTCAGCCACACGCTAGCTGCACAGTGTTCAGTGACGTCATTATTATGACGTCACAATGACGTATTTCAGCGAATTCAGGATTTTTTTAAGACTTTTCCAATATAAAATAAGGTCACATGCAAACATCTGGTTTTGACAGATATAGTGTAAAACTTTTGCTTCTTGAATGTGGCAGCAATCATACTGGGCATCCCATTGCATGCTTACATACATATTTATTAATAAAATGCATACAGTAGCATAAAATACGCTTACACAAACGTATGTTGCACTGGCGAACGTACATATGGATGCCTAGCTTTATCGTCCAAAGCCACCTACACAACCTAAAGCAAGGAATCCATATATCAGTGAAAAAATCAGAAAAGTTAACAATTACAGGTATTTTGTTAAGAAAAGGGTTTAACACCTTGATTAGCGGTAATTGGTATGCTGAATCCGAAAACCAATGTTTGCAAGCTGAGAAATGACGTCTGAAAGACCTACATGTGATGTGCATATTTTTAAAATGGCCGCCAAAAATCATGAAATTTGATATATGACTGACAAATTTTATTGTTTGACAATATTTTTGTATCCAAAATCATTTGGATTATGTCCTTAGATCGTTTTAATATTAGATTACATGGTTTCGGTGGCAATTTACATAATTAATCCATGATATTACCACATTCATGGTAATAAATGTCCGTTTAGTCTATAACATCATATATATAAACTTGCCTTATTCAGTATCCTGCCATTTAAATGTTAGTTTTATTCATATCACGATTTTGGACTGTTCACCAGCTTTTCAAGTAATAAATGAGAAAGAAACTTTAATAATCAACAAGTTCTTTTGTTTTCAAATAAAATATGTCATAATGCCAATGCCCAAATATATGGTTCGATCAAAAGTAACAGTATGCACATTCCTTAGTACCCTAGGGTCTAATTAGACCAACCTTGCACGATCAGGAAATTTTCTAATGTGTGTCAAATTGTTTTGGGAGACCACCTAAATGGAGAAAAATATTGCCCAAAAAATGAACACATTTGACCTATGTGAAATCGCGTGGTTGCCATGGCAACGCATAATGCGCTTCTTGAGAATGGGGATGTCCCTACAAAAGTACTCATATTTCAGCAGCAACTTTTCAGAATCTTTTAAACTTGGTACCAACTGAATGATAAGACATAGGACTTTTATCCAATCTTCAGATATGCAAATTATAAAATTTGCGTATTCATGAAAATTAATGAAAACATTAAAAATAAGAGAAAAATCGTGAACATTAAGGGGATGTACATGCAAATGTACCTACATCTCAGCTGCTTACTATCCTATACTACAAGCCTTGGTACTAATTCAATGCTAAAACATAGCATGTTTACTTAAGCTAGTATCTCACTGGGATGTGAGCAATTGGCGACTATTTCGAGACTAATTTGAGACAAGTTTTGGCGACAGAAATATGACATTGCAACCATAATCACATTGCGGTCACATAGAATGGATAATTAAGACATATTTAGGACAGTCGCACAAATGTCGTACGATTGTCGCACGAATCATTGGCAAATGTTTCAGGACATTCGCCTGACATTCGCGAGACACTCGCACGATGTTCGGCCGATGAAATTGCGAATATTTATTACCATCGACCGCCTCACGACGTTCTCACGAACGTCGTTCGTCTGTCATGCGACTGTCGCGCGAAGGTCGTGCGACTGCCGCTTGATGGTTTTGCGAGAAATGATAAACAAAGGAAAATAAGCATTCGAGCAAGCATTGAAACTTCAGACTATGAAGGTATTACGCTGTGTTGAAAGGAACTTGAGGGCTGGAAGGAGCTAGATTGTTGAAAGGCGCCACGCTGCTGAGCGGAGTTGGACTGTTGAATTGTAGCAAATATTGAGTTAGAAAAATCTGGATTAAAATGCACAGTTATGATGGCCAATCAAGCAGCTTAAGAAGGTCAGTCGAGACCGCACATGCTCTAATTGCCCATACGTATGGCATGATGAGTCAAATCAAATCAAAATAGCAATGAGTTCGGATGAGCATCGTCCTGTGAAATTCTATTTTATACAGTTATTCGCACAACAAAGGCACAAATCATACTGCACGGATGCGCATGTTAATCAGAATCTTACTTGTCTACTGCAGTGATAATTTGTTTATAGGGTTTTGTATGCCAAATTCAAACCTTAGAAGGGCTGCTGAGACTAAGCAGGTTTTTGTTGTCAAACCAAGACACAATAGTAATACCTTTATACTGTAATAGAAATAGAAAACATTTAACTGCCGGTTCAGATAAAAATCATGCAGGAGAATCCACATGATGGTCAACAAATTTGATTAATTTTGATATCACATGAAGGTTATGATGGAAGAACAAGAAAAAAAAAAAATATTTTGTGTTATCGTCATTTTGGTTATCATTTTTTTTTTGCATTTTTGTATCTTGCTACAGTGAGTCCATTACATCATGCTTATAATTTAACTCTTGAATTGCATTGATAAGAAATTAAACACTTTGAAAAATCATATGCCTAGTTGCCATGGCAACAAAAAACACACTATCAAAGAAATTTAGCCAAATTTTGCTAATTTGGCAATTTTATGATCATTTTTTTAGCAATTTTTGTACCTTGTCACGCTTAGTTCATAGCATCATACTTAGAGTGCAACACTTGTATTACCTAATTTAAAAATAAAAATCGTTGCAAAATCACATGACTAGTTGCCATAGCAACAAATTATACACTATTGAAGACATATAACCTAATTTTGCTACTTAAGCTATTTTAAAATCAATTTTTAGCAATTTTTGTAAACTGGTACTCTTAGTCAATAGCATT
Source organism: Loripinus fragilis (assembly GCA_964019695.1). Lineage (NCBI taxonomy): Eukaryota > Metazoa > Mollusca > Bivalvia > Lucinida > Lucinidae > Loripinus > Loripinus fragilis. The sequence goes on from CAXHUL010000408.1 coordinate 327,763, forward strand.
ATACTTATAGTTTGACTCGTGTTCTATTAAAAAATAAAACACTTTGCAAAATCATATGCCTAGTAGACATGGCAACAAATAACAAACTTTCGCAGAAATATAGCAATATTTTGCTAATTTGACAATTTTAAGATCATCTTTTAGCAATTTCTGTACCTTGTCACAGTTAGTTCATAGCATCATACTTAGAGTGCAACTCTTGTATTACCTTTTTCATAAAATCTTTGCAAAATCACATGACTAGTTGCCATGGCAACAAATAACGCACTTTTGAAGCCATATAGCCTAATTTTGCTACTTTAGCTATTTTAAAATCAATTTTTAGCAATTTTTTGTAGACTGGTACTGTTAGACAAGAGCATCATACTTATAGTTTTACTCTCGTTCTGCATGATTTAAAATTTAAAGACTTTGCAAAATCATTTGCCTAGTTGTCATGGCAACAAATAACACACTATCGCATAAATATAGCCATATTTTGCTAATTTGACAATTTTAAGATCAAGTCTTAGCAATTTTGTACCTAGTTACATTTAGTTCATAGCATCATACTAAGAGTGCAACTATTGTATTACCTAATTCAAAAATAAAAATCTTTACAAAATCACATGACTAGTTGCCATGGCAACAACTTGTACACTATATAAGTCATATAGCCTAATTTTGCTATTTTAGCTCTATTAAAATCAATTTTTAGCAACTTTTGTAAGCTGGTAGAGTTAGTACATAGCATCATACTTATAGCTTGACTCTTGTATTGCATGATTCAAAAATAAAATTATTTGCAAAATCATATGTGGAATTGCCATGGCAACAAATAACACACTATTGAAGACATTTAGCCAAATGTTGCTAATTTGGCTATTTTGAGATCAGTTTTAGCAATTTTTGTAACTTGTTACAGTCAAATGGTAGCACATACTTAAAGTACAACTTTTCTATAACCTGATCCAAAAATAAAAAAAATATTTTCACATACACATGACTAGTTTCCATGGCAACAAATACACTATTGAAGACATATAGCCTTATTTTGTTTATTTAGCTATTTTCAAATCAATTTTAGCACGTTTTGTAAACTGGTAGAGAGAGCCCATAGCGTCATACTTATAGCTTAACTCTTTTATAGCATGATTAAAAAAAACCACTTTGCAAAATCATACGTGGAGTTGCCATGGCAACAAATAACACACTACCGAAGGTATTTAGCCAAATTTGGCTAATTTAGCTTTTTGAGATCAATTTCTTGCAATGTTTTTAACTTGATAAGTAGGTTCAAAACACCATGTTTAGAGTGCGATGCAAAAATAAAAGGCTTTGCAAAATCAAATGCCTAGTTGCCATGGCAACAAATATTACACTATCGAAGACAAAAGGCCTTATTTGATATGTTCAATTTTAGCAGTTTTTTTTAAACTGGCTCATTTAGTTCATAGGCTGTAGCCCAGACCAGCGTATCTTGCAAAAAAGTCATCGATGCTTACCCCGAAAGTAGCAAAGCTGATTTTTTGCACAAATAATATTTGAACATTCGGTAATACAAAACCACTGTATAGCAATTTGTTGCGAATTGCGAATTGCTGTATAAGCGACATTTGTATGGGAAGCCGTTTTCCTTTAAAACTCGTAATAATGATTTAAACGCGTTGTTAAACATGTTATCATAGCAAATGGGATTGTAAATGGTATCTATTCTGTCCATTAAATACTATTGTATGTTATGAGGAGGGGGAAACATATTTTGATTTGCCTTATGTTTAAAAACTAGCTTGAAAACACAGACTGTCTATTCTATTCAAAGTTTGTGTTTGTTCGTTTCAATTTGTTAAGTAATCTTTATGACCAAAAGGAATATGACAATTATTTTGTTAATAGCCGAGAGGCAAATATGCTTGCAACATTAAAAAATAAAAATTGAAATTATATACTCATTAGTTAACCCATGAGGCAAAAACAAACATAGGTACCCCATCAACAAAAAAGAAAAAAGAAGCAGAGGAGTCCAACAGCGTGACAATCATCCCACACAAGGCTACAAGAGGCTAGGAAACTATATTCAAATGACTTGTATATTAACATGGTTAAGAAACAATATATCTTACATTTTCTAACGAGGTGATTATGCTGCAAGTAAGCACTAAACATACGTAAACAATGCACACAGCACAAATAAAGAATATTACATCACAAATCACTGAAAAGAACGTGTGTGTTTTCAGGTTATTAACACAGCTAACTATTCCCGTATAAATTGATTGAAGTCTATTTTTACAAAAAAAAAACTAATTCTTTCCAGTCCACCATGAGTCATCACCGGGCGGTGATGGAAGAGTTCATGAACAGTAAACGGAAATTAAAGGTATAATAGGTATACGTAATTTTTGGACTACTAATGTCGTAGGCTGCAACAATGAAAGTAAGAAAGGTGGCAAATATCAGGAATCGATACAATCAAGTACTACACCTGACCTAGGATACCACATGGGAAAGTGACAAAAACACAAATAAACGTCACAAACAAGAGCCAAGAGGTCAGTCCTTTCCCAGCAGGTGACCACAAGGCAACTATTAACAGTCTCGAAAGCATGACAAACACAAGACATAAATAACACAAATGATCCTCTAAAGAAGTACCGCCTGCAAACGGTCAGTCAAAATAATTTACTGGAGGGCTTAAACCAGTTTCATGGCGCCAGTTTTAGCTGCTTTATATATCCCCACCATAGTTTTTAATTGTGTTTTTTATCTATTTTTATCCCAACGCTTTTTCTAAAAAGCGAAGGAGATATTGCAATTAACTCCGTCGGTTAGTCCGTCTGTCCATTATGCTATCTCCTATACCATTGGACGAAATTCAATCAAATTTGGTATGTGAGTTACTCACATGATTTGGGCGTGCAACGTTAAACTTTTTTTGCCCCGCCCCCTGGGGTCCTCGGGAGGGGTCAAAAGGTCAAATATTTCATTTCAATTACAATGTCAATTTCAAAGATTTGTGTACCAAACTTTGTGTGTGTTCTCACAAATGAAAGATACAAAGCATATCAGATGGAGGTTTCATTCTTTCGCCTTGGTCATGCCCCAGGGGTGGAACTTTGGGGCGCCCAGGGGGTCAAATATTATTTTATTTCAAACATGGTCAATTGGCATATAAAATCGACGGGGATGATGAGCAGAACAGAATGCAAGTAAAATTTTCACTCTATGGTCAAACGGGTGACCTTGGGGTGAGGTCAAAAGGTCAAATATCATAAAATTTTGACTAACATGTCAATTCTAAGATTTTTGTTTCAATCTTTGAGTACGTTCTTACAAATAAAAGATAGAAAACATATTGAACAGAACTATCAATCTGTTGCTGGGGTCATGCCCCAGGTGTGTGACTTGGGGTGCTGGGTAGGTAAAAAACTTTAGCATTGGGATTTGCGATGGCGCCTCCTCGACTGCACATTCTAGTTTGTCTTTGTCTTTTTCTTTTCATATTTTCTTTCTTTTTCTTTTTGCTACTTTTGATTTCATTTTCAGTCGCGATGTACCTTTTTGCATATTTTATTCATTTTTAGCTTTGTATTTGATTTTAATAGACTTGTTTCTATGTTTCAACATCTTTAAAACAATTGCTACCTTGCAAAATGTTTTGATAGTACATGTAAAACATACAAGTTTGCCTAATTAAAGACCCCAAGCTTACAAAACTGCATACGTCATAAAGGAAAATTTAATTAAATCTGTTGGAGAGCCAGATATGACTTTTTAGATGTAAACAAGTAATATATTACTACTATGAAAAATAGTAAGTGAGTGTGATCAGGAAATACCACAATCACAAACCGCTGACAACCCCATGGCACCGCGAGGAAGAGTCACTCAACCATCACGAGACACCAGGAAGACAAATTATGAAGCCTGAATGAGGGTAGCTATGGTTACCCCATAAATAAACATCTTTTGCAAGACTTAAAATTTGTGCAATATCTGTTTTCACACTTCTGAAACTCCATACTAACTGAGGAAATAGTCTAAAATTCTGCTACTTTCAGTGCACTTTTTTCATTTTTTTTAATCTCTGGATCCCCTACTATATGTCGATCAGGTAATGCCATAACAGTATGCAAGTATGGAAAGTCTAGTTGCCATGGTAGTTGTTTTATTATACCAGGTATGGCAAGTTAGTCCATGTTGTCTTGTTGCTAGGCAACCGTCTATAATTACGAATAAAAAATTCTGACCAGTTTTTAGGAAGGGGATTATAATGTTGTATCTAACAATCATCGTTGTTAATGTTTCAAGCCTTTTCTTTCAGATTTATAATATAGAAGGTGTTGAAAATAAGCATTCATTATTTATGTCTTTAGATTCGCTTTGAGGACTTTAATGTGTTACTTGACTGAAATGAAGCAAACTACCATACACTTCTTTGCATTTCACACAAATGACATCACAAAATACATTCTTAACCACAGTTAATGCTAGTTTCTAGAGAATGGAAATAACCTAATTCATAAACAAATTGACCACAAACCTCTATATTTATAGAAATGTGATATTGTAGATAATAACATTTGGTAAGTTGAACAATTTATTGTAATTGTTAAACATTAAAATACACTAAATACATTGGCATTCTACATTATAACATTTAATATATCCTTATAAATTATTTAAAGACTCCATGTTTATAACATTCAATTGATGTATAGTGTGACAGGACAGACAAAAGACCAACAGGTAAGCCACAAACACTGCCCCCTAAGTGGGTTGATTTTTGAAATCGGTCAACCGATTATAAATGTCAAAAGATTCTCACGCTTTTCGCCCAATTACTATGTAGTGAAACACAATGGTGCCATCCTATATCAACATTATTTACATGTAGGCTATTATCGCATACTTAGAAAAAAGTAAGTAACCGTTCAGGATGTATTTAACATTGCTAAGTGTTTTTTGCATTATACCCTTCTGGTTCGCCAAAACAATGTATTGAATAAAGCGAATCGATTTTACAGCCTATGTGCTCATATTCAAGGTCATCTTAATGTGTCCATTCTTATGTGACAGTACATTTTGTGCTGTGAAATAGGCACAAGGACGTCCCACTACATACGCAAGCATTTTGAACGCGACCTGTTAGTAGGATAAGGAATGCTCCCCAAAAATACGTTTTCATACCTCAGTGCGACGGCAGCCATATTGGATATTGAATCTTACCCAAATATGCAGCAATGTAATCTTTGGACAGTTATGATGTGTTTGTGTGAAAATAATCAAATTGAGTCGTGGCAGATACAGATGGGAGAAAACGAAACATTACTTTTTATCTGGTTACATATGGTACACACCTTTGCATGCGCAATGCTAAAGCAACAGTTCTTTGAAATTGAAACTAATTCTCAAAACTTTTCAAACAAACATATTGTCATTCCTGAAAGCTAGTTTGATTTCAATTTGATAACACATTGCTGAGATAAAAGCCTTTGTATTAAACGCATGCATACATATGACGCACATGGGCTACCATAGCTTATTAGCTCTAGTGGCGTTATGCAATTCCGAAAAGCTTGCAATACAGTGGTTTCGTATGCACCATATATACTTCTTCAAATTTATACTCTAACAACCCTTGCTACTTTCCGGGTAACCATTTCTGATTTTTTTCACCCTGGGCCCCAGCCTATCAATAAGTTCATAGCATCATATTTAAAGTGCATCACATGCCTATGCAGTACACCATTCAAACATAGAAAGCTTTGTCCTATTTTATGCTTAGTTGCCATGGCAACAAATATCTCACTAATAATAACAACAAGCCTATTGTTTTTACTTTTTATGCATTTTGAGATCAATTGTTAGCAGTTTCTAGTAAACTGGTACAATTAGTCTATAGTATTTAAACTAAAGTGCGTCTCCTGTAGTACATAATTATATTATAAAAAGCTTTCTCTAATCATATGCCTAGTTGCCATTGCAACATATAACACAATAACAAAGACAAAAAGCCAAAGTTTGCTATTTTATGTATTTTGAGATCAATTAAAGCAATTGTTTTTGTAAACTGGTACAGTTAGTCCCTAGTACCATACTTAAAGCGCATCCCATGTAGTACAAGATTAAAATATAAAAAAGCTTTGTCAAAGCAAAAGTCTAGTTGCCATGGCAACAAATAGCACGCGACTAAAGACAAAGGTTTCTGTATCTCATATTGATATACAAGCCGCCCATGTGCGGATCCAGAAAGTTTTGTCAGAGGGGGTCCTACTTTGATATTGTGTTTTTATGTTGTTTTGTTTAATTTGTTTAAATTTCTACTGGTATTGTCAATAAATACATTTACTATACACAACAGAGCAAAATATTTCTTATATAATCCCCCACAATGTTAGCAGCAATAATTAATTAATGAATGATGATTTTTCCTGGGCCGACAGTGGGTCAACTTGCGGTTTACCTGAGCTCTGACTATATGTGAGTCGTGAGCCTTTTTCTCTGTTTCATCAATGTGTATTAATTTGATTAGATTATCTAGTAACTCTATGATGATGCATTGTGCAAGCTATACATTATTTGTGTTTTTACAACAACAGAATCTAGGGCATATATCGTTTGCAGTAAGACTGCTTGGTTTTATAGCTGTTGATTCAAGGTTTGTGCTCCCATTGTATGTGGGGGTTCTGCGTTTAGTCATTGTTTTGTTATGCAGTACTTCGTTTCCTTTCCAGTTTTATATCATCTCAATGATGAAGAGAAAGTTGGTTGCTTTACTTTAATTGTCTTCCTGATATCTTGTGACTATAAGTGTTATGTATTTCCTCTAGGGGTAGTCTGTATAGTGTGTGATTCTGGTATTTTCTGGTCATACTCGCTGACGTTTTTGACAGTACATAAATGTTTTGATGGACATTATTACATTAACATTATCGAATATGAACTATGTGCATCATAATAGATTTAAATATATTAAGTTGATTTTGTACCAGCAGGTCAACAGATATGATTCATTTTTACAAATTATTATAAATAGCATTAGCTGTTGTTATGAAGAGTTGATTCGGTTGACTTTTTCCCAGATTATGTTGCTGTTAAAAAACATAAAACCTACTATAACATATGCTTCTTTTGATACTTAGATTGCTCACCATTGGTAAATCCTGCAAACGGAACTCTTAGCACAGGTTCTGTGACTTATGGTACTACAGTTACATTGTCCTGTGACGATGGGTACGCTCCACATGGCGATACCACTACAATATGCCAGGATGGTGGGGTCTGGAGTAATCCGCTGGCTGAATGCATAAAAGGTAATAGTCCATGGGCACGGAGGGGTCACCATGCACCCCCATAAGGGCTCTCTGGGAGTGGTATAATATTGTTCATTGGACATCCCTGGTTAAGAATCAAGATGTTAACACTCGATAACTTGTGTCCCACCCTCTGGGATCATGGACTATAATGAGTAATGTTACACACCAGATTGGGATTTCCGTTCTTTTACCCCTTGTGAGATCATTCTGTCTCACATACCCGTAGCAGCCCATGGAAAAGATAAAAAAGAACAGCTGCACGTCAGCCACACGCTAGCTGCACAGTGTTCAGTGACGTCATTATTATGACGTATTTCACCATGACGTATTTCAGCGAATTCAGGATTTTTTTAAGACTTTTCCAATATAAAATAAGGTCACATGCAAACATCTGGTTTTGACAGATATAGTGTAAAACTTTTGCTTCTTGAATGTGGCAGCAATCATACTGGGCATCCCATTGCATGCTTACATACATATTTATTAATAAAATGCATACAGTAGCATAAAATACGCTTACACAAACGTATGTTGCACTGGCGAACGTACATATGGATGCCTAGCTTTATCATCAAAAGCCACCTACACAACCTAAAGCGAGGAATCCATATATCAGTGAAAAAATCAGAAAAGTTAACAAGTACAAGTATTTTGTGAAGAAAAGGGTTTAACTCCTTGATTAGCGGTAATTGGTATGCTGAATCCGAAAACCAATGTTTGCAAGGTGAGAAATGACGTCTGAAAGACCTACATGTGATGTGCATATTTTTAAAATGGCCGCCAAAAATCATGAAATTTGATATATGACTGACAAATTTTATTGTTTGACAATATTTTTGTATCCAAAATCATTTGGATTATGTCCTTAGATCGTTTTAATATTAGATTACATGGTTTCAGTGGCAATTTACATAATTAATCCATGATATTACCACATTCATGGTAATAAATGTCCGTTTAGTCTATAACATCATATATATAAACTTGCCTTATTCAGTATCCTGCCATTTAAATGTTAGTTTTATTCATATCACGATTTTGGACTGTTCACCAGCTTTTCAAGTAATAAATGAGAAAGAAACTTTAATAATCAACAAGTTCTTTTGTTTTCAAATAAAATATGTCATAATGCCAATGCCCAAATATATGGTTCAATCAAAAGTAACAGTATGCACATTCCTTAGTACCCTAGGGTCTAATTAGACCAACCTTGCACGATCAGGAAATTTTCTAATGTGTGTCAAATTGTTTTGGGAGACCACCTAAATGGAGAAAAATATTGCCCAAAAAATGAACCCATTTGACCTATGTGAAATCGCGTGGTTGCCATGGCAACGCATAATGCGCTTCTTGAGAATGGGGATGTCCCTACAAAAGTACTCATATTTCAGCAGCAACTTTTCAGAATCTTTTAAACTTGGTACCAACTAAATGATAAGACATAGGACTTTTATCCAATTTTCAGATATGCAAATTATAAAATTTGCGTATTCATGAATATTAATGAAAACATTTGAAATAAGAGAAAAATCGTGAACATTAAGGGGATGTACATGCAAATGTACCTACATCTCAGCTGCTTACTATCCTATACTACAAGCCTTGGTACAAATTCAATGCTTAAACATAGCATGTTTACTTAAGCTAGTATCTCACTGGGATGTGAGCAATTGGCGACTATTTCGAGACTAATTTGAGACAAGTTTTGGCGACAGGAATATGACATTGCAACCATAATCACATTGCGGTCACACAGAATGGATAATTAATACATATTTACGACAGTCGCACGAATGTCGTACGATTGTCGCACGAATCATTGGCAAATGTTTCAGGACATTCGCGTGACATTCGCGAGACACTCGCACGATGTTTGGCCGATGAAATTGCGAATATTTATTACCATCGACCACCTCACGACGTTCTCACGAACGTCGTTCGTCTGTCATGCAACTGTCGCGCGAAGGTCGTGCGACTGACGCTTGATAGTTTTGCGAGAAATGATAAACAAAGGAAAATAAGCATTCGAGCAAGCATTGAAACTTCAGACTATGAAGGTATTACGCTGTGTTGAAAGGAACTTGAGGGCTGGAAGGAGCTAGATTGTTGAAAGGCGCCACGCTGCTGAGCGGAGTTGGACTGTTGAAGTGTAGCAAATATTGAGTTAGAAAAATCTGGATTAAAATGCACAGTTATGATGGCCAATCAAGCAGCTTAAGAAGGTCTTTCGAGACGGCACATGCTCTAATTGCCCATATGCATGGCATGATGAGTCAAATCAAATCAAAATAGCAATGAGTTCGGATGAGCATCGTCCTGCGAAAGTCTATTTTATACAGTTATGCACACAACAAAGGCACAAATCATACTGCAGGGATGCGCATGTTAATCAGAATCTTAGTTGTCTACTGCAGTGATAATTTGATTATAGGGTTTTGTATGCCAAATTCAAACCTTAGAAGAGCTGCTGAGACTAAGCAGGTTTTTGTTGTCAAACCAAGACACAATAATAATACCTTTATACTGTAATAGAAATAGTAAACATTTAACTGCCGGTTCAGATAAAAATCATGCAGGAGAATCCACATGATGGTCAACAAATTTGATTGATTTTGATATCACATGAAGGTTATGATGGAAGAACAAGAAAAAATATTTGTTTTTTGTGTTATCATCATTTTGATAACCATGGCAACGAAAACTAATATTTAAGCAAAAATGGTACAATATATCACACTAAAATTGCCTACATTTGGCCAGATATTACACACAACTGCCTTCCAATATAAAGACAAAAACACAAATGATATAAACAAATAACACCACTTAATCATTTTAAGCAAGATACCAATTGAATAATTGCCTATGCCGTTGCCATGGCAACAGACAGTACACCACTGAAGAGCAAAATTCAAAAATTGCAGTTTTTGGTGTTTTGGGGCCAATTTATGGCAACTTTTGTAGACTGATATGCATATGTCTTATCATTATACATAAAGAGCAACTCTTGTTTGGTGGTATTCAAAAATAAAATGCTTTGCAAAATCTTATGCCTAGTTGCCATGGTAACAAATAGCACATTACCAAGGACGTTTTGCATAATTTTGCTATTTAAGCCATTTTGAGATCATTTGTTTTTTGCATTTTTGTAACTTGCTACAGTGAGTCCATTACATCATGCTTATAATTTAACTCTTGAATTGCATTGATAAGAAATTAAACACTTTGCAAAATCATATGCCTAGTTGCCATGGCAACAAATAACACACTATCAAAGAATTTTAGCCAAATTTTGCTAATTTGGCAATTTTATGATCATTTTTTTTAGCAATTTTGTACCTTGTCACAGTTAGTTCATAGCATCATACTTAGAGTGCAACACTTGTATTACCTAATTCAAAAATAAAAATCGTTGCAAAATCACATGACTAGTTGCCATAGCAACAAATTATACACTATTGAAGACATATAACCTAATTTTGCTACTTAAGCTATTTTAAATCAATTTTTAGCAATTTTTGTCAACTGGTACTCTTAGTCAATAGCATTATACTTATAGTTTGACTCGTGTTCTGTTAAAAAATAAAACACTTTGAAAAATCATATGCCTAGTAGACATGGCAACAAATAACAAACGATCGCATAAATATAGCCATATTTTGCTAATTTGGCAATTTTAAGATCAAGTCTTGGCAATTTTGTACCTAGTTACAGTTAGTTCATAGCATCATACTAAGAGTGCAACTATTGTATTACCTAATTCAAAAATAAAAATCTTTGCAAAATCACATGACTAGTTGCCATGGCAACAACTTGTACACTATATAAGTCATATAGCCTAATTTCGCTATTTTAGCTCTTATGAAATCAATTTTTAGCAATTTTTGTAAGCTGGTAGAATTAGTACATAGCATCATACTTATAGTTTGACTCTTGTATTGCATGATTCAAAAATAAAATTATTTGCAAAATCATATGTGGAATTGCCATGACAACAAATAGCACACTATCGAAGATATTTAGCCAAATTTTGTTTATTTAGCTATTTTAAAATCAATTTTAGCACTTTTTGTAAACTGGTACAGAGAGCCCATAGCATCATACCTATAGCTTAACTCTTTTATAGCATGATTAAAAAAAGAACACTTTGCAAATTCATACATGGAGTTGCCATGGCAACAAATAACACACTACCGAAGGTATTTAGCCAAATTTGGCTAATTTAGCTTTTTGAGATCAATTTCTTGCAATGTTTGTAACTTGATAAGTAGGTTCATAACACCATGTTTAGAGTGTGATGCAAAAATAAAAGGCTTTGCAAAATCAAATGCCTAGTTGCCATTGCAACAAATATTACACTGTCGAAGACAAAAGGCCTTATTTGATATGTTCAATTTTAGCAGTTTTTTTAAACTGGCTCATTTAGTTCAATATGTTCATAGCATCATATTTAAAGTGCATCACATGCCTTTGCAGTACACCATTCAAACATAGAAAGCTTTGTCCTATTTTATGCTTAGTTGCCATGGCAACAAATATCTCACTAATAATAACAACAAGCCTATTGTTTTTACTTTTTATGCATTTTGAGATCAATTTTAGCAGTTTCTTGTAAACTGGTACAGCTAGTCTATAGTATTTAAACTAAAGTGCGTCTCCTCTAGTACAAAATCATAACTTAAAAAGCTTTCTCTTATCATATGCCTAGTTGCCATTGCAACATATAACACACTAACAAAGACAAAAAGTCAAAGTTTGCTATTTTATGTATTTTGAGATCAATTAAAGCAATTGTTTTTGTAAACTGGTACAGTTAGTCCCTAGTACCATACTTAAAGTGCATCCCATGTAGTACAAGATTAAAATATAAAAAAAAAGCTTTGTCAAAGCAAAAGTCTAGTTGCCATGGCAACAAATAGCAGGCTACTGAAGACAAAAGCACTAACTTTGCTATTTGAAATCAATGTTTAGAAATTCTTTTAAACTGGTAACAGTTTTAGATAAATAAAATTCTTAAGCATTAAAGTTTTAATATTTTCTTATCCATCAGTTTAAGCATATGTTTTGGGTGCCCAAAAGAACATTCTCATTGAGACAGTTCTTTTGAGTACCCACAACATATGTTTTGGTTGAGAAATAAGTTTTTTTGTACACACTCTTCACTTAAGGCATAGACATACTATTGTGTAACATGTTCCAATAATAAAACATTTGCGAAATCATATATCTGATTGCTATGGCAACAAAAAAGCAAACCACTGAAGATATAAAAAAGATCAGCATATTTCGATGATTCAAGATCAATTTACAGTAAATTGTGGGATCAGATACAGTTTCTCTGTAGCCTTATACTATTAAATGATCAATTTAACTACATAATCCAATAATAAAATACTTTGCTAATTGGTTCGCCTGGTCGCTATGACAACAACAACTATACCAATGAAGGAAAAGCAAAACAAAAGAGAAGCCATGTGTGATATTGAGAGAATTGCTAAATATCCCTCTGATTTCCTTGGGGATAAAAACTACTAACATAATTTTACCATAGTAACTGGCACATTCAGATCAGACATAAAAAAAAATTCAAATTATTTGACCTTGAAATTAAGATCAAGTTCTCCATTACCCTCTGAATTGATATATCTATATGCAAGCTTGTTTCAAACCTATCTATCTATTCTGGAGATAATTATGGTGTAATCAAGGATTTTTTCAACTTTCTATGATCTCTTGTGACCTTGAAATTAAGTCCAACGTCACCTAAATCTAATCAGTTCTTACCAATTACCCAATGGTATATCTGAGTAAGCTGGGTCTAAACCCACCAATCTTTATTTTTTTTTCGGATAAGATCAAACATTTTGAGGCAGGGTAGAATTCATGGTCAGCTAAGTTTTGCAATTTTGTGACAACTATTGAACATGCTACCTGTATAGTTCATAGCTAGGTCAAGATAAAACAAAACTTTTTTGAGAAAAATTGTGAATACTTTTCTTATCATTTGTTTTAGGTGCTCAAAACAGCCGTCTCATTGAGACGGTTCTTTTCAATACACATATACTAAACAAACGATACCTGTTACTCATCGCTTTTCGATTGAACAGCGAATGGAACTTACACATGTACATCAAACAGTGAAAAATGCACAATGCCCATGCGCAAAGATACTGATAATATATATGTCATAATTTAAATCAGTTTCCATACACATACTTATGTTACGATTTACCCTTCATCTTCATACCAGCTTCAAGATTTTAGCTTTGCGTATGTGTGTCCTTATAACACTTAATTTCTTAAGAAATGTCTGGTTCAATCAGTGTAAATCAGACATTTCTTAAGAAAATAAGTCTAATAAGGTCACATGTACCAAATCATTCTGATTCAAACAGCGTATGACAAATGTACAATCAGATTTTATACAACATGAAGTCTGGTCCCTAGTTCAGTCAGACTTGACCCCATTTGCAAACTCAAAATTGGAATTGAGAAGTATCCATCAAGATGCATAGGTTTAGATAAACAAAGTTTTTGAGCGTAAAATTGTTAATATTTTCTAATCCAACATTTTGAACATATGTTTTGGGTGCACAAAAGAACTGTCTCATTGAAACGGTTCTTTTGAGTACCCAAAACATATGTTTTGGTTCATAAATAAGAAAGTCAATTTTTTGGTAAGCACTCTAAACAAAAGGCCTGATGATGTGTAAAGCAACAAACAGGAAGTGCATGTAGTACTGACAAACAAAAACACTGATTGTCATCATTATGGTTAAAATCCAATGTCGATATCAGTAGAAAAATGCTTGTGACAATAGCTTAACCTCGTTCAGGTTCTTAATTACTATCATCTGGTCTACACTTAAAAACTGTCAAATATTTTTTTGCCTTAATTCAAGTTTAACAGATTTTCAGAGTAAAAATGTAGCTATTTTCTTACTCATCAGTTTTAACATTTGTTTTTGGTCCTAAAAGGTTCTTTTGAGTACCCACCCATAACATAAAATAATGCTTTGAGAAAAAAGGAAATTAAAAAAATGAACTATGCACTATCTGGAAGCCTGAATATAATTCGTTTGAACTATGTACTATCTGGAAGCCTGAATATAATTCTTTAGAACTATGCACTATCTGGAAGCCTGAATATAATTCTTTTGAACTATGCACTATCTGGAATCCTGAATATAATTCTTTTGAACTATGCACAATCTGGAAGCCTGAATATAATTCTTTTGAACTATACACTAGCTGGAAGCCTGAATATAATTCTTTTGAACTATGCACTATCTGGAAGCCTGAACATAATTCATTTTTCCACAAAAACCTTGGTGCTCATCTGAAGCATCTCATTGAGATGCTTCCAATGAACCCGCAAAAAATTGTTTCTCTTAAAACTGGTTTTATCACTTAGATGGACCACAGTTGTCTAAACTACATGTAGCACATTTTCTACTTGGCTTTCATGTTCTTGTCCTAAGCCTATTAAAGGTTCATTGATCAACAACAGGTCTCAGATAGGCTCTCCAATAATCGAAATCTTCTATACCCAATACTAATTTTGGCATCGTGGGGGCTAAGGAGAGTATTTTGAAGAAAACTGAGTCTACACTATATAGACTGCATACTTCATTTTGTTACCTGAAATGATACACCAAACCATTCAATAAAAGTTTGTAAAATTGTATGAAAACATAGGCAATATTTTGAAAGCAAAAAATTACTGAGTGTGACACTTTATTCCTTTTCAGACTTTTACTTATAATGAAGTCAGAATGGCCCATTCTATATATTGAGGGGTCCAAGTCATGATTTTAAAAAAATATTTCTTTCTCTGAAAACTGCTTTTGTCTCAGTAACAGTGCAGACCCTGATGGAATGCTGTGTTGTATTGGCATTTCTTCAAGGTCTTCACTGTTTGCATTTCATAGAGGTTTTTAATGTTTACTAGCATTTAAGTCAACTTAGAAAATGGCTTTGTTTCTGTTTTTCCCACAATAATAATTTAGCTTGAAATTTATGTGTCAATGTGACACATATGACCCCTGCCCGGGCTATTGTATGAGAAAAAAACATTATTCGTATGAAACCCACGGTACCTAAGGCACGTATGGACATGCGTGATGTTTCAATTTTTATATGTATGTACTTCATATTTCTCGCTGGCAAACCTGAGTCTTTAAATGTATCAGCAAGTAAAAGCAGTTAAAAATCTCTTAGTTTATACAAGATTTTATTTCGAAGAAAGAATACAGGGATCACACATGTTTTTTCATGCATTAATATTTGCCGGGCCCCAAGGAAGCTGTTTGAACACGAGGTCGTTAGGCTGAGTGTTCAAACATCGTCCAAGGGACCAGGCAAGTGTTAATGCAATGAAACAAACATGTGTGATCATTATTCATGCTTATTTTACCTGATTTCAAGCTAAACCGCACCGAAACAAACATGTGTGATCGTTATTCTTAATATTTTACCTGATTCCAACCTAAACCGCACAGAAAAATGCGCTTGAACATTAAAATAGCCCCTTCTTAAACAGGATTTCTCTAAACAAAATGGCGTTAGCGTCATATCAATGCCACAACGTCATACACGCGCGCAACATTTTCTCGAACAAAAGCATCGGCAAAATGATCAGTCAAGGCAGCAATGCTTTCCTGTGTAACTCATGCAAACAAATAAAGGCCCAGATAGGCTTTGTTAAGTAAAAGCCATGTTCAAACAGTACGAGAATCTCATGATTTGAACATGGATTTTTGCGGCTGCAAACAGCTTATCGTAACAAATTCGTATGCAAGAATGCATTAAGCACTAATACATTAATATGGTATAAAATTTTAGAACTTTTAAGGTACGATATTCAACTTGATAAGCACACATGCTCATATAAGCACACATTGAGTAATTAAGGAGCAGTTTACATTAAATGAACTTTGATTTCTAGTCAATCCATTGATATTATTAATATGGATTCACTGTGTTGATGGAAAAGAGTGCGGATCAAGGTCAGGCGGCATGAGGCCCTAATATTTTGTTGGGCCTGATCATGGTCCAAACTGTTTGCAAAGGTTTCCAGCAGAGAAAACCAGCAGATAAAGAGTTATTTATGCAACGTACACTTACTTTTGATATATGAGCGCCAAGGACTTGTGACATATATGGTCAACCACTCTCTAACCAGCATATTGTTGTCGCCATCCAATTAGCATTGCATTGTTCAAGGCATGATAAATAAAACCTAAAAAAGACAAAAAGAAACTTTGAAAAAAATCAAATACACTAAAGGCTGCAAATGTAAGATTACATCTGATCCGATAATGTCATATAATTGGTGACATTAAAACCTGTGAAAAACTTTTGCAAACTAGATGTCATTATACAGGATAGTAAAATTGAAGCATAAGTATCAGCATAAATTTTGAATGCATGAACAAGTGTGATGTTATGATAGATGTAATGGACTGGATCTCTAATGAAGGTCCAGAACTTTACCGCCATCTCAAATTCCACCAGTTTCTGCAAAGCTGAAAAACAGCATGAGCATAAAAATATAAATGTACATGAAAATGTGGAAAAATAAAATAAAAGTTTTTATGTAATTTCAATGCAGGATAGGAGGTCTAAGATCATCCCTAGGAATATGACTATTATAAGGCATCATACCTTGAAATAGAAATGTCAATATTTGAATGAAAATAATAATTGTCCACTTCAGAGAAATAGTCTATGATAACTAACAAATGACATATGGGTAATGTGTATAGGTACACCCCCTTATTTTTCTACGATTTTTTTTTTTATATTTTTTTAATACTCATGAATATGCAAAAGCGAAAAGGACCTCGGACAGTCTTAATGAAGGATTGCCCAAAAAATGGCCAGAGAAAAGTTTCATCGAAAATGATATTTTTCTATGAAAAGGAAAGTAGGTTCAATCCTCGACTTATCCACAAAAGCAGTTTTCTCATTTGACAAGTACCAATTGACAAAAAAGTATTGAAAACTCTGTTTTTGCTATTCAACATATAGAAAATAGAAAACGTTTTATTGAGGTGCTTTCCCCCCGTGACCAAACTAATCCTTTTGCATACAGTTGTAGTTTTACATTTCACACATCATATAAAAACGGCATGATTGGTCACGGGGGTGAACGCTGTCGATTTGCTCAAAATACTTTATTCTAAAAACTTATTAGTACCTTATTTTGTAAAAACCTGTAGGTAAATATCAATTTGCAATGGCATGTATCAGGGCTTTAGTTATGAGTGCTTACAAAGTAATTAATTGCCTCATATCTAAACCAAAACTTATGTTTTGGGGTACGCAAAAGAACCGTCTCAATGAGACGGTTCTTTTAAGCACCGAATTATAGGTTAAATTTGATGTGAAAAAAATATTAACGATTTTACACGTATTTTTGCACTTACACGAATTCTCGGCAGAATATTTTGTCGGGCTTGAACTGTTTTCAAAGGTTATCAGCAGACGACACATGGACGGAAATTGTGAACATAAGCTGGGCGCTGAAAAAAAATAATGTTCACTTTCTTCTCGAGTAGCGAAGGCTCATGATAATACCCACTGCAAAACACACACACCCACACACACACACACACACACACACACACACACAAAGCGAGCATGAGATTATACATATCTGGGCGTTAAAATGTACTAACATTTTCCTGGGTTCAGTTCATTTGAGACTGCACAAGGTTGTGTGCTTTTCTGTTTGTTGCATTGCCTCAGGTGAGCCTAGATTCGCGAGATCATACGTAAAATGAAGATATCGACCTCTAGATACAACGAAACGGGGTCTGGACACCCTGGAAAATCACAAGTTATATGTGTTTCTATAGGGAATAAGCAATCCCCCCCCCCCCCGAAAAAAAATCCCCCTGGAACCTGGAACCTCGGAAAATGATAGTTTTCTTTGAAAGTAACCATTGGACTTCTGTAAAATTAGTTGAGGACTAAAAAAAACGCGTGAGATCTTTTATATGTCAGATGGACCTGAACACTGAACATCCCCCCGTCGAAAATTAATGGATCCGCGCATGTGTTGGCTTCCTTTATTATTGATCTTTTATGACACCAATAACTTGTGAAAACATTATGATATGGCCTCTCTGGGGCTTGCAGTTCATTTTTTCAACAGAGGGTGACGAAAGTGGATCTGTTACAAATATAGAACAGTGATGGAATTTTAGTTATTTCTTTGGGATAAATTATACGTAAGTCAACTGTTTTAGCCTTTCGCTACATTTTGGACTGTCAATAATCACCGGTTTGGGATAATTTTGATCACGGGCGCGTAAGAGAGAGAGAGAGAGAGAGAGAGAGAGAGAGAGAGAGAGAGAGAGTAAAAAACTGGCAGACAAGCAGGTGGATTCACTTTGTTAGCTATAAAATGCATAAACAAACCAAAAATGTACATGTTAAACGTTTTTATGGGTTCATTGATATAAAATATCAGCGGTCGGCTCGACACTTCTGGATTTACCGCTGTTTCATATGTTGCCTTTTAAATGAATAAACGTTTATTTTTCGGAACCTTTATTCATCGGAAAGATGTGATTTGAATGTATATCAAAGAAAACAAACAAATTTTGACATGACATTGGCTATAAAAGCCAACTTTATCAAAATATAAACCCACATTTAACACAGATTCAATGCGGCTGGCCTAAGCGTTGACGGCCACCGATATGCGCATGTGCGAGAATGACGTCTTTTTGGGAATTCATAAAAGCTCCTATACATACTTTACAAACATAATAATAAAAACGTTTTGAAAAATGAGCTAAATAACCAATTTCAGACCCTATCCTGTCAGATTCGATCTGATTCGGTGAGCAGACAGTCCCGATTCGGTGAATTTATTGACTGAATAAGACTAATCACTTAAAAACAGGCAAATTTCTTGTGTGTGATCTAGTGCTGACCAGTAAGTACAGGATTTATCAAGAAAATGGCTATTGACATCTAATAGAGAATCTACATGTACGATGGCATGTCTAGGACATTAAATATTTTAATTTTATTCCATGTGCACAGTCTTACAACATATGAAGACAAAATAAAAATCTGTGCAGTGGAACAGAATATTATTCCATGTGAAAAATTTATTAATGTTGAGCATGAATAGCTATTTGTATGCATATGTTAAACTGTGAGCATTAAGTGATTATCTGTTCAAATGATATAACAATCCGTAGGCACGAGATAATAATCTGAGTGCACAAGTTAATGATCCAAGCTAACAGAGTAATAATCTATGCACACATAATGATAATCTGTTCGTTCAGAAAATAATCTGTGTGGTCAAAATAAGATCCCAAGCTCAAATTACAAGCAAAAGTTTGTGCACAAAGCACTGGTTAACTGCTTCTTATCAAGGTCTGCTCAGGCAAAAAGTGAAGTTAGATGACCATAACTATGGTGTAGGACATTTAGCATCAGAATGAACAAACAAACTCCTGGAATAATAATTCAAGCGCACAAAACATGGCAGCCACTAGCTAGGGGGCATGACCTTTTGCATTTCAGGAAACTGTTAGAATCTTCTAAAGCACCAAAACAAACAAGCACTCAAGGTACAGAATGGGGGATTTTTTTGGGGTTGTTAAATTTTTAAGTATTTCTTTTGGGGTGCTTGAAATTCCCAATATTTTTATGGGGCAAAGGGTAGATACTGGTCCCTAGCCTATGTTTGAAGGAATATATATGAGTACCCCCACCCCCCTTGGCATGTGCCGTGCGTCCGTCGTCCATAAACTTTACCTTTAAAAGACATCTCCTCCCTGCCAACTGGTCCCAATTTAAAATTCTTTCACATGAATGTTCGCCATAATACCCCTTTCAGAAATTGCATAAATGGTTATACACCGCTGAAGACAAGGCTGCCAGAGCTCTAGTTAAGAAATCTTTTAAACAAAATCTACTTCTGAACCACTGGTCCAATTTCAAATCAATTTCTCAGAATTGTTCCTAATGATGTCCTATCCTTAAAATTTCACAAATGGTTCCGGTGCATAGAACAAAAAGGCCACAAGAGCTTCAGATAAGAAATATCTTTAAACGTCATCTCGCCCTAAATTCAAAATAATTTCACAGAATTGTTCCTCATAATGCCCCTTACCAAAATTGTACTAATGGATCCACTCTGCTAAGCAACAAGGACTCCAGAGCTTTAGATATGAGATATCTTTAAACTCTATCTCCTCCTGAACTCACAGAATTATTTACATGAGGACTTCTACCAAAATTGCACAAATAGTACCACTCTGCCAAATAAAGGGGCCACTAGAGCACTATTTATGAAATGTCTTTTAATTATATCTCCACCAGAACCACTGTTCCAATTCAAAACAATTTCACATAATTGTTCCTCATGAATTCCTCTACTAAAATATTAAAAAAAGTAGTTTTGCTCCGCCAAACAAAAGGGCTGTCAGAGCTCTAGATTAGAAATATCTTTAACAACATCTCATCCTGAACCGATGGTCCAAATTCAAAATAATTTCTCAGAATTGTTCCACATAATGCTATCTACCAACATTGCACAAATGCTTAGCTCTGCCAAACAAAAGGGCCGCCAGAGTTCTAGACAAGAAACGTCTTTAAATGACATCTCCTCCTGAACCAGTGGTCCAAAGTCAACCACGCACGAAGCTGAAAACGCTAGCTCGTTTGATAGGTATCACCCATTTATTTCATATTAATTTTGAAACTCCTATCATTTGTTATAAATATAACAAACCAATTTGGTCTACTATATTTAACTTTAATAGAATTGTAACTGATATAGATATAGATTCTAATACTCCTGACTCCTGAGATTGTCAGAGGTCTAATTATTTATATCCCTCTGCAGTTCATGTGATTCCAGGTAATTTAAATGTCATTCCTGGCGCTAGAGTTCGCAATATTATTTCTCAAGGTCCTAAATAAAGATTTCCCTCTAATATTGATTTCTCTAAATGTCGTAGAGAGATCGCTCCTTCTTTAAATAACTTCAGTAATCATTGGTGCAAACAGGAAAATGTTGAACCTGATGCCTTGAAGTAATAGAAGATTAACATTATTTATACTCGTATTTCATTTAACTCTTGTAATACACATCTTTTACCCCCTAAACTTAAATCTTGTTTTGTCATCTTAAACGAGGTATCCAGGATTTTCATATGAACTATGTTTTGGTTCAAGCAGATAAAACTGCTTACAATGTTGTAGTTGTTTGACAAATTGTATTATTTTAATACTCTTAAGCATGAGCTTGTTGACACTAATACGTATAAACTGCAGCCTTCTATGAGTGAGAGGGTGATTGTCCATGGGCATGATTGTCATACAGCCCTACATTTTGGTGTCAAAGCTAAAGAAAATCAAGACAAAGTTCCTACGTTGTACTGGTTACCTAAACTTCATAAAAACCCTATAAAGCAAGATTTATTGCTAATTCTATTTCTTGTACGACAACAGAACTTTCTAAATTGTTAATCTCGTGTCTTACAGCTGTTAAAAACATGTTATCAAAAGGTATATGAGAGATCTGGAAAAAAACTATTTTGGTCTTTTAAAAATTCAGGTGAAATTTTAGACTACTTAATCTCATAATTTTATTGAAGATAAACTATTTGATCTTATTGGAAGAACCTTCCAGAGAGAAGGCTCTCCTTACCTTGCTTGTAATGACAGAAATGCATTTTTACCTCAGAAAAACCAAAAAAATATCATGCATGGTAATGTCAAAATGTATGTGATGCGCTGATCTTTTTTTGGAAAATATTTTATTCGATTTGGCACCAAGCTGTATAGACAAGTAGTTGGGATTCCTATGGGCACTAATTGTGCTCCCCTGGTTGCAGATTTATTCCCGTTTTTTTTATGAGAGGGACTTTATGATGTCTCCTTCTGATGATAAGCAGGCTGATTTTATTGATGCGTTTAACTCTACATCCAGATATTTGGACGATATTTAAACATTTATAATGTTTATTTTGACAAAATGGTAAATGGAATATACCCTTCAGAGCTCCAACTTAATAAAGCCAATACCTCTGATACCGAAGCTGCATTTTTAGATTTGCATGTGTCTATTTCTAATGATATAGTGTCTACCAAAATTTATGATGAACGTGACGACTTTGATTTTGAAATTGTCAATTTCCCATTTTTAGATGGTGATGTTCCTCGCTCTACATCCTATGGAGTCTATATCTCTCAACTCATTCGTTTTACTAGAGAATCTAGCTATATTTCTGACTTCAATACTCACAATAAATTGTTAACTCAGAAACTTCTTAAACAATGCTATCAGTATCATAAACTTCGCAAAACCTTTTCTAAATTTTATAGACGTTATGATTTTCAGCTACACCCAACCACCAACTACAGAGTTAGCTGATGCTTTGGCTGTTTGTCGGGCCCATCGGGGTTTACCTGTTGGATTTATTCTGCTCTGGTATTCAGTTTTATTTACTGTTGAGTCCTTATCTTTGTTTTATCGCCTTGTTATATCTTGATTTATATGTTTTTGGAGATGATGCATTGATAAGTTAGGGGTCTTTCATGCAAACCAAATATCTATGTGTCTTGATCCACATCTGAATTAAGGGTGAGGTTGGTGCAGTTAAACCGGTTTAAGCCCTCCAGTAAAATATTTTACTGACCGTTCAAAGGCAGTACTCCTTTTGTGGATCTTTTATGTTTTTATTCTGTCTTGTGTTTGCTATGTTTTTGTAAGCGTCTGTTTATATGTGCTTTGAAGTCCCCTGCTGGGAAAGGGCTGACCTCTTGGCTCTCGTTTGTGGTGTCTAACTGTGAATTTGTCACTTTCCCATTGGTATCCTGGGTCAGGTATGGTACTTGATTGTATCGATTCCTGATCTTTGCACCCTTACTTACCTTGAGCATATAAAATATAGCTGTATGATGTGATGACTAGCGCCTTCATTTTTCATTTGATCATCTTCATTCTTGTAGGTAACCAGGACATACATAAAGCATGGATGAGTTTGCATTTTTGCAAGATCCCATCACCAGCTACGAGGTTAGCTGCCTTTGACCTTCTGAAAAAAATAAGTTTCACCAGGTTTCGTCTTCAGTTTAAATTCTTTTTTAGTACTTGCAGATAACCAGAACTGGCATAATATCTTGTGTGTTTGAATTTATTCATAATCACTGTTTCTAATTCAGTGTAATCTGCAATTGAGCATCATAAATGGTCCTACCAAACATGATGCTGGCTCCCAGGTGAGCGATCGTTGCCCATTGGGCTACTCGTTTAAACATCTTTTACAGCGGTCAGTGGACTAAACATTATCAACTAATTCAACCATTCATGTGTCTTTTATTAGTTATTTAGAACTGTTCACATACATTATCTCAATAGTAACACTCAAGTGTCAGAACAGTGAAAAAACTGCCCAATTTCCATCTTATTTGAAAACAGTTAGCAGTAACACCGGGCAATATTTTCTGTCAAAAATTACTGCCGGAAATGCTACGCAATTATTGAAGAGCTCAAGATGATATAAATTGAAAACGAACTAAAATGTTTTTTCGTTATTCTAATTTATGCAGCAGTACTTTTTTATTCTGATTCTGATGAATATATATTTTAACTAAAAATATCCGTTGATATTCTTTATTTTGCATGTTTAGACTTAGTTGTGAGCTCTTTGACCTCAATTGCAGCGAGCAAGGCCAAAACTGTCAGTTTTCAGTGAGTTGTGACACTTTTTAAGGTTTTTTCAACTACCTATCTCCTATAAGTATCATTATGGTACGATAAAAAAATCTTAAAAATATAGATTTCAAAAATACATCTTTACCATGCATATTTTAAAGCATGTAAAAAAATTGATCTTTTTTGTGATTTTTTTGTCTTGACCCCTAGTTTCTTTGGCATGCCCTTAAGGCCACATTACTCAATTTTCAGCCCTCAAACTACACAGGGAAACTGTCTTACATATTATTCTGTGAGAAGACAAAATTATTTACGTGACAAATCAGGGGTTTAATTTCTAGATTTTTCTTGTGTCCTAATATCCCTTACTTTTTTGGACAGTATAAAAAACTATACGGTGATCACCACACCAGGCAGGCATCAAAATCGAACTCTGCTCACAATCGAGGAGAAGCGATCAATATTTACAGCCCCCGTTTTGGGTAAGATTTTTTTTATTGGAATACTTGGTGTTTCATTTAAAGTAAGCCTGATATCAGTTTTAGGTAAGATTGTTTAAAGATGTGCTTTGTGTTTTATTGTCCAAACAGTGCGGAAGAGTTGAATGAAAAATAATATTTTATTTCTGTTCTTTACTTATTTAAACTCAAAACTGATAAATTGGTATATTTTTCGCATTCTCTGTCATATTACAATCGTTTCAGAGACAGAACGGTAAAATTAAATCATTTATGGATATCATGTGTGTTTTAAATAATTCCATATGATAAGTGAAAAGCGCAGGAACTGTTTGAAAGGGTGATGGTGATGATACTATGGCAAAAACCCCGTTATTGACAATCAGTTAATGGTAACAATCAATGTTTTTGGCAATCGATAAAAAATTATTTTTGCTAAATTTTCCACCCGCTTTATTCATGTTTACGTTCTAAAATAAATGTTTCTCCATGATGGTTGTAATTAAAAGAATAGTTTATACAGATATTTCTCTATATTCGAGCTTTAAACGCATGCTTTCTGTTTTATAATGATCAATAAGCTCAAATCGGACTGGAAGGCTCAGAATCAAACCCTATATAACATGCCAACTGTGTGGTATGAAAGTTTGGTGGATGATAGCACACGCGCATTCTGAGAGAGTCCTGTGTTTGAGTCTGGGTAGGGTCATGGAGGTTGGATGAGGGGTGTGTGCAAATGTCACACGTGAAGAAAAAGCATAAGACCAGAGTGGGACTAGAACCCAGGACCTATTACAAACCGCGCTAATACTCGAACCACTTAGCGATCAGGCCACACTGTAGGTCTGTGAATTCTACAATATGCATGAGGGTCTGGATTGGGTATTATGATTAGTGAATAATGGCCTTTTCTATAATGAATAACGAATAATGAGCCAAAGAAATAGTGGATAGTGAAGAATGAGGGCCTTAAATAATGAAATAATCCTCTTTCTTTTAATGTACTTAAGAAAAGATTAATGAATAGAGAATAAGAGAATAATCAGATTTCTTTGCCATCTTTCTTACTTTTAATGAATAATTGGTCCTATTTTAATGAATAACCCAAAATTTTAATGAAATGAATAATGGGCTAATTTTTTAATTAATAGTGAATACCAGACCCCCCCCCCCCCATCCAGACCCTCATGCATGCGACAGGGTAGCTGTACTTCCAGGGTCAGTGGTATTACCTTTTTTCAGTAAGTTGAGGATACAAACGCCATTAAGTGACTTTAATTTTGTTACAAAGAAAGAATTGCTCCTCCACTTTCTAAATCTGAAAGTTATAATTATAGCAGAACCCCTGGTTGTCTCAGACATGGACGGACACCTAAAAAAGGTTTCTTGTGACGACGCTCATATGAAAGAAAGCTTAGAAACCATCACATCTGCGATCGACTGAATCTCAGTTCATTTTACTGTTTATCTTCACTATTACGGTGAAATGTAAAGCATTCTAGGATGTTCTAGGTCCACAAATGCATCGCCAGGGATGCTGCAGTATTGGTATAATTAAATTTTAACCATTTTGATCATTTCTATACTATTGGATTCTTCTTTCTCGTTTGATACAATATACTTAAGATAGTCCATTGTACATATCTAGGGGTGTAAAGTTATAATTTTAAAAAAAATATTGTATTCTTGTCTGAAAATCTTTTTTTTTAATTAACAAACAGTGTAGACCCTGATAAGATGCCACATTATAAAGCTTGGTCTTCATTGTTTGTAAAGTCTCGTTTAGGGGGTTTACCGTCTACAAATGGCTATTTCGCTTTCTTTTAAAGTTGCACTCCACAGTTTTCTGAGATTTTTGTTCTACATTTTGTTGTACGTTACTTTATATCCATTCTAGTTTTGCAAACGTCCTGATGGAGAAGAGAGCGCTGGTTGTTTTGCTTAATTTGTCTTCTTGGTGTCTTGTGATTGTTGTGTCACTCTTCCTTACAGTGCCATGGGTTTGTCTGCAGTTTAGTTTAAACAATATTTAGTTCATAACTCAATACATTTGCATGCACAAAGTCACAGTATAAAATCGAAGTTTTTAAAAGGATTTGAAAACAAGCTATCGTGCTTTTAAAAATAATTTCCTGTAATACAAGTACATTTTATGAATGGAGTTAGTGACATTACCTTCCAGAGACCATTAAGTAATCAGGTTAAACATATTTGTTGTATGTTTGAGCCTCACGGGGGTCACTGCCTTGTGTCCTTGAGCAAGACACATTAATCCTAGCTTAGTACTGGTTCAACACAGGAAGACCCGTCCCTTTATAACTAAAATATCGTTGATGGGACTGAAAGAATCAAATCAAACAAAAACAAATATATGTCGCAAGTTATAGCTGCAAAGAAAAAGAGAAAGAAGGATAGCAGGAAGAGAAGGAAATATAAAAAAGTACTATGTATTATTAGCTGAAAGAATTGACATTGTAGTGTTGCAAAAAAACAATACTTTTTCAATGCACAATGCTCAATAGTTCCAGTTATGTCTACTGAAGGTATCAGTTACCAAATGTAAACCTGTCTGCTGTTTGTGATTGTGATAATTCCTGATCATACTCACTTACTATTTTTGACAAAATGCCTGGCCTGGTCCGGATCCAAACTGTCCAATAAGTTAATACGTGTGAAATAAATGGGCATAATAAGAAGAAAAGTAAGTAAGGGTGCAAAGATCAGGAATCGATACAATCAAGTACCACACCTGACCCAGGATACCAATGGGAAAGTTACAAACTCATAGTAGACTACACAAACGAGAGTGAAGAGGTCAGCCCTTTCCCAGTAGTTGACCACAAAGTACATATAAACAGACGCGCACAAAGACAAAGCAAACACAGGACATAACAAAAACATAAAAGATCCACAAAAGAAGTACCGCCTTGGAACGGTCAGTAAAATATTTTACTGGAGGGTTTAAACCAGTTTAACTGCACCAACCTCACCCTTAATTCAGATGTGGATCAAGACACATAGATATTTGGTTTGCATGAAAGACCCCTAACTTATCAATGCATCATCTCCTAAAACATATAAATCAAGATATAACAAGGAGATAAAGCAAACATTAGGACTCAACAGTAAATAAAACTGAATACCGGAGCAGAAGAAATCCAACAGGTAAACCCCGGTGGGCCCGACAAACAGCCAAAGCGTCAGGCCCCTACCATCTCATCAATAGATAAGTCTTTAAGTCAGAACCATCATTGAGTCTGAAGTCCGACCCACTGGCGTGCAATTAGAGAGGTAAGCAAAGTTGCCAACCGTGATTGGGTTGACTACCAAGTATGCAGTCTGTTGCAATACATTAATGATATAATAGCCAATCTTTTCATAATGGGAAATTATTTCAATAAACTGCGCTGAAAAATTATTAGAGCCAACAATTTTCTTAAACTTATATACCAAATCACCATAGAAATCAGGTTACAAAAGTCCTTGGCGCAAGAGAGATTTAAGTCCAACTTGGAATTTAGAAATCAAATCATAGTATTGTCTATAAAATTTTGAAAATGTTTTGCGAAGTTTATGATACCGATAGCCTTGTTTAAGAAGTGTCTGAGTTAACAATTTATTGCGAGTGTTAAAGTCAGTAACATAGCTAGATGATCTAGCAAACCGAATGAGTTGAGAGATATAGACTCCATAGGATATAGAACGAGGAACATCACCATCTAAAAATGGGAAATTGACAATTTCAAAATCAAAGTCGTCACGTTTATCATAAATTTTGGTAGAAACAATATCATTAGAAATTGACAAATGCAAGTCTAAAAATGCGGCTTTGGTATCAGAGGCATTGGTTTTATTCAGTTGAAGCTCTGAAGAGTATATTTGACTAACCATATTGTCAAAATAAACATTATTAATATTTAAGATATCGTCCAAATATCTGGAAGTAGTGTTAAACGCATCAATAACATCAGCCTGCTTGTCATCAGAAAGAGACATCATAAAGTCCCTCTCATAACAGAACAGGAATGAATCTGCAACCAGGGAAGCACAATAAGTGCCCATAGGAATCCCAACTACTTGTCTATAGAGTGTGTTGCCAAATCAAATAACAATGTTGTCCAACAAAAAGGTCAGCGCATCACATACATTTTGACACGACCATGCATGATATTTTTTTAGGTTTTTCTGAAGTATAAAATGCATATCTGTCATTACATGCAAGGTGAGGAGAGCCTTCTCTCTGGAAGGTTCTTTCAATAAGATCAATAAGTTTATCTTTAATTAAATTATGAGGTAAAGTAGTGTGAAGAGTAGAAAAATCATAAGTAGACAAACTGGTCGCATTGAAATCTCTAGCTTTAAGTTTATCTAAAATTTCACATGAATTTTTATTAGACCAAAATAGGTTTTTACCCGATCTCTCATATACCTTTTCACAATATTTGATAACATGTTTTTTAACAGCTGTACGACACGAGGTTAACAATTTAGAATGTTCTGTTGTCGTACAAGAACTAGAATTAGCAATAAATCTTGCTTTATAGGGTTTTTTATGGAGTTAAGGTAACCAGTACAACGTAGGAACTTTGTCTTGATTTTCTTTAGATTTGACACCAAAATGTAGGGCTGTATGACAACCATGCCCATCAACAATCACCCTCTCACTTAAAGATGGCTGCAGTTTATAGGCATTAGTGTCAACAAGCTCACACTTAAGAGTACTAATATAATACAATTGTCAAACAACTACAACATTGTTAGCAGCTTTATCTGCAGGTATCAAAACATAGTTCATATGAAAATCCTGGATACCTCGTTTAAGATTACGAAAAGAAGATTTAGGTTTAGGGGGCAAAAGATTTGTATTACAAGAGTAAAATGAAATACAAGTATCAATAATTTTAAAAATGTTAATCTTCCATTCTTTCAAGGCATCAGGTTCAACATTTTCCTGTTTGCACCAACGATTACTAAAGTAAGTAAGGGTGCAAAGATCAGGAATCGATACAATTAAGTACCACACCTGACCCAGGATACCAATGGGAAAGTGACAAACTCACAGTAGACACCACAAACGAGAGCCAAGAGGTCAGCCCTTTCCCAGCAGGTGACCACAAAGCACATATAAACAGACGCGCATAAAACATAGCAAACACAAGAGAGAAAAAAAACATAAAAGATCCACAAAAGAAGTACCGCCTTGGAACGGTCAGTAAAATATTTTACTGGAGGGCTTAAACCGGTTTAACGGCGCAAACCTCCCCCTTAATTCAGATGTGGATCAAGACACATAGATATTTGGTTTGCATGAAAGACCCCTAACTTATCAATGCATCATCTCCTAAAACATATAAATCAAGATATAACAAGGAGATAAAGCAAGGATAATGACTCAACAGTAAATTAAACTGAATACCGGAGCAAAAGAAATCCAACAGGTAAACCCAGGTGGGCCTGACAAACAGCCAAAGCATCAGGCCCTACCATCTCATCAATAGATAAGTCTTTAAGTCGGAACCATCATAGAGTCTGAAGTCCGACCCACCGGCGTGCAATTAAAGAGGAAAGCAAAGTTGCCAACTTTGATTGGGTTGACTACCAAGCATGCAGTCTGTTGCAAAACATTAATGTTATAGCCAATCTTTTAATAATGGGAAGTTATTTTAATGAACTGCGCTGAAAAATTATACGAGCCAACAATCTTCTTCAACTTATACACCAAGTCACAATAGTCATTTAAAGAAGCAGCGATCTCTACAACTTTTAGAGAAATCAATATTAGAGAGAAATCTATATTAAGGACCTTTAGAAATGATATTGCGAACTCTAGTGTCAGGACTGACATTAAGATTACCTGTAATAACATGCCCTGCAGAGGGATATAAATAATCAGAACTTTTACAATCTCAGGAGGCAGGAGTGTTGGAATCTATATCTAAATCATTTACATTTTTTTTAAAGTTATTTATTGTAGACCTAATTGGTTTGTTATATTTATAACAAATGATAGGAGTTTCAGAATTATTAAAGTAATTTGGAATAGATGAAATCACTGAATTATCCTTGAAGATACTATGTAAATCAATAAACTCAGTACCTTTGTTAATGAATGGAATTTTGATTAAATGTCGTTTATGGTTGACCTCAGAATCGATATATGAACTAAGAAATGTAGAACATAACACCTTGTAAGGAGTGCTGCTTTATGTAATTTGTTTGCTCTATTGTAAAGTTTATTAGCCTCTAACTCTAAATTGCGTAAAACTGAGATAGGCAAGGAACTTAAAAATGAAAATAAGCCATGCCTACCATGATAAATTAAATCCAAAGAAAGATCCTTTAGGGAAGTATTTAAGCGTTTTTCAGTACAAATTTTGCGCTTAATGTTGCCATTTTTACGTTTACCATGAGATCTACTTTTACGTTTTTTACATTCCAAAACAGAAAAAACATCAAAATCTGGCATTTTAGAAATGTTGCCTTCATGGTATATATTATCATTAAAGCCTAAAGGAAAAGGTGATTGCAAAAATTAATCCATTTAAGTTCAGTTTCATATCTCTTTATATTTTTTAATCTAGTTGATGAATTTGGATCATATATAATTGTTTTTTCAACCTGCTGAATTACAATTTTACTCCGGGAATGACCTTTACTTTTGAAATGGCAATAAAGAAATGTATCAAATTTTTTAGGCTTTTTCATTTTACTAAATTGCTCACGAAACCTAGTCTTGCGGGGTCAGCCAGTTTGTCCAACAAATGCATTCCACAGTTAATTTCAGTTCAAGTAATAACATAAATCAGATCAGATATAGTTCAGTCCAAATCATTATTATTAATTATGGAAAATTGCCTACCATTTACAGATGATGTAATGGTACTTTGAGTACATAAATGCGTGCAACAGACACACCTCTTGGCATTGCACTTAGAAACATTAGGATATATTCCGCGTCTTTTAAATGCATTAAATGGTTTAGTATACTTCCTGATAATAGGTGACCCAAGAGGAGATAACCTAATGGTAGGAAGCATATTCCGAAAATTGTTAATTGAACTAGGAATACGAACAGAGGACGCCGAATGTAAACTAATGGGAGATAAATGTAATTTTGCTATTTTCGTTCTTATCATTAAAAGTTGTGTGGGTAAGTACCATCCCAAGACAAGCAATCAATATACCAGTTATTAAAATGACAAGCCAGTATTAATATGAGTCCTTAAAAGCAAAGGAAGGCATAACAAATGCAAGCGATAATCCAAATGGATAATGCAAGTCCACAGGTATATAGAAAGCAGAAGTTATACAACGGGGTATGAAAATCGGTTATCTAGTGATCTTAAATGCGGTACAAGACAGAGAGGATATCCAGGGACAGGAATAATGGAAGGAGATTGTACACACAATCCTGAGGATTGGAAAATAAGAGCATTAAATGAAAGGGCGGGGAGACTTTTTAGGGCCACCACGCAGCACAGACAAAACAACTCTGATAAACAAAGTAAGTAAGGGTGCAAAGATCAGGAATCGATACAATCAAGTACCACACCTGACCCAGGACACAAAAAAGGAAAGTTACAAACTCATAGTAGACACCACAAACAAGAGCCAAGAGGTCAGCCCTTTCCCAGCAGGTGACCATAGAGTACATATAAACAGACGCGCACAAAAATAGCAAACACAAGACAGAACAAAAACATAAAAGATCCACAAAAGAAGTACTGCCTTGGAACGGTCAGTAAAATATTTTACTGGAGGGCTTAAACCGGTTTAACGGCGCAAACCTCCCCCTTAATTCAGATGTGGATCAAGACACATAGATATTTGGTTTGCATGAAAGACCCTAACTTATCAATGCATCATCTCCTAAAACATATAAATCAAGATATAACAAGTTGATAAAGCAAAGATAAGGACTCAACAGTAAATACCACTGAATACCGGAGCAAAAGAAATCCAACAGGTAAACCCCGGTGGGCCCTGACAAACAGCCAAAGCATTAGGCCCCTACCATCTCATCAATAGATAAGTCTTTAAGTCGGAACCATTATAGAGTCTGAAGTTCGACCCACTGGCGTGCAATTAAAGAGGTAAGCAAAGTTGCCAACCGTGATTTTGTTGACTACCAAGCATGCAGTCTTTTGCCATACATTAATGTTATAATAGCCAACCTTTTTATAATGGGTAATTATTTTAATAAACTGCGCTGAAAAACTATTAGAGCCAACAATCTTCTTTAACTTATATACCAAGTCACCAAAGAAATCAGGTTCCGTAAGTCCTTGGAGCAAGATAGATTTAAGTCCAACTTGGAATTTAGAAATCAAATCATAGTATAGTCTATAAAATTTTGAAAATGTTTGCGAAGTTTATGATACTGATAGCCTTGTTTAAGAAGTTTCTGAGTTAACAATTTATTGCGAGTGTTGAAGTCAGTAACATAGCTAGATGCTCTAGCAAAACGAATGAGTTGAGAGATTAGACTCCATAGGATATAGAACGAGGAACATCACCATCTAAAAATGGGAAATCGACAATTTCAAAATCAAAGTCGTCACGTTTATCATAAATTTTGGTAGAAACAATATCATTCGAAATTGACAAATGCAAGTCTAAAAATGTGGCTTCTGTATTAGAGGCATTGGCTTTATTCAGTTGGAGCTCTGAAGGGTATATTTGACTAACCATATTATCAAAATAAACATTATTAACATTTGAAATATCGTCCAAATATCTGGAAGTAGTGTTAAACGCATCAATAACATCAGCCTGCTTGTCATCAGAAAGAGACATCATAAAATCCCTCTCATAACTAAACAGGAATAAATCTGCAACCAGGGGATCACAATCAGTGCCCATAGGCATCCCAACTACTTGTCTATACAGCTTGGTGCCAAATCAAATAACAATGTTGTCCAACAAAAAGGTCAGCGCATCACATTCATTTTGACACGACCATGCATGATATTTTTTAGGTTTTTCTGAAGTAGAAAATGCATTTCTGTCATTACATGCAAGGTTAGAAAGCCTTCTCCCTGGAAGGTTCTTTCAATAAGATCAATAAGTTTATCTTTAATTAAATTATGAGGTAAAGTAGTGTAAAGAGTAGAAAAATCATAAGTAGACAAACTGGTCGCATTGAAATCTCTAGCTTTAAGTTTATCTAAAATTTCACATGAATTTTTATTAGACCAAAATAGGTTTTTACCAGATCTCTCATGTACCTTTTCACAATATTTGATAACATGTTTTTAACAGCTGTAAGACACAAGGTTAGCAATTTAGAAAGTTCTGTTGTCGTACAAGAACTAGAATTAGCAATAAATCTTGCTTTATAGGGTTTTTTTATGGAGTTTAGGTAACCAGTACAACGTAGGAACTTTGTCTTGATTTTCTTTAGATTTGACACCAAAATGTAGAGCTGTATGACAACCATGCCCATCAACAATCACCCTCTCACTTAAAGAAGGCTGCAGTTTATAGGCATTAGTGTCAACAAGCTCACGCTTAAGAGTATTAATTTAATACAATCGTCAAACAACTACAACATTGTTAGCAGCTTTATCTGCTGGAACCAAAACATAGTTCATTTGAAAATCCTGGATACCTCGTTTAAGATTACGAAAAGAAGATTTAGGTTTAGGGGGCAAAAGGTGTGTATTAGGAGAGTAAAATGAAATGAGAGTATCAATAATTTTTAAAATGTTAATCTTCCATTCTTGCAAGGCATCAGGTTCAACATTTTCCCGTTTGCACCAACGATTACTAATGTCATTTAAAGAAGCAGCGATCTCTCTACGACATTTAGAGAAATCAATATTAGGGGGGAATTTATAATATAGGACCTTTAGAAATGATATTGCAAACTCTAGCGTCAGGAATGACATTAAGATTACCTGTAATAACATGCCCTGCAGAGGGATATAAATAATTAGAATAAAACCTGCTTTTGTTGCATGTAAATGCTTATTGCGATATCCTTTTGAAGCAGTTTAGACACTGACCAGCCCCTACAAAGTGCTGTGCCTGATCTGGAGCCACACTATTTAATAAGTAAATGCGTATCTAATATATAGTTTAAACATATTTTATTGCCAAATTTGATACCGCAATGTGATTGGGTGACAAGTTCCCACAACCTTAGTTACGACCCTTCCCGTACAATTTATACATACACAAGAGCGAATAAACGTGGCTTTACAAGTTCAAATACATACAAGGCCGTCGTTGGCGGTCTGGCCGGTCCGGCCATAGCCGGACCACTTTTTTGCCCGAAATGGTTTTAGCCGGACCACATTTTTGGCCAAATATGTTTTTTGCAGGGCCGTTCTCTCACGTTTCTTCTAGACCTTCTTTAATGATCTATTTTTCATTGATCAAAGATTAATAATTAAATGATAACTGAAGCGTGCGCTGGTCAATATTTAGGCTGCCTCAGGGTGAGAAAGACACAACTAAGAAAATGACACCTGTTTTAAGACAGTAATTATAATCGAGCCGCGATGCGACAAAACCTATCTTCGGGGTGTTCGACAAAGCCAGGCTTAAACCAGTCTCCTCAGCTACAGGGACTAGCTAGAGAATTAAAGTTTCGCTCATAATAATTCTAAATATAATATTTTACCATAAGCCTGTAACAAAGGAGCTGATCAGACTGCGCGGATGCGCAGGCTGGTCTGCGCCTTTGTTGTTTGCAAAATTCCCTAAGACAGGTTTTCTCACGTCGAGGCGCAATTAAAGGATTATCCTTTGAAGGGAGTTTTTAATTATAGTCAATACGACTGATCTCTATGATCTGTGAAGGAACAGAAAAAATATACACTTGAAGGGTTTTCGCTTTGTGCTTTACAGGCACAATACCCTCATCGTCTGCTCAGCGAAGACGTATAATCAGACAGCTTAAAGGCACAGCCTTATTTTAGACTTCTCTTGGCGCACAACTATTATACAGAATCATGCATATAGGCAAAACACATGTAGTTAAGCGCGAAATTGTGAATATTTTCTCATCAATCAGTTTGAACATTCGTTTTGAGTGCGCACAACAACCGTCTCATGGAGACGGTTCTTTTGTGTGCCCACAGCTTAACTTTCGGTTGAAAATTTAGCATTTGTTTTGGGTTCTCACAAAAAAACGCCTTAATGAGACTGTATTTTTGAGTACCCATGACATATGTTTTGATTGAGAAATAGGGAAAATATTTTTTATTACACTCTCTTATCTCAGAGGCCTGAGAATGCTGTGCCCTGGTTAATATGTATATACTGTTACATGTACGTAAATCAATGAAAAGAATTAGACAAAAAAGAAAAAAGAAAAAAAACAATAGATCAAAAATAAGATAAAATGAAAATGAACAAAACAAAACAAACAAATAAAAAAAACTACAGCGAGGATATCTGTATCAGATTTAACTGTTACTTTAAATTTTAAA
The DNA here is from genome assembly GCA_964019695.1 of Loripinus fragilis. NCBI lineage: Eukaryota > Metazoa > Mollusca > Bivalvia > Lucinida > Lucinidae > Loripinus > Loripinus fragilis. The sequence goes on from CAXHUL010000408.1 coordinate 363,653, forward strand.
GAATCAGTTAACTTTGATGCCACCGCCTTATGAGATCCTTCGAGGGGTCGAAATAGTTTTTGATATTTTGGTAGTTGTGGGAGGGGGTGGCAGTCGAAAGAGGCTGTGGTAGGCATTTGAAAAATAGCTATAATGCCTGTAAAATAAGCTGAGGTTCACAAGCGAAAATGGTCTCAAAGTGAAACAGAGTCGCTTCTTTAGTCATATTGAATTACAAAAGTTTCTTGGGGGAGGTCCCCCAAACCCCCCTTATGTCCCCTCATCCTCTCCCCCCCCCCCCCTCGTGCCAACCGCAGTCGGTGAACACCAACGGTGTTCAATGGCCGTACCACTTTCTAAAAGCCGACGACGGCCCTGACATATGAATACTAAACAAGTTGTGAAGAAGTTAAGTGAAAGCAATATATGCAAGAAAAATTTTAGTGAGAAATAGGCTAATTCACCAATAGAGATAGCTTTCCTGTGGCACTGGATCCAGTAAAGGATGCTAAATTGATTTGAGAAATAAATATAAAAGGATATAAATCAAAAAAGAGTGCTAGAAATTTTAGAAAATAAGCACTTTCGGCTATCGCCTTTCACAGAGTTTCAAGACAACTAAGATTAAGTGGATAGTTAACAAAATATAACTATTTACATGAATTATGTGATGATTTTAGCCATTGAAGGGCCCAGTAAATACGCTTGGATTTTCACAAATATGACTGTATAGTATTTATGAATTAAAAAATTGGCATTCTGGCATGGAATGTCTTTTAAGAAAAGTTGTGTAGAAAAGAAGTATAAAACATGTCTAGGCTCCTGGAAGATCATATACAACAACACAGCACACCAGGTGTTCTTCCAGATAGAGTCAGTCACCCTTGTTGAGGCCAAATGGACACAGAGTGTTCAGACGCCGATTCAAGTAGCTCTCACGGAGTTTCCTGGTCTGCAGATCATGACATCCTGAGTCATGTCTCTGTCTGCTGCCTTGAACACAACAAAGAGTGGTCAATTTCTACCAGGAAAAAGCCATTGATACCTTAACCATTGCCCTTTGATTGATTACACACTTACTGTTTAACAGACCGATGCTTGCACACCATTGCTCAGGACTATTACCCATACTGATATAAGACTATCGATATAAAAAGCATGTATGCTATAATATATAAACCTTGCCAGCTTATTTTGTGTGTTACCCTCTTTAAACAGTTTGGACCCAGATCAGGCTCGAATCTCAACAAAATGCCTTGCCTGATCAGAAACTGTTCAATACTCTGATTTAGTCAAAAAAAATAGCTGACTTTAATAAAATAACCAGAACGTGCAGTCGATGCATTTGAATTTTTGAAAAAGCGTTTTCGATTGCCATTTTTATTTAACCCTCCGTTTTTAAATCGTACGTAGCTGAATTAAGACTTCACATTGCGTGGTCAAATTGGGCTGGCGTTTAGGGAAGACATTCAAATGATTCACCGACTAGTCAATTGTTTATTATCCCTTTTCAAAAAAGAGAATACGCATCACTCAAATGATGATTTCCTTGCAAACAATGTGAAATGTTGATCAGTTAATATCCAACATTTATAATTGGAAATCAGAAAGCAACATCTGCATAGAACAAACCACAATTCATTTGATAATAACTAGGGGAAACCAATTTTATTAAAATACGGCTATAAATTATCAAAAAAAAAAACAGTTAAACTGACTTACCTATCTTTGCAACCTTACTTACTTACTTTACTTTACTTTCTTTAACCTATAACGACGGCTGTAAATATTGATGGCAGTTCCTGGACTGTGTGCAAAGTTCGATTTGCCGCCTACCCAGTGCGATCACTCATTTGAAACATTATCGAATGATTTACTGGTATATTGCACCTCAAATGGAACACAGATTTTCGTGTTTAAAATTTTACATGAATGCTTCTTCACCCTGAAAGTTTGCATGACTATTGATATAGCAAAACCCGTACTAGATTTAAATTTTGGCGGAGAATGATATCAAACTTACTGCTCTGATATCTTGTAAAAATAGATAACTTAGTTTTTGTTTAAATGAAAACACCCGTTTAGTACCCATTTTTGTAATGTCAGTTCAAATAACCTAGGATAGATATCGTAGTATTTGCTCAGCTATAAAATGTCTATTAGAGAATACAGCAGACGATTATTTTGTAACATGAAATGGTGCAATTTACGATGCAAACCAAGCTGCTTATATAATTTTACGGATACTGTGTTATTTATGCGTTTCATGCATATCAAGTACCATCTTTTTGCCTGCTTCCGTCTGTCTACCTATCTGTTTGCTTTGTTCATGTGACTGTATGTGCGAGCGTACAACTCATGCGCCGATCAAGGAATTTTTGCCAGAGGGGGGTCCAGGCCTGACTGTCAGAAAACCGTTCTGACGGGTTATTTTTTTTAGTCCTCCACTTATTTTACAGTTTTTACAGAGGGTGCCCAATGGTTATTTTAAAGAAAACTATAATTTTCCATGGTTTCAGAGGGGGTGGGGGCAACATTTGCCAGGGGGTCCAACTTTTTCCAGGGAAGGGGGTCCAAATGCTGATTTCTATAGAAACCCATATAACTTGTGATTTTCTAGGGGGTCCGGACCCCCTATCACCCCTCGGGATCCGCACATGCAACTAGAAATACACAGTCCTGAAAATACAAATAAGATCACAGATGTACGGACACCTACATGTACTACATTTCATTTTATAATTAGCTTTTACTGCTTCTTTATATGATGGAAAAATATGCCTGAAGTGAGATCATTAGCCAGACCCATTCATGGAATAGCTAGGCAAATGGGCGATACCAACTAAGAGGGTATTTTGGGCAGTAGACATCTATAGATGTAGCATTTCGTTTGGGTCACCGTCTTTGTGACATGGTTAGATAACTGAAATATTGTTGACTATGCTGATAAACAGCAACGCAAGCCAATATGCAGCTACAATTAAAACCCACTGTTGCATTGTTGTGAATTGTCTTAAATTAGTATAAACATGGCTTTAAGTTCAACTGATAGTCATTGATCCATATCGCTCAAGGTACAAGAAGGGAATGTTATTTGCACTAAAATATTAAGAATGTTAAAATTCCATCCTATCACAGCATTTATGAAAACGTATACAAACTTCAAAAAATATTTTTGATTAGGGTTTTTTTTTGGTTAAAATATATTTTTCGAATTAAATTTAAAATTCCCATTTTAGATTTAATGTTATTGCCAAAAAACAGTGTTCCATTTAAAGGGCTATAGGGCAGTAGTCCACAGGTTACACATTATCAATAAACTGGGATAGGTTATGCCCATTCTTCCTAGAGTCTCACTTCCCTGTTAAAAAAAACCCCAGAAAATATGGCATAATTCTGTCTTATTACAGAAAAAACTTGGCAAAGCACAAAAGTGTTATTTTGTCAAAAATACGACAGTGTTTCTGACACACTTATCATAAAGCTCAAGCAAACAAACATACGGGAAAAGGTACACTTATAGTCGATTTTTTCGCGTTTCTTAGTAATGTGGCAGTACTTTAGTTTGGGGTTTGCTATTTCTATTTGAGATTATATTGAGAAGTAATTGTCAAATTTTCATTCCCTGGTTGCCCGAAGTACAAAGGGTCAAGGACTTTTTAATCATCCCTCGCAGTTTTTAGAATAGTTTTGTACGAGATTTGAAAAGGTTGAGCTGTCCACTCAGGCATACGAAAATATATTTATACATGTATGACTGCTATGGTATACACAGCGTCGTAAAGTTAAGCACTACCAAAACATTTTTTCCGTGGCGGTTTGTATGTATAATTTTCTTCAAAAGAACAATAAATTTGCAAAATATTGTTACCCAAGTCTTTCCTTAGTATATTAAACCAGTCAGGATGTCATTTGACACTTTTGTTAAAGTTCTTCAGTGTTCTGTATACACCAACCAATATCTTGGGGTATACCCCTAAAACCGTTATAGCGGACCCCAAAGTGTTTCCTTGAATTTATATTAACGCAAAAATAAATTTGACATATTTTTCAAACTATTGCCAAAAGGGTTCTGGTGAATCCAAGGCTTCTTGCCAGTTATAGAGATAGTTAATCACAGGTTTTATATATTTTTTTGCGTTTCACTATATAACATGCCATTCTTTACACCTTCATAACTTTTGTTCGATCAGAGAAATGTATCTGAAATTTACAGGCAGAACATGTTTTTGGTTTTGTAATAACATGTCACTAACAGTTGTCATCTCAAAGCGGCATGAAAATGCCACAATGGGACAGTAAATAGGGACATATTAGGGGTAAGTGTGCTTTTGCCATGCCTAGTCGTTAACCTTAATGATAATCTGACCAAAATTTGCCACTTTAACTAATTTCATAAATTTAACAAGTATAAATTCATACTCAGAAAGCTTCTCTATTTTTCTTAAAAATATTTAGGTGGTGCTTAACTTTTGAATAATTTCCAGTAATTAGCCGGGTGCAAGCAATGTTTACATCCATGTTAATTTAATTTAATGATTTATTTATTTTATAAGCATACCAAACAGCCCAGGGGCTACTAGTTGGTCTCCTTACATATAACATACCAATTAAACAATATGACAATATATATGATGACGCGCACATACATACATACCTACATACATACATACGTACATACATACATACATACATACATACATACATACATACATACATACGTAAAAAAAAGTAAGTGAGTATGATCAGGAAATACCACAATCACAAACTGCAGACAACCCCGTGGCACCGCGAGGAAGAGCCGCTCAACCATCACGAGACACCAGGAAGACAAATTAAGCAAAGCAATCAGCTCTCTCCTCCCCATCAAGATGATTGCCATATTCGAATGGACATAAAGTAACGTACAACAAAACATAGAACAATTACGCATTCACGTACCCACGCACCTACATACTTATATACGTATTACGTACGTACGTATCTGGCAGGCAGACAGACAGTCAAAACAGACAGACAAACGGACAGACAGACACTCAGACAAGTAGACGAAGCAAGGCATTAAAGGGTAGAGAGAGGACATAGATCAGTCATCCTTTAGAGACAGTGGATATAAGATAATGTTTAATGCCAACGTTGCGCCAGCAGTGCTAACAGCGAGTCTTCAAAACTTATTGCTGAATATAAATGGCAGCATCTTGTAACAAGCCTTCTCATGTTTAATAATTCTTAGCCATGTTGGCGCAACCACACTGACGCACAAATAAGGCAAAAATGAAAAAAAAAACTGATAGGAGGAACTTTTTGCGGCTTTCAGGTTTCCCATACTTTTTTAATAAATATTAATTATCAGTTGAGGTGTCAATTAATTCTTGGAAAGTATTGAAACGCTTTGTTGAGTATTTATATTTAAATAGCTCATCTAGAATTGAAGTATTTTCATCATACGCCTCTAGAGCCTTCTAGAAGTACTTTACATATATACCCCGGCATCAAATTTAGGTTGCCTATCATCCCCAGGACAATTTTTCATGGGTGCCAAATGGTTCATTGGGACCACTGAAATGTCCGCTCTTCTGATATTTATCGAATTTAACTTGTATCCTTGGATCCATCAGGCTATCATTTGCGAACGAAATAGATGCAATCCATTGTAAAGGAACCAATATACGATGCATACTGCATTGGTCGTCAATAAAGAGCGCTACTTAAACATCCTTTATTGGGGAAGTCTCACTGGCACAGTTGGTAGCGTGGATGTCTGGTGTAGTGCTAGTGTGTGTTGTGGAGGTCGTGGATTTGAATCTCGCTAGATGCAAAATATTTACAGCATCTATCGGCTCAGTTGATTCACTATATATCCATCCGTATTTGTCAACTGTGTGGATCTGCACCAGTTTCTGATCCTGTAAAGCTCAAAAGCAATGATGTTTGAAAGGTTGTTAAACCGAAACTAGTTGGGAAATGAATAAATGAAATAATTTGAGGTTTGATCTCTTATCTTTACTCATTTATATTTTACATTGGCTTATACAAGAGGTGTTTCATGTTATTTGAACAAAATTTGAAAACACCGTTACTCATTTACTTCTCGTCATATTGGGTAATAATTGATTTCAATGGATTAGTCTGATCTCCAGAAATACGCAGTCACCAAGAAAATAGTTCTTAATTCTTATTTTCTGGTTTGAAACAGTCTCTGAAAACGAGTAGTCAAATTTTAAGCGTTTGAAAATGATGTCTGAAACTAAATATACTAAATTGTTTTCGAACAATTTCTCTAAAAGATAGGAAGTTTTTCTGTTTCAACCTTTTATTGTACAAAGATAATCAATTTATGTTATGTTAGAAAATAAAGCATTCCAGTAGATATTTACATTTTTGGAAGCGACTTGCACATCAAATTTTAGGGTTTACAGTTTCCATAGCCGCACTAAATTGTATGCAAAATACTCAAATGCAATATTTTTGGATCAGTTTTATCAGTAATAGATACTTAAAATATCTAAGAAATTAAATCTGCTTTGAGTTTTGAGAATTTGCTTTTTAAACTTCTTCCAAGACACATTTTATACATGACGTACCCATTTGGGCGCTTCTCAGCCCAGTTTCCAAGCAAAAACAGGCACACATAGGCTGTTTCTCTTTCAAATAATAGAATGAGTTTGCCTACAATCTTTTTAAGGAAATTTCACACTTTTAAAAATTCGTATTGTCTTAGAAGATACACCCGTTTTAGCTCTTAAAATCAGATATAAAGGGGTGGGGACGTATTTAGGGCTGCGGTATTATGATTATGCTTTAAATTGCCATCTTGTCTATTTGTTAATACCTGGGACATGTCTGTTATGCATGAAAAACACAATGTTTTTTTAAATTAAATGCAACTGCAAAAAGTGAAATTCAAATCCGTTCAAATAAACATGAAACATGTCTCATATAGGGAAAAACATGGAAAACTCTTCTTGTCTGAAACCATAGGGCCTAGAGCCTTCAGATTTGGTATGCATCATCACCTAGTAGAAACTCTTCCAAGTTTGTTCAAATAATACCCCTGGTCCCAAAAAGGGCCAAGCCCTAGGGGTCACGCTGTTGGTATAAAGCATCACCTAGTAAACCTTTACCATGTTTGCTCAAATTATATCCCTGGGGCTGAAAATGCCCCCCAGGGGTCACATGTTTTACATAGGCCTATATAGGGAAAAACATGAAAAAAAAATCTTCTTGCCTCAAATCATATGACCTAGAGCCTTGATATTTATTATGTAACATCACCTTGTGGACCCAAGTTTGTTTAAATTATGCCACTGGGGCGAAAAATGGCCCTGCACTGGGGTCAAATGTTTTACACAGTCTTATATAAGGATAAACCTAAAAAAAATCTTCTTGTTTAAAACCACAAGCCTAGCGCCTTGATATTTTGTATGAAGCATCACCTTGTAAACCTCTACCAAGTTTGTTCAAATGATATCCCTGGGGCCAAAAATGGCCCGCCTGGGGGTCACATGGTTTACATAGGCCTATATAAGAGAAACTTGAAAATATATTCTTGTCTGAAACCATAAGGCTTAGAGTCTTAATATTTGGTACGTAGCATCAATGAGCAAACCTCTACCAAAAAGTAAGTGAGTATGATCAGGTAATACCACAATCACAAACCCCTTACAAACCCACCATGAGGAAGAGCCACACAATCATCACGACACACCCAGGAAGACAAATCAAGCAAAGCAACCAGCTTTCTTTTCCCAATTAAAATGATTGCAAAACTAGAATGGACAAAAAGTAACGTACAACAAAACTTGGAATACTTAGAGACTCCCACAATGGTAGTTATAATAAACAACAGAATCTTCGCCTTGGAATGGACAGCAGCCTAAGCCACCGGGGTCTTAAATGTATTTTACTGGTACCAAATATTCACTTTTTTATACCATAAATGCACGGAACGGAAAACTTACAATTTTAGGCGATTTTTCAGCCTTCATATGCAGAACAGGAAAAAGCTTTTTAAGATAAAGTTCCCTACATGTATCCTTTATCAATAACCATATAAACACACGATGTCAGTTTTTTAAATATTGTATTGAGCATTGATGCTGAAAATCGGAAACACCATTATCACTTTACAGTAATAAAAACATTTAATTTAATAATTCGTCCCCTACCCCCTCCACACCCACACACACATATCCTTATCTCAATAATGTATCCAAAATCTATTTTAGTTGGGGGAAATAATTTCCGAATGCTAGAATTCGAATTAGTGTATATTTATTGTATTTTATTTTGTGTTTCATCGCTTATTTAGATTGTCCACAATTGGAAAGTCCAGCAGACGGAAAACTTAGTACAACTACTCTTATTTATGGGACTAACGTTATATTGGAATGCAAAAATGGTTACACTGCCTTTGGTGAGACAAAAACAACATGCCAGGATGGCGGGGTCTGGAGTCTTATCCTGGGAGATTGCAGGCAAGGTAGGAGTTGCGTTACAACATTTGAAGTTATTGGATTATGATACATATTGTATACACTGAAACGAAGTTTTAAGTGGCCATTTTTCAATATTATTTTTCTGACTAAGCGCTTATCATATTGACATGGATTTTTCCCCAAATATTGGCATTTAAATGGATTATAGATAAGTGGTGCTTGGGAAGAGATCTCTATCACTTCACAGTATTTGGGTTCAAAATGCAAAATCAACTTTTTGAAGGACAAGGTGTTTTGAATGTAGTTTCTATCGAATTAATTTTAACCTATGTTATTGCCACAAATAACAACAATAGGGTTGGATCACAAGTACTCGCAACATAAGTTATGGCCCTTCCCCTTCATATACAAATCTAAACTTACTTAACTCTTAACATGTAAACATAGCTATAAAACATACTATCAACAATAAATAAATAGGTAAATAAGCATTGAGTGCAAAATAGAACAAATCCTTATGGAATCTTCTCTTTATGTTGCACTCAAAAATCATGGATACTTTAGTTTGATGATCAAATACTCCATGTCCATGTTTTCATAGTCAAAATTGACCCACCTGTTCCAAGGAGCAGACTGGCTCTACAGACAATGGGATATAGAGGTATAAAAAGTCAGAGATGATATAATAACATTTAAACGCTCTAATCAATAGGAAATGTGCCAATGTATTGTCAAAACGTTTAGTGTCACTATGTATTTATGTACTGCACTAAATAATTCTATATTAAGTTGATAGTCTGATGTTTCATTACTGTTTAATCATTTGTTGATGGTAAGTGGTTGAAAGTCTCTAAAGCCTTCATATGCAGAACCAGAAAGACCGTCTTAAGATGTTCTTTTCCCAGCCATGGCTCTTTTTATGAAATTTCCTACATGTACCCATTATGACTAATCATATAAACACATGATGTCAGTTCTGTGAATATTGTACTGAGCATCGATGCTGAAAATTGGAAACAACTTTATCACTAAACAGAAATTAAAACATTTAATTATTCATCCCCTACCCCCTCCCCACTCACACACACATAACCCTTATCTAAATTTAATGTATCCAATTTCTAATTTGAGTTGGCGGAAAAATGATCCCAGCTGTCAGAGGTTAAATTATTGTATATTTACTGGTGTTTTATTTTGTGTTTTATCGGTTATTTAGATTGTCCACAATTGGCGAGTCCAGCAGTCGGAACTCTTAATACAACTTCTCTAATTTTTGGGACTGAAGTTTTATTGTGCAACATTACAGTATATGCATCAGAAATTCATTTAAAGCACCACTAGAATACAAGGTTTTTGTATCTCATATTGATATACAAGCCTCCCATGTGCGGATCCAGAAAGTTTTGTCAGAGGGGGTCCTACTTTGACATCGTGTTTTTTATGTTGTTTTGTTTAATTTGTTTAAATTTCTACTGGTATTGTCAATAAATACATTTACTATACACAACAGAGCAAAATATTTCTTATATAATCCCCCAGAATGTTAGCAGCAATAATTAATTAATGAATGATGATTTTTCCTGGGCAGACAGTGGGTCAACTTGCGGTTTACCTGAGCTCTGACTATATGTGAGTCATGAGCCTTTTTCTCTGTTTCATCAATGTGTATTAATTTGATTAGATTATTTAGTTACTCTATGATGATGCATTGTGCAAGCTATACATTATTTGTGTTTTTACAACAACAGAATCTAGGGCATATATCGTTTGCAGTAAGACTGCTTGGTTTTATAGCTGTTGATTCAAGGTGTGTGCTCCCATTGTATGTGGGGGTTCTGTGTTTAGTCATTGTTTTGTTATGCAGTACTTCGTTTCCTTTCCAGTTTTATATCATCTCAATGATGAAGAGAAAGTTGGTTGCTTTACTTTAATTGTCTTCCTGATATCTTGTGACTATAAGTGTTGTGTATTTCCTCTAGGGGTAGTCTGTATAGTGTGTGATTCTGGTATTTTCTGGTCATACTCGCTGACGTTTTTGACAGTACATAAATGTTGTGATGGACATTATTACATAACATTATCGAATATGAACTATGCGCATCATAATAGATTTAAATATATTAAGTTGATTTTGTACCAGCAGGTCAACAGATGTGATTCATTTTTACAAACTATTATGAATAGCATTAGCTGTTGTTATGAAGCGTTGATTCGGTTGACTTTTTCCCAGATTATGCTGCTGTTAAAAAACATAAAACCTACTATAACATATGCTTCTTTTGATACTTAGATTGCTCACCATTGGTAAATCCTGCAAAAGGAACTCTTAGCACAGGTTCTGTGACTTATGGTACTACAGTAACATTGTTCTGTGACGATGGGTACGCTCCACATGGCGATACCACTACAATATGCCAGGATGGTGGGGTCTGGAGTAATCCGCTGGCTAAATGCATAAGAGGTAATAGTCCATAGGCACGGAGGGGTCACCATGCACCCCCATAAGGGCTCTCTGGGAGTGGTATAATATTGTTCATTGGACATCCCTGATTAAGAATCAAGATGTTAACACTCGATAACTTGTGTCCCACCCTCTGGGCTCATGGACTATAATGGGTTATGTTACACACCAGATTGGGATTTCCGTTCTTTTACCCCTTGTGAGATAATTCTGTCTCACATACCCGTAGCAGCCCATGGAAAAGATAAAAAAGAACAGCTGCACGTCAGCCACACGCTAGCTGCACAGTGTTCAGTGACGTCATTATTATGACGTCACCATGACGTATTTCAGCGAATTCAGGATTTTTTTAAGACTTTTCCAATATAAAATAAGGTCACATGCAAACATCTGGTTTTGACAGATATAGTGTAAAACTTTTGCTTCTTGAATGTGGCAGCAATCATACTGGGCATCCCATTGCATGCTTACATACATATTTATTAATAAAATGCATACAGTAGCATAAAATACGCTTACACAAACGTATGTTGCACTGGCGAACGTACATATGGATGCCTGGCTTTATCCTCCAAAGCCACCTACACAACCTAAAGCGAGGAATCCATATATCAGTGAAAAAATCAGAAAAGTTAACAAGTACAGGTATTTTGTGAAGAAAAGGGTTTAACACCTTGATTAGCGGTAATTGGTATGCTGAATCCGAAAACCAATGTTTGCAAGCTGAGAAATGACGTCTGAAAGACCTACATGTGATGTGCATATTTTTAAAATGGCCGCCAAAAATCATGAAATTTGATATATGACTGACAAATTTTATTGTTTGGCAATATTTTTGTATCCAAAATCATTTGGATTATGTCCTTAGATCGTTTTAATATTCGATTACATGGTTTTGGTCGCAATTTACATAATTAATCCATGATATTACCACATTCATGGTAATAATTGTCCGTTTAGTCTATAAAATCATATATATAAACTTGCCTTTTTCAGTATCCTGCCATTTAAATGTTAGTTTAATTCATATCACGATTTTGGACTGTTTACCAGCTTTTCAAGTAATAAATGAGAAAGAAACTTTGATAATCAACAAGTTGTTTTGTTTTCAAATAAAAATGTCATAATGCCCACGACCAAATATATGGTTCAATTAAAAGTAACAGTATGCACATTCCTTAGTACCCTAGGGTCTAATTAGACCAACCTTGCACGATCAGGAAAATTTGTAATGTGTGTCAAATTGTTTTGGGAGACCACCTAATTGGAGAAAAATATTGCCAAAAAAATAAACCCATTTGACCTGTGTGAAATCGCGTGGTTGCCATGGCAACGCATAATGCACTTCTTAAGAATGGGGATGTCCCTACAAAAGTACTAATATTTCAGCAGTAACTGTTCAGAATCTTTTAAACTTGGTACCAACTGAATGATAAGACATAGGACTTTTATCCAATCTTCAGATATGCAAACTATAAAATTTACGTATTCATGAATATTAATGAAAACATTTGAAATAAGAGAAAAATCGTGAAAATTAAGGGGATGTACATGAAAATGTACCTATATCTCAGCTGCTTACTGTCCTATACTACAAGCCTTGGTACAAATTCAATGCTAAAACATAGCATGTTCACTTAAGCTAGTATCTCACTGGGATGCGAGCAATTGGCGACTATTTCGAGACTAATTTGAGACAAGTGTTGGCGACAGAAATATGACATTGCAACCATAATCACATTGCGGTCACACAGAATGGATAATTAAGACATATTTACGACAGTCGCACGAATGTCGTACGATTGTCGCACGAATCATTGGCAAATGTTTCAGGACATTCGCGTGACATTCGCGAGACACTCGCACGATGCTCGGCCAATGAAATTGCGAATATTTTTTACCATCGACCGCCTCACGACGTTCTCACGAACGTCGTTCGTCTGTCATGCAACTGTCACGCGGAGGTCGTGCGACTGACGCTTGATGGTTTTGCGAGAAATGATAAACAAAGGAAAATAAGCATTCGAGCAAGCATTGAAACTTCAGACTATGAAGGTATTACGCTGTGTTGAAAGGAACTTGAGGGCTGGAAGGAGCTAGATTGTTGAAAGGCGCCACGCTGCTGAGCGGAGTTGGACTGTTGAATTGTAGCAAATATTGAGTTAGAAAAATCTGGATTAAAATGCACAGTTATGATGGCCAATCAAGCAGCTTAAGAAGGTCAGTCGAGACCGCACATGCTCTAATTGCCCATACGTATGGCATGACGAGCCAAATCAAATCAAAATAGCAATGAGTTTGGATGGGCATCGTCCTGCGAAAGTCTATTTTATACAGTTATTCGCACAACAAAGGCACAAATCATACTGCACGGATGCGCATGTTAATCAGAATCTTACTTGTCTACTGCAGTGATGATTTGTTTATAAGGTTTTGTATGCCAAATTCAAACCTTAGAAGGGCTGCTGAGACTAAGCAGGTTTTTGTTGTCAAACCAAGACACAATAATAATACCTTTATACTGTAATAGAAATAGTAAACATTTAACTGCCGGTTCAGATAAAAATCATGCAGGAGAATCCACATGATGGTCAACAAATTTGATTGATTTTGATATCACATGAAGGTTATGATGGAAGAACAAGAAAAAATATTTTTATTTTGTGTTATCATCATTTTGATAACCATGGCAACAAAAACTAATATTTAAGCAAAAATGGTACAATATATCAACTAAAATTGCCTAAATTTGGTCAAATATTACACACAACTGCCTTCCAATATAAAGACAAAAACACAAATGATACAAACAAATAACACCACTTTATCATTTTAAGCAAAGATACCAATTGAATAATTGTCTATGCCGTTGCCATGGCAACAGTCAGTACACCACTGAAGAGCAAAATTCAAAAATTGCAGTTTTTGGTGTTTTGGGGCCAATTTATGGCAACTTTTGTAGACTGATATGCATATGTCTTATCATTATACATAAAGAGCAACTCTTGTTTGGTGGTATTAAAAAAAAATGCTTTGCAAAATCTTATGCCTAGTTGCCATGGCAACAAATAGCACATTACCAGAGACGTTTTGCATAATTTTGCTATTTAAGCCATTTTGAGATCAATTTTTGTTGCATTTTTGTAACTTGCTACAGTGACACCATTACATCATGCTTTAAATTTAACTCTTGAATTACATTGATAAGAAATTAAACACTTTGCAAAATTATATGCCTAGTTGCCATGGCAACAAATAACACACTATCAAAGAAATTTAGCCAAATTTTGCTAATTTGGCAATTTTATGATCATTTTTTTAGCAATTTTTGTACCTTGTCACAGTTAGTTCATAGCATCATACTTAGAGTGCAACACTTGTATTACCTAATTCAAAAATAAAAATCGTTGCAAAATCACATGACTAGTTGCCATAGCAACAAATTATACACTATTGAAGACATATAACCTAGTTTTGCTACTTAAGCTATTTTAAAATCAATTTTAGCAATTTCTTGTAAACTGGTACTCTTAGTCAATAGCATTATACTTATAGTTTGACCCGTGTTCTGTTAAAAAATAAAACACTTTGCAAAATCATATGCCTAGTAGACATGGCAACAAATAACAAACTTTCGCAGAAATATAGCAATATTTTGATAATTTGACAGTTTTAAGATCATCTTTTAGCAATTTTTGTACCTTGTCACAGTTAGTTCATAGCATCATACTTAGAGTGCAACTCTTGTATTACCTTTTTCATAAAATCTTTGCAAAATCACATGACTAGTTGCCATGGCAACAAATAATGCACTATTGAAGCCATATAGCCTAATTTTGCTACTTTAGCTATTTTAAAATCATTTTTTAGCAATTTTTTGTAGACTGGTACTGTTAGACAAGAGCATCATACTTATAGTTTTACTCTCGTTCTGCATGATTCAAAATTTAAAGACTTTACAAAATCATGTGCCTAGTTGCCATGGCAACAATTAACACACTATCGCATAAATATAGCCATATTTTGCTAATTTGGCAATTTTAAGATCAAGTCTTAGCAATTTTGTACCTAGTTACAGTTAGTTCATAGCATCATACTAAGAGTGCAACTATTGTATTACCTAATTCAAAAATAAAAATCTTTGCAAAATCACATGACTAGTTGCCATGGCAACAACTTGTACACTATATAAGTCATATAGCCTAATTTCGCTATTTTAGCACTTTTAAAATCAATTTTTAGCAATTTTTGTAAGCTGGTAGAGTTAGTACATAGCATCATACTTATAGTTTGACTCTTGTATTGCATGATTCAAAAATAAAATTATTTGCAAAATCATATGTGGAATTGCCATGGCAACAAATAACACACTATCGAAGACATTTAGCCAAATTTTGCTAATTTGGCTATTTTGAGATCAGTTTTAGCAATTTTGTTACTTGTTACAGTCAAATGGTAGCACCATACTTAAAGTACAACTTTTGTATTACCTGATCCAAAAATAAAAAAAAGTATTTTCACATACACATGACTAGTTTCCATGGCAACAAATACACTATTGAAGACATATAGCCTTATTTTGTTTGTTTAGCTATTTTAAAATCAATTTTAGCACTTTTAGTAAACTGGTACAGAGAGCCCATAGCATCATACTTATAGCTTAACTCTTTTATAGCATGATTAAAAAAAGAACACTTTGCAAAATCATACGTGGAGTTGCCATGGCAACAAATAACACACTACCGAAGGTATTTAGCCAAATTTGGCTAATTTAGCGTTTTGAGATCAATTTCTTGCAATGTTTGTAACTTGATAAGTAGGTTCATAACACCATGTTTAGAGTGCGATGCAAAAATAAAAGGCTTTGCAAAATCAAATGCCTAGTTGCCATGGCAACAAATATTACACTATCGAAGACAAAAGGCCATATTTGATAAATTGATTCCATTGAAGGAATGGAAGATTAACATTTTTAAAATTATTGATACTCGTATTTCATTTTACTCTCGTAATACACATCTTTTGCCCCCTAAACCTAAATCTTCTTTTCGTCATCTAAAACGAGGTATCCAGGATTTTCATATGAACTATGTTTTGGTTCCAGCAGATAAAGCTGCTAACAATGTTGTAGTTGTTTGACGACTGTATTATATTAATACTCTTAAGCGTGAGCTTGTTGACACTAATGTTACTGTTGAGTTCTTATTCTTGCTTTATCTCCTTGTTAAATCTTGATTTATATGTTTTAGGAGATGATGCATTGATAAGTTAGGGGTCTTTCATGCAAACCAAATATCTATGCGTCTTGATCCACATCTGAATTAAGGGTGAGGTTGGCGCCGTTAAACCGGTTTAAGCCCTCCAGTAAAATATTTTACTGACCGTTCCAAGGCGGTACTTCTTTTGTGGATCTTTTATGTTTTTGTTCTGTCTTGTGTTTGCTATGTCTGTGCGCGTCTGTTTATATGTGCTTTGTGGTCACCTGCTGGGAAAGGACTGACCTCTTGGCTCTCGTTTGTGGTGTCTTCTGTGAGTTTGTCACTTTCCCATTGGTATCCTGGGTCAGGTGTGGTACTTGATTGTATCGATTCCTGATCTTTGCACCTTTACTTACTATTTTCAATTTTAGCAGTTTTTTTTTAAACTGGCTCATTTAGTTCAATAAGTTCATAGCATCATATTTAAAGTGCATCACATGCCTATGCAGTACACCATTTAAACATAGAAAGCTTTGTCCTATTTTATGCTTAGTTGCCATGGCAACAAATATCTCACTAATAATAACAACAAGCCTATTGTTTTTACTTTTTATGCATTTTGAGATCTATTTTTAGCAGTTTCTTGTAAACTGGTACAGTTAGTCTATAGTATTAAAACTAAAGTGCGTCTCCTGTAGTACATAATTATAACTTAAAAAGCTTTCTCTAATCATATGCCTAGTTGCCATTGCAACATATAACACACTAACAAAGACAAAAAGCCAAAGTTTGCTATTTTATGTATTTTGAGATCAATTTAAGCAATTGTTTTTGTAAACTGGTACAGTTAGTCCCTAGTACCATACTTAAAGTGCATCCCATGTAGTGCAAGATTAAAATATAAAAAAAAAGCTTTGTCAAAGCAAACGTCTAGTTGCTATGGCAACAAATAGCACGCTACTGAAGACAAAAGCACTAACTTTGCTATTTGAAATCAATGTTTAGAAATTCTTTTAAACTGGTAACAGTTTAAGATAAATAAAATTCTTAAGCGTTAAAGTTTTAATATTTTCATCAGTTTAAGCACATGTTTTGGGTGCCAAAAAGAACATTCTCATTGAGACAGTTCTTTTGAGTACCCACAACATATGTTTTGGTTGAGAAATAAGATTTTTTTTGGTACACACTCTTCACTTAAGGCATAGACATACTATTGTGTAACATGTTCCAATAATAAAACATTTGCGAACTCGAACTCATATATCTGATTGCTATGGCAACAAAAACGCAAACCACTGAAGATATAAAAAAGATCAGCATATTTCGATGATTCAAGATCAATTTACAGTAAATTGTGGGATCAGATACAGTTTCTCTGTAGCATTATACTATTAAATGATCAATTTAACTACATAATCCAATAATAAAATACTTTGCTAATTGGTACGCCTGGTCGCTATGACAACAACAACTATACCAATGAAGGAAAAGCAAAACAAAAGAGAAGCCATGTGGGATATTTAGAGAATTGCTAAATATCCCTCTGATTTCCTTGGGGATAAAAACTACTACCATAATTTTACCATAGTAACTGGCACATTCAGATCAGACATATTTTTTTTTTCAAATTATTTGACCTTGAAATTAAGATCAAGTTCTCCATTACCCTCTGAATTGATATATCTATATGCAAGCTTGTTTCAAACCTATCTATCTATTCTGGAGATAATTATGGTGTAATCAAGGATTTTTCAACTTTCTATGATCTCTTGTGACCTTGAAATTAAGTCCAACGTCACCTAAATCTAATCAGTTCTTACCAATTACCCAATGGTATATCTGAGCAAGCTGGGTCTAAACCCACCAATCTTTATTTTTTTCGGATAAGATCAAACATTTTGAGGCAGGGTAGAATTCATGGTCAGCTAAGTTTTGCAATTTTGTTACAACTATTGAACATGCTACCTGTATAGTTCATAGCTAGGTCAAGATAAAACAAAACTTTTTTGAGAAAAATTGTGAATATTTTTCTTATCATTTGTTTTAGGTGCTCAAAACAGCCGTCTCATTGAGACGGTTCTTTTCAGTACACATATACTAAACAAACGATACCTGTTACTCATCGCTTTTCGATTGAACAGCGAATGGAGCTTACACATGTACATCAAACAGTGAAATATGCACAATGCCCATGCGCAAGGATACTGATAATATATATGTCATAATTTAAATCAGTTTCCATACACATACTTATGTTACAATTTCCCCTTCATCTTCATACCAGCTTCAAGATTTTAGCTTTGCGTATGTGTGTCCTTATAACACTTAATTTCTTAAGAAATGTCTGATTTAATCAGTGTAAATCAGACATTTCTTAAGAAAATAAGTCTAATAAGGTCACATGTACCAAATCATTCTGATTCAAACAGCGTATGATAAATGTACAATCAGATTTTATACAACATGAAGTCTGGTCCCTAGTACAGTCAGACTTGACCCCATTTGCAAAATTGGAATTAAGAAGTATCCATCAAAATGCATAGGTTTAGATAAACAAAGTTTTTGAGCGTAAAATTGTTAATATTTTCTAATCCAACATTTTGAACATATGTTTTGGGTGCTCAAAAGAACTGTCTCATTGAAACGGTTCTTTTGAGTACCCAAAACATATGTTTTGGTTGATAAATAAGAAAGTCAATATTTTGGTAAGCACTCAAAACAAAAGGCAGCAAACAGGAAGTGCATGTAGTACTGACAAACAAAAACACTGATTGTCATCATTATGGTAAAAATCCAATGTCGATATCAGTAGAAAAATGTTTGTGACAATAGCTTAACCTCATTCAGGTTCTTAATTACTATCATCTGGTCTACACTTAAAAACTGTCAAATATTTTCTTGCCTTAATTCAAGGTTAACAGAATTTTCAGAGTAAAAATGTAGCTTTTTTCTTACTCACCAGTTTTAACATTTGTTTTTGGTCCTAAAAGGTTCTTTTGAGTACCCACCCATAACATAAAATAATGAGACCCACGGTACCTAAGGCACGTATGGAAATGCGTGATGTGTCAATTTTTAGATGTATGTACTTCATATTTCTCGCTGGCAAACCTGAGTCTTTAAATGTATCAGCAAGTAAAAGCAGTTAAAGATCTCTTAGTTTATACAAGATTTTATTTCGAAGAAAGAATACAGGGATCACACATGTTTTTTCATGCATTAATATTCGCCGGGCCCCAAGGAAGCTGTTTGAACACGAAGTCGTTAGTCTGAGTGTTCAAACATCGTCCAAGGGACCAGGCAAGTGTTAATGCAATGAAACAAACGTGTGATCATTATTCTTGCATATTTTACCTGATTTCAAACTAAACCGCACCGAAACAAACATGTGTGATCGTTATTCTTGATATTTGACCTGATTCCAACCTAAACTGCACAGAAAAAGTCGCTTGAACATTAAAATAACCCCTTCTTAAACAGGATTTCGCTAAACAAAATGGCGTCAGCGTCATATCATTGCCACAACGTCATAGACGCGAGCAACATTTTCTCGAGCAAAAGCATCGGCAAAATCATCAGTCAACGCTTTCCTGTGTAACTCATGCAAACAAATAAAGGCCCAGATAGGCTTTGTCAAGTAAAAGCCATGTTCAAACAGCACGAGAATCTCATGATTTGAACATGGATTTTTGCGGCTGCAAACAGCTTATCGTAACAAATTCCTATGCAAGAATGCATTTAGCACTAATACATTAATATGGTATTAATTATTTGCTGTTACCAGCATTTAGTGCAAAGAACAATATTTAAAATTTTAGAACTTTTAAGGTACGATATTTTACCTGATAAGCACACATGCTCATATAAGCACACATTGAGTAATTAAGGAGCAGTTTACACTAAATGAACTTTGATTTCTAGTCAATCCATTGATAGTATTAATATGGATTCACTGTGTTGATGGAAAAGAGTGTGGATCAAGGTCAGACGGCATGAGGCCCTAATATTTTGTTGGGCATGATCATGGTCCAAACTGTTTGCAAAGGTTTCCAGCAGAGAAAACCAGCAGATAAAGAGTTATTTATGCAACGTACACTTACTTTTGATATATGAGCGCCAAGGACTTGTGACATATATGGTCAACCACTCTCTAACCAGCATATTGTTGTCGCCATTCAATTAGCATTGCATTGTTCAAGGCATGAAAAATAAAACCTAAAAAAGACAAAAAGAAAAAACATCAAATGCACTATGGGCTGCAAATGTAAGATTACATCTGATCTGATAATGTCATATAATTGGCGACATTATAACCTGTGAAAAACTGTTGCAAACTAAATGTCATTATACAGGATAGTAAAATTGAAGCATGAGTATCAGCATACATTTTGAATGCATGAACAAGTGTGATGTTATGATAGATGTAATGGACTTGATCTCCGATGAAGGTCCAGAACATTACCGCCATCCCAAATTCCACCAGTTTCTGCAAAGCTGAAAAACAGCATGAGCATAAAAATATACATGTCCATGAGAATGTGGAAAAATAAAATAAAAGTTATTATGTAATTTCAATGCAGGATGGGAGGTCTAAGATCATCCCTAGGAATATGACTATTATAAGGCATCATACCTTGAAATAGAAATGTCAACATTTGAATGAAAATAATAATTGTCCTCTTCAGAAAAATAGGGACATTTCTTTGATATAGTGAAATATGCAAAAACTTTAATTTTTTGCAAATGTTCAGATTTATAAAATCGTGAAGATGGTAACGCATCATGGAGCTTATATATAGCTACGTAAGGCATATCTATAAAAAAGTGTACCTGTTCTTTGACAATAACTAGTACTGGGCCTGAAAGGTTGATCCATTGTTTGCAAACAGTCCAGTACAAGTAAACATTGTCAACCCAAGTCAGACTGCCCCGAAAGGAAATGGGTCATTACAGTTTTGTATGTTATACACAGTTCCTTAAACAATGTTTCATTTTAAAAAAATAAATGTTTCAGTAATTTGTAAAGCATCCAATGCCTCGCGTTTACAAACATTGTGAACCCTGACCAGTTTACTCCATTAGCAGTCTATGATATGGGTGCCGAATGTTTGGGCCCTGGATGTAAATAGATGACAGTTGAATTATATAACAAAACATTCCACAAGACCGTAGTTTATCCCCTCCCTACATCTTTCAGTGGAGTGGTTGGCTGTCTCTTGATTTTTGAAAACAATAGGCATAGGTTCCCCTAGCCAGAGCATTTTCAGATTTTTTTTTTATTTGAGGGCCTGTAAAAAGTGTTGGGTAAGACAGAGAACAGGCAAGTTTGGATAGATTTCCCTTATCCTAAAGAAATCTTTCTTGCACTGCTATATGGATAGATTTTGTTTGAAAATTTAAGAAAAATTAATATTACCTGCTTTGCTTCAGCACCAGACCAATGGTGTCATTGCCACCGTTGCAAATCTGTGAAAGACACTAGGTGCTTGGGAGTGACGATCGCCTCAATGTACTGTCTTTCCGTATTTTCGTATGTTTAAAAATTTAAGGAAAAATAATAATACCTGCTTTGCTTCAGCACTAGGCCAATGGTGTCATAGCCATCGTTGCATATCTGTGAAAGACACTAGATTCTGGGGAGTGGCAATCGCCTCAATGTACTGTCTTTCCGTATTTTCGTATAAGGCCTTCTCTTCTAAAAGCTTTTCAAAAGCTCAACTTGTTTCTCGCTCTCTTCGCCAAAATGTTGCCCTCAGAACTGGCATTCGCTTTACGATGTATATATCTTGTTGTGTCCCAATTATGCTGACAGATTCTTAAATGCTCAGATTCATTTGGAAACTGGGATTACATGCCGCAACTGCTAGAAAAATACAACAACATTCAACAATCCGTTAGTCGCGAAATTCGCCATTGTTGTTTTATAAATGTCACATGGCGCATCACGTGATTACGTTTCTCATAGCTACAAAACAAACAGACTTGTTCCTATCCAGTGTTGGTAAATAAACGGCGAAGCCGTGTACCAAAATCACCCCGATAGCCCGGGCAGAAAACGCTAAATAATTGGACACATACCCATTTTGCAACGCATTTTATTTCTTGACAACGTAGTTCAATAATTCAGCTTCATGCCAACGCATGTTACATTGGCGTCCTCGTCTACAAAAGTTACGAAAAATGTCGCTGATTTTTCCATCATTTTCCCATAGACTTTAAGCTAAATGTCAAAATAATGGTTAAAGAATATAAAAATAGTAAGTGAGTATGATAAGGAAATACCACAATCACAAACCGCAGATAACCCCATGGCAGCGCGAGGAAGAGCCGCTCAACCATCACGAGACACCAGGAAGACAAATTAAGCAAAGCAACCAGCTCTCTCTTCCCCATCAAGATGATTGCAATACTAGAATGGACATCAAGTAACGTACAACAAAACATAGAACAGTTACAGACTCCCACAATGGGAATAACAATAAACAAAAAGTCAACAACAACGGAACCACCGCCTTAGAATGGACAGCAGCCTAAACCACCGGTGGGGGGGGGGGGGGGCTTAAATGCATTTTACTGGTACCAAATCTTCGCCCTAGATTCTGCTGTTGTTGAAGTACAAGAAATATTCAGCTCGCATGGAGGCCATCTAACTAATGCAATGTATCATCAGAGAGAAACACTCTTATCAAATTAACAAACCATGATGAAACAAAGAAAAGGGCTCATGACTCACAGATAGTCAGAGCTAAAGAAAACCTCAAGTTCAGCCACGGTGGGTCCAGCTACAGATAAGCACCAGGCCCCAACCCACCGATTAAAACTTTTCGTCAGAGCCGTCATAGAGTCTGAGGCCTGACCCACCGTCGTGCAATTAAAGAGGAAACCATAGCTATAAACCGTGATTGGGTTCAAAACTAGGCATGCAGACTGTTGCATGATATCCAAGTTATATCCAACCCTTATATAACGTTTTACTATCTTTTTGAACTGATCACTAAAATTAGGTTTTCCAGCATTCCGTTTGAATTTATAAACTAAGTCACCATAAAATATAGGTTCTGATATGCCTTGTTGCAGAAGAGTTTTAACCCAATGTTGTATTTAACAATTAACTCAGAGTGTCTGTTGTAGAATTTAGAAAATGCTTTTCGAATTTTATATCTATAACCTTGTTTTAATAACTTAGCAGTTAAAAATAAGTTTCTGTTGTTGAAGTCATCAACATTAGAGCACACTCTAGCAAAACGAATAAGCTGAGAAATATATACACCATAGAAAGGAGAGTGAGGAACATCTTTATCAAGAAATGGGAAATTTACTATTTCAAAATTAAAATCATCCTGTTTATCATAAATTTTAGAAGAAACTATGCCATTTGTTATTGACAAGTTCAAGTCCAAAAACGGAGCTTCAGTATCAGAAAAATTCGCCTTATCTATAATACTAAATAAACGAATTACCGCATAAACTGAAAAATCGAGGTCATTTTCATGCTTGATTTCTTTACTGTTACTTTAAGATATTGCTTTCATTGATAATCTCGGTTAGGATGAGTTTTCATTTAGCATAGATTTAGAGAATTTTGGAATTAAGTGTGTTTTCTAAAAGAACTGCGCCCTCTGGCGAATGTTTCTATATTTAGTGTATGTCACGTTCATGGTCACGCGTCACTATTTTTAGATCGATTGGGTTTCCAATACAAACTGAATGGAGATGACCGAAGCGTTCCGAATTTTTGTGTATATGTCATATGTATATGTGTATTATGCTGTGTCAAGTCGGCCATATTATAAACAACAATGGGGAAAACGCCGCCAAACTCGCCAAAGAAAAAAAGATATGGCTGTAATTTTAAATAATCCCTTATCAAAACTGATTATTAGTCGCGGTAATCATCACACCTTTCTTCGACACGCGCTTAATAATCCTAAGTGTCAAGGTCGCTGCGCATAATGTACTGTTTACATCGATTGGCTTGGTCGTACCACTTATATCACGGTAGGCAATGACGCTATCAAATATTATTAGTAAAAGGCGCCTCGCTGAAGTTTTTCTGTGATTTTCTTGACGAGAAGAAATAAACATAACTGCATTTACAAGTATCAGCTTTTGTAAAAAGAAAATAAAAAAAAAATCGTCGGTTCCGGGTCATTTCGGCCCATGGTCATTTCGGCCCAATAATCCCTTTTTGGTTCTTAGAAAAAAATAAATCTCACTCCTAAAAAAATTGGTAAAATTGGTCCGCGCGGTAAATGCGAGCAGAAAATAACCATTTTAAGGGCGTCGCGCGCAATCTCACTCTTTAAGATTTCAAAAAGTTGACAGGTATGCAAATAACGAAGTAAGAACTACACCAAAATCACCACCTTAGAACGGTCAGGTGCAAGCTACTGGTGAGGGCTTGAGGTTGAATTTGTTTTTAGCTCACCTTAGCAGCATATGTCAGCTTATAGGTAGGATGCCCATGGTCCGTTGTCGTCAACAATTTCAAACATCTTCTTCTCGGAAACCATTTGACCAATCAAAGACAAATTTTATGTGGAGCCTCTTTGGGTAGGGGGAACGAAAGTTTGTTTGTTGCATCTGGGTCACATGACCAAGATGGCCGCCACGCCCATATATGGTAAAAACCCTTCAAAAATCTTCTTCCCCGGAACCGGTGAACCAATTTCCATGAAACTTGGTATGTAGCAGTGGTGACTCTGCCCATCATACTTTGTTCAAATGATGACCTACGGTTGACCTTGACCAATTTTACAACAAGGTCAAATTTGTTAACTTAGGCTTTTCTACAGGAAAAAGTGAAAGCTGTTGATTTTTTCACAAATATTTCAGCCTCTGACCTGAAACCAACTGAAATAATGAAGAATTGTGAGTATTGAAGGCCGAGGTCATTTCTTGACCTTGGCTAAAGGTCATTTACGTATATGAAAATTAAAACTGGCTTTTCTCGGAAATTGATGGGCCAATCAAACCCAAATTTTATATGTTAGCTTTCAGGTACAAGCAGGGTTCCAGTTTGAGGGCAAATCGGCGAAATACTTCGCCCCAGACCGCTCCGTTTCGCCTATAATGGTCGTAAAAAGGGAAGTGTATTTCGGCATATGGAGGCGCGGTGGCTCAGTGGTAGAGCGTCGGACTCGGGACCTAGAGGCCCCGAGTTCGAACCCCACGACCGCTGTGTAGTGTCCTTGAGAAAGGCACTTTCACCTTCCCAAAGTACTAATAATACCCAGGAAGAAGTGGCTCCGTCTCAACATGACTGAAAAATTGTTTACCGGGACGTAAAACACCAATCAATCCAAACCATTTCGGCATCAGTGTTCCTTTTCAGGCCATTTTGGGGGGCGAAATTCGGCCCCACTCCCAAAGGCGAAACACCTCCTTTTTCCCAATTGGCACAGTAAAATTCCCAATCAGAAGTTGGAAGAAAAATAAGGAGAAAAAGTTTGTTTTTTAACCACGAAAAGTAACGACATTTCCAGGTTTGCCTTTGAAGAAGATAATTTGGTATACAAAAATTTCCTTAAATATTGTATTTCTTTGCATTTCGAGTGTGAAAACCACTCATTTATTGGTTTGGGCAGCTACCACTTAAAAAATTGCAGACTAATTTTTCCGACATTGTCCCTATTTTTGGACAGTACCAGTAACCAACACAACACTAAACTATAATAATCAGCAGACCTTAGTATAAACTTAAATTGACACTAGCTTTAAACAAGTACAGACTTTTGGGGGGGGGGGGGGACTCACAAAACAGTAACAAAACAAACAGAACTTCTATAAAATAGTTAATTACTACCATTGATGGCAACTAGAGTTATGAAAGTTCAAGACACCTTTCTCTGACTCACGCTCAATAATCCTAAGTTTCAAGGTCGCTAAACAGCTTACATTGATAGGCTTGGTCGTACCACTTGACGCAGTAGGCAATGACGCTATCAATAAAATCTGTTTAAAAAAGTGCATTGTTCAGAAATAAGAACCTGGATTTGAGCGATTTTTGGCATTGTTTGGAGGAAAACAAATATAGTAAAAGTCACCTCGCTTAAGATTTTTAGTGATTTTCAAGATGAGAAGATATAAGCATAATCATGTTTACAAGTATCAGCTTTTGTAAAAAAAATTAAAACTCGCCGGTTTCGGGTCATTTCGGCCCATACCTATTTGGGCCCATGGTCATTTCGGCGACTAGAATCGCCAATACAAGTTTCAGATTTCATAAAGCTGTGAAAAATTAACACACATGAAAGGGGGATACAAGTTTCAGCTTTTTTAAATGCAAAATAAAGGTAAATTGACAATCATGAAATATTTCCACGCTTGCGTGGGCTCTTTTCTAGTTTAACTGAAGTTCAGTGGGATATATCTGACCTATCATTTGTTCAAAGTAAGGATTATCAATATTAAGCACTGAGGATATAAAAACTGGCAACAACGGTGGTTTGATGATGTTTTTTGCTGAAATATGTTCATTTATGGTGTTTTTTATGTTTTACTTCATTTTTGTAGGTTTTCATTAATTTTCATAAATATTCAAATTAGATGATTTACCAATCTGACTACACGAAGAAAGACGTGTGTCTTAGCTTTAACTTGACACCAATTTTAGTTCGCTAGGATAAGTAGAACCCTAGATATGATTGAATTTGTAGGCCTAATCCTAAATCTCGAGAATCATGTAAGAGGTTGCCATAGAAACCATGCATTTTTACGTAGCCCATACCAAATTTCTTTTGAGGAGAACTTCGTTTCACATTCTGAGGGTCCCACTAAACAATTTGGCATGAATTTAAAAGGCCCTGTGAGTGCAGGATCGATCGTACCTTAACCCCTCCCCTAGGTTTATAGGTTTTACGTGATTTTCCCTCATTTCTTTTTTAAAGTTTTCATGCATTTTCATGAATATTCAAATGAGATAATATTCATATAGGACCACTGGATGATTGGACCTGTCAAATTGCAACATTGATTTTATTAAAACATGCAACAATGACAATATTGGGATGAAATCAGCCTATTTATATTTGTAATGATTTTCCCTTTTTTAGCATTTTTATTAATATTCATGAATATGCAAATTATGCAAATATGGTACGTTGCACATTTGACCATGGAATAAACGGCCTATGTCTTAGCTTTATTTTAGTACAAGTTTTAGTAATCTACGACTAAAAGCAGCTGAGATATTATTGATCTTGTACGTATATATGCATATGCAACAAGGGGATAAAAGGCCTACGTCTAAGCTTTAATTTGGTATTAAGTTTAATAGTCTAGGATCAGTATCAGCTGAGATATGAGCAATTTTGTAGGCAGACACTCCTTCTCAAATTCGCTATGGGTTGCCATAGAAACCATACAATTTCACATAGCCCAAAACAAATTTTTTTTTTGAGAACACCTTCGTTTCCCATCCAGGGGGTCCCAATGAACAATTTGGCACCCATGAAAAACTGCCTGGGGGGGAGGTGCAAGGTAACCTAAATTGGATGCCGGGGTACGTCCCTTTATAACTGAAAGATTGTTGATGGGATGGAAAGAAACAAGTCAAACAAAAACAAAACAAATATTTGTTGCGAATTATAGCTGCAAAGAAAGATAAAAGGAAAGAGAGAAGGAAGGATAGAAGGAAGGAAGGAAGTATAAAAGAACGTTCTACACATTATTGGCTCTAAGAATGGACATTGTTGTGTTCCAAGAAAACAATACTATTTCAATGCGCAATAGTTCCAGTAAAGTAATGTCTACTGAAGGTATTAGTAACCAGATGAAAACCTGTCTGCAGTTTGTGATTGTGATAGTTCCTGATCATACTCGCTTACTATTTTTGACAAACTGCCTGGCCTGGTCTGGATCCAAACTGTCCAATAAATAAATACGTGCAAAACAAGACAAATTCGACGAATTTATATCCCCCGACGAAGGGTTATTTGAAGGAAACATGTAAATCACAAAACATAAATCCCTTATCCTTCAGATCACGACAAACGCCTGTCAAGTATGTTTTAGTGCTTAATTTAATAAAAAGTATACTTACATCTGCACAATTTCAATATCTGACCTTTAAACCCAGCCCCAGAGGTCAGGGGTGTGTGTAAATTAAAAGTGTTACATTGCATGTAGGTCTACACTTCTTCCACTTTAATTTGATATGCAACATGACCACTTTTAGAAAAGAAAAATGACCTTTTGACCCCACCCCAGGGGTCGTTGGTGTGTGTAAAGAAAGTATTTTTGCTTTAATGGTGCTCTCTGCTCAATTCCCTTTAATTTGATATACAACATGACTACTTTCAGAAAAATATATAGTTTGACTTTTTGACCCCACCCCCTGGGTTAGGTGTGTGTCTGTGGTCAAAATATTTGCTACCATATTGCTGCCAGCGTCGGCAGCTTTAATTTGATATGTAACATGACCATATTCCGAAAAAGTTTATTTTGGCCTTGCCCCACCCCCTAAGTCCACCTAAAGGACTCGGACCCAGGCCTTCAAACTGAAATCCTGATTGATATGATTCATATCTATTGCTGCTCTGACTGCATGCAAAATTTCAGCAAACAATACCAACAATAATTTTAGTCATAGCGAAATTAAAATATTTGACCTTTGACCCATTAGGTTGGGTCAAAGGGGTAGGGTTAAAATTTTGACACTGCCATGCTTATCTACAGGCACTTGACAATCATGGTCCATAGTGAGAAGTTGTTAAATATAATAGCTTTGATAAAATGTGAAGATCATCACACAAAAAAGCTAATTTAGGTTTTGCCTTATAATTGCCATGCAAAAACAAGGGCAATAACTCAAGTGTTAAGGACTTGATTTTGACCAAACTTATAGGATATCGTGAGTTTATGGTACTAATCATTTGTACCAAGAATGAATCAAATCTGAACCAATAGGTACTGAGATAACGTTCCAGACAAACAAAAAGTGTGGACAGACAGACAGATGGATGGAATGAACAGACGCACGGACGACGCCAAAACTATATCCCTCTGACTTCGTGGGGGGATAATAAATTGGCATAATAACAAGAAAACCTGCTTTTGTTGCATGTGAATGCCTTATTGCGATATCCTTTTGAAGCCGTTTACTACACCAGACATCGACGCTACCAAATGCGCCACTGAGACATCCCCGAAAAAGGATGTTCAGGAAGCGCTGATATTGACGACGACTAATGCAGTACATGTCGTATATTGGTTCCTTTTCAATGGATGGCATCTATTTTGTTCGCATTTGAAAGTCTGATGACTCCAAGGATACAAGTGAAATTAGATAAGTATCAGAAGTGCGGAAATACAATTACACAAACATCATTGCTTACGAACTACACAGGATCAGAAACTGATGTCGATTCACACAGTAGGTAAATACAGAGAGATATAATGAATCAACTGAGCTAATAGACGCTGTTAATATTTTGCCTCTAATGAGAATCGAACCCATTACCTTGACAACTCCGCCTAGCACTACATCAGACTTCGCCGCTAGCAAATGCGCCACTGAGACATCCCCAAATAGAGATTTTCAGGAAGCGCTGATATTGACAACGAAAAATGCTATTCACGTCGTATAATGTTTTTTATTCAATGGATGGCATATATTCAGTTCGCATGTGAAAGCCTGATGGATCCAAGGATACAAGTGAAATTAGATAAGTATCAGAAGTGAGGAAATACAATTTCACAAATATCACTGCTTTCAAGCAACACAGGACCAGAAACTGATGCAGATTCACACAGTAGATAAATACAAAGAGATAAAATGAATCAACTGAGCAGATAGATGCTGTAAATATTTTTCCTCTAGTGACTCGAACCCACGACCTTGACAACTCCGCCCAGCACTAAAGCAGACACCGACCTATCGAAAAAATAAGTTGAAATCACATGTTTTTGTTTTAATTACAACTAGTTTAAACAATGTGTCAACGCGTTTGGCTCAGCTCATCATGACTGTTGCTTAGTGGCGTTTCTAACGTCATAACGTTACGACGTTTCGTTATGCGACGCGAGTTGGCGTTACTTAATTGTTAGTTCATAGAGCATTTAATTTTGTGTTGAAATATATAAGAGCTCAGCGAAACGCGTTGGCATATTATTTAGCTGGTTTATATTAAATAAAAACAAAACATGTAACGTCAACTCATTATATATATATATATATATATATATAAATTCATAAATAGTATACAGTCTTATTTGTGAAAATCCCAGCGTATTCACTGGGCCCTTCAAGGGCTTAAAACATCACATAATTCAAGTATATATATATATATATATATATATATATATATATATATATATATATATATATATATATATATATATATATATATATATATATATATATATATATATATATATATATATATATATATATATATATATATATATATATATATATGTATATATCATATATAAGGATATAGATAAAAAAAACAGTGCTAATTTTTTTTTTAAATTAAGCGCTTTTGGCTTTCGAAGTCATGTTTGTGAAAATCCCTGCTTAATATTTGGGCCCTTTTTATGGCTTAAATAATCACATAATTCATGATTATAGTTATATTTTGCTTACTATCCACCTAATCTAATGTGTCTTGAAACTCTGGTGAAGGCAATAGCCGAAAACGCTTAGTTTCAAAAAATCTTTAGAACTGTTTTTTTATTTATATCCTTTTATATTAATTTCTCAAATCAATTTAGCATCCTTTACTGGATCCAGTGCCACAGGAAAGATATCTCGTTTAGTGCATTAGCCTAATTTTCACTCTATATAGAGGCAAAATATTTACAGCATCTATCGGCTCAGTTGATTCGTTATATCCCTCTGTATTTTTCTACTGTATGAATCTGCATCAGTTTCTGATTGTGTGTAGCTCGAAAGCAATGATGTTTGTGAAATTATATTTCCACACTTCTGATATTTATCTATTTTCACTTGTATCCTTGGATCCATCAGGCTTTCACTTGCGAACTGATTAGATGCCATCCGTTGAAAAGTACCCAATATACGACGTGTACTGCATCATTCGCTGTCAATATCAGCGCTTCCTGAACATCCTTTTTTGGGAATGTCTCAGTGGCGCAGTTGGTAACTTCGATGTCTGGTGTAGTGCTAGGCGGAGTTGTCATGGTCGTGGGTTAGAATCTCGCTAGAGACAAAATATTTACAGCATCTATCGGCTCAGTTGATTCATTATATCCCTCTGTATTCATCTACTGTATGAATCTGCATCAGTTTCTGATCCTGCGTAGCTCGAAAGTAATGATGTTTGTGCAATTATATTTCGGCATTTCTGATGTTTATCTAATTTCACTTGTATCCTTGGATCCATCAGGCTTTCATTTGCGAACTACATAGATGCCATCCATTGAAAAGGACCTAATATTTGACGTGTAATGCATCAGTCGTCGTCAATTTCAGTGCTTCCTAACAATCCTTTTTTAGGGATGTCTCAGTGGCGCAGTTGGTAGCGTCGATGTCTGGTGTAGTGCCAGGCAGAGTTGTCATGGTCGTGGGTTCCAATCCAGCTAGAGGCAAAATATTAACAGCATCTATCGGCTCAGTTGATTCATTATATCCCTCTGTGTGTGTGTGTGTGTATATATACGAATTTAAATATAAAAAAGCAGCAAAGAAATTGAAACTAAGCGCTTTCTGCCTTTGCCTTCATCAGAGTTTCAAGATAAATTAGATTAAGTGGATAGGTAACAAAATACAACTACATGTATATACATGAATTATTTGATGATTTAAGCCCTTGAAAGGCCAAGTTAATATGCTTGGATTATCACAAATATGATTGCACAATATTTATGAATTAAAATCAGCGCACAAAATTGGCATTCTGGCAAGAAATTGCTTTTAAGAAAAGACATTTCTTGCTAGAATGCCAATTTTGGCTATGTTTATGGCTATCTATAATGTTAATAACAACATTATAAAAAACAAGATGTGGAAAGATATTGAGCTTTTGAGAGTAAATAAGACAGCCTTGGTTTTCAATGGATTAATGGTAACTAACCACTGTTTAGCCCAGTTTGTAAATCATGGTTAATAATACCAGCTATGTCAGCAATATCAGCTGCAGCATTAAATAGTGAGATATCATCTGCAAACAGCCTTGTCAAACTAAGAAGTTCTTTCAGCTTGCATTAATAATAAATATTTATACAAAAATAAAAGAGGGCCCAGAACAGATCCTTGTAGCACGCCAGCAAAGATAGATTTTAAGCCAGAGTAACATGATTTAAAACAAACTTTTTGCTTTCTTCGGCTAAAGTAACTACTTAATCACTCTAAAACTTCCCCATCAATGCCATTTTGTCTCAACTTAAACAAATGACCATTGTGCCAAACTCTATCAAATGCTTTAGACACATCACAAAACACTATACAAGAAAACATGTTGTTATCAAAAGCGTGACATATATTATGAAAAATGTCAATTAACGTAAACACTGTAGAATGATGAGGTAGAAAACCAGATTCGTTTTTGTACAAGAGATAATTGTCAATAAGAAACTAATACATATTCTTAAAAACAATCCTTTCTTGTAGTTTACCAATTCAGCTCAGGAGTGCAACTGGTCTATAATTAGATGGTTGAGATTTGCCTCCCTTCTTAAAAATGGGAATAAGATGGCAAGTTTCCATACATCAGGAAATATTTTCTCATCAAAGGATTTAATCATTAAAATGCAGAGGGATTTCGAAACAGTTTTGACACACCCTTGAGCATTTAATGGCTTATGCCACCATCACCGCTTGCTTTGTTAGAGTTAAGTACTTCGATAAATTTTTTCAATTTCGAGTTCAGTGCAGTTTATTTGAGAAAGAGAGTTATCAGTGATCTTAGTATATGGAGGTATTTGAGTTTCTGAATCGTTGACTGTTTAGATAGAAGCAAAATAGTCGTTCAAATAGGTAGCTTTGTTTTTATCGCTGAAACGCCAAATATTATTACCCTTAGGAACTGTTGAGCATAAAGGAGGAATAGAATAATGTAGATTTGATATTTTTGGAAAAAATGGCGATTTACTTTCCAAAATTTACGTTTATCATTATTTTGAAAGTAAGTAAGGTTGCAAAGATCAGGAATCGATACAATCAAGCACCACACCTGACCCAGGATACCAATGGGAAAGTGACAAACTCACAGAAGACACCACAAACGAGAGCCAAGAGGTGAAAGTCTGTAGCAATAATATCTAAATAATTATAAAATAATTCCTTTGCATGCTTTTTTGACAATTTACCCTATTCCTGAGGAATTTGTATTTGTTCCAGTCATTTTGATTACCTGACTTAATAGCTTTTATCAACTGTCTATCTCGTTCCCTTTAATTCCTCTTTATTACAGTATCATACCGAGTTTATCATCTTCTCTAACTGTAATTGTTTTACTGGGCATGGCCAATTTGCAAATTCAATGAAAATATTTGTGAATAATGAGCAAGCTTCGTTAACACTACCCTGATGAAGACACGACCAGTCAAAAGCGGAGAGTTATTAATTAAACAATTCATAATTTGCTTTTTTATACATCCAGACATTTCAATGAAAGATCCATGCACTGGATACTCAAACGGTAAGTTAACATAAGCAGCACAGTGATCACTTATATCGGGTGGAACTCTTTTAATGCCTTGAATCAAGGGTGACATATCTTCATGAAGTATATTAGGATCTAACAAAGCAAGCTGGCGTGTTAGTTCAGATATAATATTGTGAAGGGAGTTAAGAAGCAAAACATCTTTCAAATAATGCATATTTGGATTAAGTAAATTTTCATTCATATCTCTAAAAATTATAATAGTGTTGGTAATATCTAGTGCTTTTTCTAAATTTTTGTTAAGGGCATCAAAAAGACAACATCTCCTGCTCTGGGACTATAAAACAAACCAATAAGATACCTTAATTTCAACCCGGAGTGACTCATTCCAGAATGTCTCCAAAACTATCATTCTAGTGTGTGCAAGTCCGCAGAACAAATACATCAATAGCCCTCCACCATGATTTGTTCTATCTTTACGATAAGGAATATCATATTTCTAGACATAATCAAATATTCTGTTGTTATGTTAGCATCTAGATGAGATTACGTAAAACACAATATATCAAAATCTAAAAAGTTCTCTGATATATAGTCTAGTTTATTGCGTATACTTCTAATATTGCTGTGTAAAATAGAAAGAGAGCTATTAATAGTATCAGGTCAAGGGTTCAATTCTATGTCACCAGCCTCCAGGAGTAGTAAGATAAGCACTATCTTAAATGCAAATTACACACTATATCATTGAAAACAAATGATAAAAGTTTACAAGAACAAACAATCCATTTAAGTAGAAAATTCGTGTAATAAGGGTAAAAGCCTTTGATACCTAAACCATGACCATTTGCTTGGTTACACACTTACTAGTGAACAGACCGATGCTTGCACACCATTGCTCTAGACTATTACCCATACTGATATAAGACTATCGATACAACAAACATGCATGCAGCAATATATAAACCTTGCCAGCTTATTTTGTGCGTTACCCTCTTTAAATGATCTATTATTAGCTCACCAAAGCCGAAGGCTCAGGGTGAGCTTATAGTATGGGACTCGAGCCGGCGTCCGTGCGTCCTTGCGTCCGTCTGTGCGTCTGTCCGTGCGTCCACACTTTCAAACATGAATATCTCTGAGACCAGCTGGCTGATCGTAATTAAATTTCATCTGGAGCATTATTGGGGTAGGGAATTGGCTGCATAAGGTTTGGCCCTGATCGGATCAGAACTATGGTTTCCATGGCAACAGATAGCTCCCATAGGGTTATAATGGGGAAAACCTTATGACCACTCTAGCTCCTTCATTTTTGATTGGATCTTCTTTATTCTTGCATGTAACGAAAACAACCATAACGTCTTGATTGGGTTTGAAATTCAGCAAGATCCAACCAGGGACTTATGAGTTAGCTGCCCTTCAGCGTCTGGAAAAATCCCCATAGACTTATAATGGGAGAAATATTGTGACCACTCTAGTGCAGTCATTTTTGGATGGATCTTCTTCATGTTTGCAGATAACAAGACCAACCATAAAACTTGGATGGGCTTGAATTTCGGCAAGATTCCTTCACTGGAGCTAGCTGCCCTTGAGCGTCAGAAAAATTAATGAATAATGTTGTGACCACTCTAGCTCCTTTATTCTTGATTGGATCTTCTTCATTCTTGCAGGCAACAAGTAAACCCATAATATCTCGAATGGGTTCGAAATTCAACAGGATCCGACCAGGGACTTATGAGTTACCTGTCCTTGAGCGTTTGGAAATATCCCAAAGTTTATAATGGGAGAAATACTGTGACCACTCTAGTGCTTTCAATTTTAAATGGATCTTCCTCATTCTTGCATGCAATAAGGACAACTAACAAAGCTTGGATGAATTTGAATTTCGGCAAGATTCCATCACTGACTTTGGAGTTAGCTGCCCTTGAGCGTCAGAAAAATTAATGAATAAAGTTGTGACCACTCTAGCTCCTTCATTTTTGAATGGATCTTCCTCATTCTTGCATACAATAAGAACAACTATTAAAGCTTGGATGAGTTTAAGTTTCGTCAGGATCTCATCACACATTTTGGAGTAAGCCCCCTTGATCATCTTAAAAATTAATTAATAGTGTTGTTACCACTCTAGGTCATTCATTTTTGATTGGATCTTCTTCATTCTTTCAGGCAACAAGTAAACCCATAATATCTCGGATGGGTTCGAAATTCAGCAGGATCCGACCAAGGGTTTATGAGTTACCTGCCCTTGAGCGTTTGGAAAATCCCTATAGACTTATAATGGGAGAAATGTTGCAACCAATCTAGTGCTTTCAATTTTGAATGGATCTTCTCCATTCTTGCATACA
This sequence comes from Loripinus fragilis, assembly GCA_964019695.1. Lineage (NCBI taxonomy): Eukaryota > Metazoa > Mollusca > Bivalvia > Lucinida > Lucinidae > Loripinus > Loripinus fragilis. The sequence goes on from CAXHUL010000408.1 coordinate 399,638, forward strand.
ATAAGGACAACTATTAAAGCTTGGATGAGTTTGAATTATGTCAAGATCCCATCACATATTTTTATTTTGGAGTTAGCTCCCCTTGAGCATCTTAAAAATTAATGAATAATGTTGTGACCACTCTAGCTCCTTCATTTTTGATTGGATCTTCTTCATTCTTGCAGGTAACAAGGACAACCATAAAAGCTTGGATGAGTTTAATTTAAAGTATAACCAACTTTAGACTGTGGAGTTAACTTCCCTTGAGCATCATAAAAATCTGCATAGACTTTCAATGGGAGATCTGATGTGGCCACTCTAGCACCTTCATTTTTGAATGGATCTTCCTCATTTGTAGGTTACAAGGACTTCCATAAAAGTTTGAATGAGTTTGATTTTAGTCCACACCCACCCACCAGCTACAGAGTTAGCTCCCCTTGAGCATCTAAAATATACTTATTTAATGTTGTGAACACTCTAGCACCTTTATTTTCATTTGATTTTCTTCATCCCTGTAGGTTACCAGGACATACAGAAAAGTATGGATGAGTTTGATTTTCGGTCAGATCCCATAACTGACTATGGAGTTAGCTACCCTTGAGTATCTAAAAACTACACTTTCACCAGGTTTCCAATGCAATTTTTATTCAGATCTTTTTAATACTTGCAGATTACAGACACCAGACAAACCCATGGCAGCCGCGAGGGAGACACAGAACATACTATTAGACAGCTACAACACAAATCGCAGCACGTAATTTTCAATATTATAGCTATTCTCTGTAGCTGAATATGCTGATTTTAGCCTGCCCTAAGACAGATTTTCTCGCGTCGCGACCCATATAGTCTTTTTTTCTACTTAGCCGGTTCTAAATACTGTAAACAACACGCTTTGCACGAGAGAATAAATATAACACATGTAAATTTTAAAAGATAAGGTGACCTTAAATTAAGAATAGTTAAGATGGCTTTATCTTATCGGAATAGCGCCACCTTAAATATTGCGGCCTTCACCTTAAGTTCATCTTAAGATGGTCGTAAGTTGGTCAACTTAAGATGCCTACGAGTTAGTGGCCCCTGCCTTCCATTATCAACTCAATACAGTCGTGAAATTCCATTATTAAGTGCGATGAAAAGAGTAAAGATCCTGATCAGCTGACTTGTATAGAAATCAGCTGATCTGGCTAAACACTGTTTTTCAAACAAGACAATCGAGTTTTAAAAGTGTTGTGCTCCTATTAAACTTTAAAATTATAAGTCGAATACATGTACTGTAATACCTTAGAAGATGTTTTAGAAAATCATAAAAAAGTTATGTTGCATCATGAATCAACAACCATTACTGTCCTAACATAGACAGATCACAAAACCTATATCCAGATGTACATACGAGGTAATTTGCACACCAGCAATCGAACAAAAAAACCTGCAAAATATTAGAATGAACTCTACATATTTTGACTATTTCGACTGGTTATGTTTCGTGCTTCACTTTACATGAATACTTGCGCAGTGACAAAAACGTACTTCACGAATTTTGACAAGTCGAACAAAAGCGTGCTTTACGTCAATTGATAAAAGCCCGTTGAATTGATGAGACCTTGAAAGCAATTAAATAAAACGGAACTACAGAAAATCTTCTCTTCAGTTATAGACAATAACAAATGCAAAATTAGACATTTGCAGTCCGAATTACAAAAAAGGTTGGCAGAGGTATCAATAGGAGACGAATAACATTTAATATTTGAATCATACGGCCTTATGTTGATATTCTGTATTTGCAATAATATTTTCCAAATTACAAAGTTTATTTCTAACAGACTATTTATAGAGCAATACATGCATTTGGTCATTATCTTAAATGTTATATAAACACACCAATCACAAGGAGTTAATGTAATGATTTTCTTGAACGCTGTCATGGAGGTTGCGAGGTCGAACCCCTTCGCCGTACCTTGTTTTTTACAGCTTTTTTATATTATTATCAATTAATTAGTTTATTTATAGAAACGGTTGTTTACTGTAATGCATAAGTATTTCAAAACCATTTGGACTGCTGAATTAGGGGATAACTGTATTCAAAATTTTCATTTGGGGAGGCATATCGTCGGATTTACGGTCGGAAATTTAGTTTTACGGCGACGTGTAAGCGGAGCCGTAAAATGTTATTTCCGAACGTATATCTGACGATATACCTCCACAAATGAAAATTTTGAATATGGTTATCCCCATTTTAATGCACTATTAACAATTTTCCTTCAAAAAGACAGTTAAATGCACTATGTTGCGCCTACGCACAGCGGCTGCCAGCTTGCTAGCTGCATATATTCACTTGTCAACCAATGAAAAGCGACGTTACGCAATGACGTTGAGTTTCCGACAGTATATCGCAGGATATACTGTCGCAATTTTTGACGTTATCCAATCAGACGTCGCGTTACAAACTCAAGTGCATTAGAATAAAGGTTTAATGACAGCTAGAAATGCATACCCTATTGAGGCGATGCATTTGTTGCATATGCGTTCTCGTGTTTGCTAATTTCCCATTTAATGGACAGTTTGTGTAAATAATCAAACTGTTGTCCAAATATGATTAAAGTGTAAAGCTACAAACTATTTAAGTACACGTATCTAGCCCAACTAACTGGCTACGCATGTAGACTCTATATGTAGACAATGCACAGCCATCAAACGAAATACAATCACACTGGTAAATGTATACGTCGATTTGGTGGTATTTATGCCTATTGCCGGTACTTTATAGACCGGAACTGGTAGATATTGGTGTTAATACTATATAGAAAAACATGTCATATATACAATATACAATATATTTATTCAGCAATAAACATCTATAGCAATGTTTATAGCCTACAAAACAAATACAAGTGAGAAGTTCTACGTACATTCAAATTGAACAATAATACAATTGTAATCTTTGTTTACAGAGGAGCAGAAGATCAAAGATTTTGTATTTCCAATTATTAATCTTTTATGGATTTAGAACAGATTTTCTCAATTCTTGAGCAGAGAATATAAATTTTGCTATGCTCAATGTTACCTGTTTTGAATTTGACAGCATAAGTTGGTCAAATTTGTTAAAATTTGGCCAGTGACAAAAATAAGGTTTGAAAAATTTTCTTCTTAGCTCTGTATAAAGGGGGCACACAAGTAGAAAGTGTTATTCACTTTCTATTTGTGACATATTACAACATTTACAAATTCGTTCATCACATGGTACATTTTCATATCTTCCACGTTCAATGTGTAGCTCGTGTGAAGATAACCTAAATTGTGTTAAAACTATTTTGTATTTTTTTTTCTGTAATAAAGTCTAAGTAGCTTTCAAATGCAAATTCATGTTTGCATCTCGCATAGGTGATCAATCTATTTGAATTGTTGATTTCAGCATACCATGATTGTGAATAAGAGTCGTATATTCTTTGTTTAATAACATTTAAAAGGATGGTGATATCAGTCTGATGAAGCCAACTATATGAGAAACCTAAATTATTTAACATAGATTTAATATGTGATGCCCAGTTACTACCATTATAAGTATTGCCGCTGTCTGCGTCTTCTTTAAACATTGTATATATTCGTTTTGGTAAAAATGTATCACTGCTTTTTAAGAGTTTCGCCCAATACTTTATCATGTTGAATTTGCGCTGTATAATGAAGGGGACTCGTCCAAGTTCACCATACAGGCCACTAAGATTCGTTGATTTTTTAACATTAAGCACCCAGCGACAAAACTTAGAATGGATAGCCTCTACGTCTTTGGCATTGTGGATTCCCCAGACTTCTGAGCTATAGTTAAGTATAGAACCAACAAGAGTATCAAACAGTTTACATTGTTCCGTTATTGGTATATCTATTTGTCTAAACAATGAAAAAAGAGTATGTAGTGCATACGATGCATGTTGTGCTAGCCTTTTTTGGGTTCAAAACCAGTTTCCATTTTTAAAGAAATGAACACCCAAATATTTAAATGAGTCTACAACCTCAAGTTTGGTATTATTAAGGAGCAGGTCACAACTAGTGTGACGACCCCTTTCAAATATCATAACTTTGGTCTTCTTGGTATTAACTTTCAAACCCCATACTCCACAATAAAGTTCTATGTTATGTAACAGTGATTGTAATGTTTCTTTCGACTTTGCGAACACAACAGCATCGTCTGCATAAAGAATCATGAAGAGGACAAGTTCATTAGTTGTAAATACATTTTCAAGATTGCTATTCATGTTGTCAATAAGATCATTAATAAACATCATAAAAAGAAGAGGGGAGCTTGGATCACCTTGCTTGAGGCCTGTATAAGAGTTGAAAAAACGTGAATGAAGTGATTTATACCTTATGCATGCTCTGACTACATCATACATTGATTTTAATGCCTTAACAAGTTTGCTACTAACCTTTTCAAAAATAAGTTTATGCCACAAGAGAGGTCTGTCTATACGGTCGAAAGCCTTTTCATAGTCAATGAAGCAGCAATAAAGTTTTTCACCAGTATTGATAACTTTAGAAACAATAGCATTTAGCAAAAATATGCAATCTATGGTGGACTTGCCTTTCTGAAAGCCGAACTTGTTTTTAGACAGCTTATCATTTTCTTCCGACCATTTAGACAGCCTGTTTAACAATACCTGTGAGTAAACTTTACCCAATACATTAATCAGTGTTATTTCGCGGTAATTTTGGGCCTCGTCTGGGTTTCCACTTTTAAATATCGGAACTATGATACCCTCGCCCCACGATTTTGGATATTCTCCATTCGAGAACAAACGGTTAAATAATTTAAGCAGGAAGGGGGATATAATATCAAATGAGTGTTTGAATAGTTCTGCGCATAAATGGTCAAGGCCGCAACTTTTGCCGTTTTTCTGTGAAAATACTGCTTCCCTCAGTTCTGAGCTAGAAATTTCAGAGTCAAGTTCTTCCACTTCTATACTTCCTAAATCAGGTTGCTCATTTTGCTGTGATTGTTCGTCCTGGCCACCATACATTTCTTTAAAGTATTCAAAAAAGTTTTGGGCGCTCAAAATATCGGACTGTGACGATTTCTTATTGTACCGCTTTTTGATGGATTTCCAGAACTTTTTCGGGTTCGATTTGGCCAGGTTGCAAAGGTTTTTACCCTCAGATCGCTTAAACTTACATTTTGCTTTCCTTTTCACAAGGCTGTATTTTGTGCGCATCTTCACGAACGATAATCTATCATCATCATTTTTGCTTTGCAAGAATATATTTCTAGGGGCTTTAAACTCTTTTTTTGTGGTGCGACACTCATTATTACGGTCGGCCGTGGCCGGCCGTATATATAAACTTTGTGCTAAAAATACATCAAATTCAGGTTTTGACCGAACCTTTATGCTGTGCTCAGGCTAGTTTTTATGCGCTGCCGAACAACGAGCGGGGTACCAAATATCGTGGGTTAACCTACAACGCGAGGCAGAACTGTCCGTGAAACTGTAGGCAAACTCGTTTTCGAATTTGATCTGTTAGCATAGCCGTCGTGCGGTCCATTGAAACACCCATAACCACCCAAAACCATCCCAAACCCCACCAAAACATCACCGTACATAAAATGCGCTAAATTAGACTGGTTCTCTCCCTTTAATAGCTTGTCAGCATATTAAGACAGGTAACTACTAAACGCCATTGCGTCTATTTATAGAATATACACTGACGTAGTAATGGAAAAATACGTAGTATTGGAAAATACCTGGGACGTCTTGAGTCCATCTGCGGTATTGAATAAAAAGTGCATTTGCGATTTTTAAACAACTGCTCCCAGCTAGCATCCCATCACGAGCCACTATCGACCCGCCGACGAACCGTCACCTGCGGATGGCGGTTCGTTGGCGGGCCGAAAGTGGCCCAATTGTACGTGCGGATTGGATTTTATTATAAAGTTTATTTTGTTCTATTATCAGGAATATGGCAACTGAAAAGTTACAAGTTCTATAGGTTCCTATAGAAATAAGCATCCCCAACCCAACACTGGATGCGTGGATCCAGAGGGGGTTAGGTGGTCCGCACCCTACCCCCCCCCATCCCCCTAAAAAATCACATGTTCTATGGGTTTCTATAGAAATAAGCATTCCCCGCCACCCGAAAATAAACAAAAATACAGTTTCCCCGCATCTAGTCAGACGCAACGCGGCCCGGTACATCTATTTTCTGGAATTTCAAATGTTCACAGGGGAAACACTTATGAGACTTTCAGTTTGCACCTACAAACGGGGAAGTGGGCAATTACTTATTTCTAACCGATGTGCGGATCCAGAGGGGGATAGGTGGTCCGGACACCCCCCCCCCCCCAAAAAAAAAAAATAAATAAATAAATAAATAAATAAAAATAAATAATAATCACAAGTTCTTTAAGTTTCGTTGGAAATAAGCATTTGCCCCCCCCCCCCCCCCCCCCCCCCCATCCCCGAAAAAAAAAAACACATGTTACCGACTGCGCCGGCCGGTAAACCTTCTGAGACTTTCAGAAAACTCAATCCGTGACAGGGAAGTGGGCAATTACTTATTTCTTACCCATGCGCGAATCCAGAGAGGGATAGGTGGTCCGGACCCCCCCCCCCCCCCCCCCCGAAAAATCACAAGTTATATAGGTTTCTATAGAAATAAGGATTTGTACCCCCCCCCCCCCCAAAAAAAAAAAAAAAAATAATAATAATAAAAAGTTGCAAAAAAACCAACAATAAACACCCTTATCAGAGTTTTTTTCTGTTATTTGAGTCTGGACGCCCCCCGGCCCCTGTTTCTATCTGCGAGGAGAGGGTGGAGGGAGGGGGGGTACTATAATATTTTCATTCATACGTAGGCTCGCACCATTTTGGGGTTCAAAATTTTGAATTTCAATACCTTTGAGGGTTTTCAGAAAAATGAAAATTTTTTGGGGTATGAAGATTTTGTGGATATCTTTTGGGGTCATCACAAAATACCAAAAAGTTAACCCCAAAAATGGTCCGGGCCTACGTTTGTTTGAAAATATCAGAATACCCCCACCCTTTCTCACCCAGGTGCGAGTATGCTTGGAATTCGTGAACAATATCAGCGGACGTCATATTTTGTGTTTGGGGTCACTACACAGATAGCAAAGATACGTTGGGCCCACGTTGGTAGTTGGTGGAAATGTGGGCGTCGCCGCATACCAACCTTGTACCAACATCGAACCGACGCAACAATGTCGACCATTCTCTCATTATTAAACACCACTATATTATTACAAAATCCTCTGTGCCTGTTTTCTGAATAATGTGTTTGGTGTTAAAAGAAGTTTATGTTTCCGGAGCACATGACATTGGGCCAGCATTGCGAAGGAGATTTGTTTGATTTGATTCTTACGTCCCATCAACAATCTTTCAGTTATGTAGGGACGGGTCTTCCTGGGTTGAACCGGTACTAAGCTATGATTAATGTGTCTTGCTCAAGGACACAACGCAGTGACGCCTGCGAGGCTCGAACCCGCGGCCCCTCTGTCTCATGTTCATTAAATAAGCCAGGTTACGAGGAAAACTATCCATGCGCGGATCCAGAGAGGGCCGGGGCTCCGGGCCCAGCAAAATCACAAAGCTATAGGATTTATTTAGCAATACTCGTCTGGATCCACTTGAAAATCTCAAAGGCAAGCCAGAATTCAATGTTGGGCCATTAATTCGGCCGCTAGCGAAACGCCATTGAAGCCGATGATGATACACCTTGAAAGGTATTTGGATTCTCACCATAAAAAAGTTGTTAAAGATAAATTGGACTCCCTCTAACAACACTACCTGGGTCCGTGCATGCCTGTGTCGGGGATTTCCGATCGGATGGGGGTTACTCTGATATTTCGTAGCCTATGTGGACAGGGGCCTTTTTTAAGGAGGGGGTCTAACTTTTAATTTCAATAATTTTAGGGGGTTCAGATTGAATAAATATTTTATGGGATCTATGATAAAATTGTGGATATTTTAGGGGAGGGGCGGGATGGTCATCATTCACAGTTAGGGAGCGTGGCGAAAAAGGAACGCATGTGCGCGACCCCCGTAATATGACTTTAAAGCATGTATAATATCATGCGCGGATCCAGGAATTTTTGACAGGGGGGGGGTCCAGATTGAGACGTTTTTTAGTCCTCAGCTTATTTTACAGAGGGGGGGGGGGGCAATGGTTTTATTGCAGAGAAAACAATACTTTCCCAAGGATCCAGAGGGGGTCCAACATTTTCAGGGGAGGTCCATCCAAGGGGGGATCCAAATGCTAATTGCTATCACAATAACTTGTGATTTTTAGGAAGGGGGGGCTCAGGGGATCCATAGGTTTTAGTTACGCGTTGTGCATTCTTCTAAGATCATCTTAAAGCTGTTTAAAAAAGAAAAACGGGGGTCACTTAAAACCTTGAAACACATCGTAACAGTAACAAAATCCACTTTAAGGCCAATTTCCTCGGGTGTGGTACTTTCAGGGGTGGCACTCTCTTTAAACAATTGTGTTTTGCGTTGTGTTTTGCGTGTCTTTGTTGGTGTTTTTGAGAAGTTAATTCTCTTTTGTAGTCTAGAGAGAGGAGAGGAGCGCATCATTCTTTTAGTATTAGCACGTATCACTATCCTTGCATTTCGTTGGCACCCCTAATAAAAAAGTCTACATCTTTGATCGAGGTTCTGTAATTTCGAGTAACAGTTTCTACACATAAGGCCTAAATGAAATATATGTGTGGTTCCTGTTTCATGCCAAGAAAATTCAGGGTAGATAGGTAGGGAAATTATTAAATTTTGTTATAACATTTAACAAAGAAAATAGTGACAGAAATTGAAAAAGTGCCCATTTTTTCTCCAAAGACCATTTTATTGTTTAGGGTATATAGGGTTAAAAAAATTAGGGTAGGTAGGCAACAGGAACCACACATATATTTCATTTAAGCCTAACGCCACTCTCTACATTAATGCCCCCATATTTGGCGAGCAATGCTTTGGCGTTGATGTCTGATCTTTTTGTGGATTCGATCCTTCGGACCTCTTGTGCGCTCTTTCCACAGACCATGCAGACACGCTCTGCAGGGTGCAGATTTTTGTTTTACGGGAGTTCTATACATTTCTATCCCATGCTGTAGCCACGATGATCCACGGATGTATTAGTTTGTCTTCCTGGTGTCTCTTGATGGTTGTGTGTCTCTTCCTTGCAGTGCCATGGGGTTGTCTGCTGTTTGTGATTGTGGTATTTCCTGATCATGCTCACATACTATTTTTAGGTAGTGAATACCCTTTAAACCTTCTTTACATGAACCACAAGACTGGTGACCTTGAAACATGGTTTGCATCATTTGATAGTAAGTGAGTATGAGCTGGCCCACCCAGTCCACTTTCTGTGCCTTTTATATAGTAAAAAATTTAATTGAATTTGGGTCACACTGGATTCATATAATACCTGGCCTATTTATGAACTTTTTCAACACCCACGCTCTTTCTGGAGCACGCGCAGGTTCTCTACTTGAAAAAATACCATATGCGGAAGAAAAAAAAATCAGGTGTGGGATTCGATCTCTAGACTCTTACCTCGTTAAGTTAAAGCGCTACCGCTTGCGCTATTTGGACAGGTATCGTCCCTCGATTACATCAAAATCTAAGTACATTAAAAAAATTATTAAAATCGAAATTACCAATAACAGCAATATTTGAAAGGCTTTGTATCGAAAAGAAAGTGCGGCAAATCTTCTCAGTTTTCAGTACATGTTCATTTCTCATTTTGATGTGCGAAATTGACCCAGGATGTAAACAGATGCTCTTTCTGGAGCATGCGCAGTCGGATGAGTGGGATTCTCTACTGGTAAACAATTACTAGTTACCAAACGTAATATGCGTAGCGGAAGTGGAGCTTTATCAACGTGGGGAACCAATCTAGCGCTAAATTTCTCTTTTGGAAACCTCCCCAAACCTACCAAAAACACCCCAAGCCACCCCAAAACACCCCAAACACCACCAAACCATCACCGTACATATAATGCGCTAAATTTCTTTTTTGAAAACCTACGGCCTCGAAATACCCCAAACCACCCCAAAACACCCCAAGCACCACCAAACCATTACCGTACATATAAATGCGCGAAAATTTTTTAGGACACTCACCGCGGCCTCTTCGTGGGGGGTAGGGGCACGTGCCCCCAGCTCACCCCCAGTCCGGCACTGGCATTGTGCAATAATACATACAGTGATAGGGCTAAACGACCGCCAGCTTTTTTGAAAAGCTAATACTTGTTAAACCATTCCGAGTGCTGTGTATTCGGTTTACGGTGCGTGGGTGCGTGGGAATTTTTTGTGCCAAATACCGTTCGCTATTTTCATACATGTATGTCGTAAACGATTTTAATATATCATCCACTGGGTCCGTGTTTACTATTTCGGTCAAGCGGTGTAATTGCTCATGATTATTCATAAGTTGTGTCCTAAATATGGGTATTTTCTCATCGTCAAACCGTATTTGATTGGCTCTGCCTGGCGCGTGTGGGATGGACTGTTAGTCTTGGTTATCGGAGTGTATGACGTTAGTGTACATGTGCTTAAGTTGAAAGGTGAAAAACAATGGAGCGTGGTCGGAAAATTCGTTAAATTCCAAAACCGTAAATTCGCTAATAGTATGGATATCAGATGGATGTAATAAGAGATAATTTACGACGCTTAAACCGGACTGAGCACAGTAAGTAAAATTTCCTATGTCTGCGTCATGATGTAATCTACCGTTGGCTATTATTAGATTTGACAGTTGACATAATAACAACAATCTACGCCCACTACTATCAACCACGTGGTCGCTATTTACTCGTGTGTGTAATTGTAAATCAAAGTAAGTTGAGAATTGTTGTTCATCATCTAGATATTTGTCATAGTCAAGCTGATCAAACAGGTTAGATGTGCGACAATTTAAGTCCCCGGTTATAAACACTTTACCACTGTTCTTATATTTAATAATTCCACTTTCTAGTGTTTCATAAAAGTCAAAGTCTTCATTTTTTCGCAATCTCGAACTCACTGGGGGAATATATGCATGACATAAATAAATATCCTGACCGTTTTCAAATAATTCTCCAAGTACCTTTATCCAAATGATGCCGCTTTGGATTTGTTCAATTATTTTTATTTTGTCAGCATAGTATTGACGATAATATACAGATATACCCCCACTGAGTCTCCCTTTGCGCGCGCCTGGAGCTTTGTTACCGAACATGTGCACACATTTGAAGCCCTGTATCTCTAAGTTGTGATTGTGTTTCGGGGATAGCCATGTCTCTGACAAGAATATCAGTAAGTAATGGTGCAAAGATCAGGAATCGATACAATCAAGTACCACACCTGACCCAGGATACCAATGGGAAAGTGACAAACTCACAGAAGACACCACAAACGAGAGCCAAGAGGTCAGCCCTTTCCCAGCAGGTGACCACAAAACACATATAAACAGACGTGCACAAAACATAGCAAACACAAGACAGAACAAAAACATAAAAGATCCACAAAAGAAGTACCGCCTTGGAACGGTCAGTAAAATATTTTACTGGAGGGCTTTAACCGGTTTAACGGCGCCAACCTCACCTTTAATTCAGATGTGGATCAAGACACATAGATATTTGGTTTGCATGAAAGACCCCTAACTTATCAATGCATCATCCAGACCTTTAGTAGCAAAATTTCACTACTACGGACAAAAAGAGGCGGTCAAAAGTAAGTCATATGATCGATCTGAGGTCATATTGTGAAATATAGTCTATGAAATCTGTGTCTGACAACTTTCGGTACAATCCATTTACGTTCCACGATAGAGTCTTAAGGTGCCCCTCATGACACCTCTAACCATTGTTCTGCTGTTGTTGTGCTGTGGGTTTATACAGTATCCCATCGATATAAAGTTTATCGCGAGCCATTCTTACGTGTTTCCCGTTCTGTTTCTCCTTCTGCATAATGGGGTATAGGGCTTTCCTAGCGTCTCTGATTTGCTGAGGCCACTGCATCCCAATGCCTAGATATGCCTGTTTTAACTGCTCAGATCGATCATATGACTTACTTTTGACCGCCTCTTTTTGTCCGTAGTAGTGAAATTTTGCTTCTATAGGTCTGGTCTTATTGGGCTTTCGTATTCCTACTCTGTGGGCTCTATCTATCAGCATAGTCTCCGCTTCAGGCATCTGCAACTTGTCAACACAAGCTTGTTTAATTAACCTTTCACAGTTCTCATGTTCTCCCCCTTCCTCTATGCCATAGAAGAGAAGATTTTCCCTCATGGATCTGCTCTCTAAATCTACTACTTTAGTCTCTTACTTGACATTCTTATCCTCCAAAGACAAACAGTTTGCTTTCAGTGTTTTTATTTCAGATTGTGCTTTTTGTAATTCTTTCTTTCTATCATCATTCTCTGCACTGATAAATTTGCATGATTGTTCAACTTCGTTCACTGTTGTGTCCATAGTACTGACTTTTGTCTCTAAGATATTTACTTTCTGACTGATGCTATTCACTGCCTGTTCTATCTTATCTAGCTTTTGTAGAGAAACTTTGATCTGTTTGACATCATTGATGAGGTCCGACATCCAGGTTGGAGGGGTGGAGGGTGGTGGGAGAGGCATATTATACATTGGCTGTGAACCAGGTATCTGGGTAGGTCACAAAGGTTGGTTCATATATGGCATCTGCTGTGATTGCTGTGATTGCGCAAGGCTACCATGCTGTTGCACACCAAACGGCACCTGTGCCCCGAAGCTCATTACTGGAGGGTTGGTGTATGGGTATGGGAATGTATATGTGTAGTCTTTCTGTTCAGATGTTTGCTTACTTTCACTCACCCCACCACCTTGTGTACAATCTCCGCCATGTTTGTCACGGGCGAATTAACCTTCAATTTCTTACGCCGTTTTCTTGAGTGTGTCTCCTTTTTCTGACTGGGTTCCTTCGGCTTCATAAAGTCCTGACATTGAATTTCACAGAGTCACATCAATTGGGATCGAACAACAACATATAACATTATTTTTGTCCATTTTACACACTGCGATTTGAACGTACATCTCACTCGTTACAAGTATTAGCTTTTTCATATGCCAAAGGGGCTATAGACTTCAATCATTTTTAAGTATTCAGTATGTGCATGGCGATTTATGTAAGCATTTAGGAATAGATTCGAGTACCGACCATCCAGATCGGTACTCGAATCTATTCCTAAATGCTAATATAAATCGCCATGTGCATGCCAAATACTTAAAAATGATCTAAATCTTTAGGCCTTTCGACATATGGCATGTTTTTCTATATACTATTCACACCATTCCATGTATCTACTATTTCCGGTCTATGAAGTACCGGCAATACGCGTAAATACCAGCAAATCGACGTATACATTTACCAGTGTGATAATGGGGCAAGCACAAGAGAAAGTTGTACTTATTGTAGGGTCAAGCATCAAAACCTTAGACGAGGCAGTGCATATGAACAGAATGGTCATAGTTTTGGCTGCTATGGATATAAATGAAAACTTGGAACAAACTTCAGATCACTATATAGAGCCTCGCTGAGTAAGCTGAGTTTAGTTTGAAATAACGCAAATGATTTACTCATCGTTTCCTTGGGTGAAAAGCAAACGCGGCATTTATACATTTACAAAAAACATTCTGTATTATAATGTGTGTATGCTTAAACATTATACAATATTTACCAGACATGAAGATCCGGGAATCATATTTCAGATCATAATCGTTCTCATTCTTGTGATGAAAGTTAGGGTAAAGTCGGGTAAATTCGGACATCAGGTAAATTCGGACACACATTTGGAAACAGTGTAAATCCAGATGAGACGGCTTCTTATGAACCGTCTCATCAGGATTTTTACTGTTTGCTTAATTAATTTATTTTTTATTCCAATATTTGAAATATGAAACAAACAAGGTCGCTGCCCGAATTCAGCTGTCTGTCCGAATATACCCGACTTTACCTTACTATTGTTTTGCCTTTAAACCTTACAGGAGATGATCCCAGCACCCCCTGCAGCACCACCAGCATCCGGGACACAATTACCACTACGTCATATTCATTTTTAACAATTACGCCACATGGAGAGTAAAACCACAAACCAAACAAACAAAGCTTATGTCTACTAACAGGACCGCTGCAAATGACGAAAAGGAAGAATATTTGATAATAATGACCTTTAGGCATCATGTGCAAATCTAGAGGGGGGTTGGGGTCCAGACCCCCCTGGAAAATTACAAAAATATAAGGTTCCTTAGCAATACTGGTCCGGATCCCCTTAAAATCACAAAGCTTTTAATCCGGCATTCAATGTTGGGCCATCATCGGCCCTCCAGCAAAACGCCATTTAAATGGCGTTTGGCTGGTGGGTCGATGAAGGAACGCTAATTGTGATATTTGTTTGGATCCTCTCTCCCCTCTAAAATTACACAAAATAAACCCTTTTTCAAAGTTGGATCCCATCTGACAAAACTCTCTGAATCCGCGCATGGGCATCCAAGTAATTCTTACATTAAAGAAATTTTAATACATCTAAATAACAATAATGAGCCTGTTGTTATATTGCAAAATTTGATATCTTTAAATCCGCAAATGCTGATGAATTTATTTAAAGTTTTGAACGATGGCTGTTGCCAAGGCAAATTTTGGCCATAGCACCTACGAGGCTGTATAAAGAAGATTGGGACACTTTGAATGCCTGTGATATAATACAGAGCCTAAAATTCAGATCATTTCATTTGCATTTGCATCATCATATATATGACACAGCCGAAAAGATTAAATTTGATAGCTTTCAATGCTAAGTACACACAGATCAACAAACAGAGGTCTACCTGTCCCCTGCCCTCTGTCGTCATTATTCTTGGTGTCACGTTTTTAAGCTGATTACATGCATGTGTACACATCGTTTCTAACATCTATATATTTGTCAAAATATTGAAGAGAATTGCTTCAGATTTTCCGGAGATGATCTTAAGAGGAAATATTGTTCAGGCATAGCATAACCTATATTTAAACACTACCATAGGTATCTTTTATCATACCCTAGTCCATTTTTGTTCGCATTAGAATACGGTTAATTGTCTTATCTTTGCTGTGCATAAACTTAATCTTTTTTTTTATTTTTCACATTGGTTTTTAGTTCCATGTTTTTGATCGTTTAGTTATTTAACTTTGGCAAACTGTGTTCGCCATGAAAATTGTAAAAAAAATTTACCGCCAACGCTTACAAACGGTTTCAACATCAAAGATGCTGTGGGTATTTCCGCATACATGTACTTCTTGAACTTTCAAGCAAAGCCCAAATAAACTAAGTCAAGTGTGCCAGTCAAAACGTTTTATTGTGTCGCCTTTATTCATTATCTAAGCGATGTGTGCCTTGTTTAATATTTTGGGCCAACTTCAAATTGAACTATAGCTCCTAAAATAGCAACTAAATCAATGACGATAGTCGCTACTGTAGTGACGTCATGAACTTATTAGAGATCAGCAATAGGTTGGAGCACCGTTACTCTAGCTTATCAGTCACCCCTGATATAAACTGAATGATTTCAACATAACCTAATAAACGTTTCCTATCTCACGGCATGTTACCTTTATCAGGTAATGATGACGTTGCACTTTTTGAATGACGTCGCTAATGACGCTGAATCGATACAAAAATAAAAAAAATACGCCATAATCGCTAGTTTGAAGAGTGTTCAACACTGGGAACCTGATAAATATAATACCAGGTTCGCGTCTTTTGATATCAAGTTTACCAGGCTCGGCTTTGAGAACGCATGTTGAATCGCTCGGCAAGCCTCGCGATGTCAACAAGCGTTCTCCAAGATTTTGCCTGGTAAACTTGATATCAAATGACACTCGCCTAGTACTCCCTATTTACCTACTTCCCTCGCCTTGGCCTATCTTGCAAGATGCATGTATCATATGAAGTCGCGTCTGGGAGTGAAATAACGCCATGTAATAAAATCTGTAAAACACTAGTGGTTTACAGATTTACGGGAAACGTTATGACGTCCATAACACTGCTGTGTACATAATGACTAAACAATCACGTTATACGCAGGAAATGATATTTCAAAGTAAAATTTCTGTCATATGATAAATAGAATCTAACATTCGTGCTCTTGTATTATTGAATTTATTTAACACGTTGCGAAAAAGAGATGAAGTGCTCGGCAAGCCTCGCATTTTATCACTTTTTCCAACGCGTTTTATAAAATTCAATAAAACATGAGCACTCATGTAAGATCCTCTATATCTGCAACAAAGGGGAGCACTCATGTAAGATCCTCTATATCTGCAACATAGGGGAGCACTCATGTAAGATCCTCTATATCTGCAACAAAGGGGAGCACTCATGTAAGATCCTCTATATCTGCAACAAAGGGGAGCACTCATGTAAGATCCTCTATATCTGCAACAAAGGGGAGCACTCATGTAAGATCCTCTATATCTGCAACAAAGGGGAGCACTCATGTAAGATCCTCTATATCTGCAACAAAGGGGAGCACTCATGTAAGATCCTCTATATCTGCAACAAAGGGGAGCACTCACTCTATATGGCGACTGGCGGACAGTTTCCATATCTATCAGAAGGCTTTTACAAAAGAACCTTGCTTTACGCTAGTTGTGGTCCCAATCGATAAAACTAGAATGCGCAGTCGATGTGGTGCCATCGCAAATCCCCAACGCTAAAGTTTTAGATCCCCAGCATCCCCAAGTCCCACCTCGGGGCATGACCCCAGCAACAGAATGAAATTTCTGTTCAATATGTTTTCTATCTTTTATTTGTGAGAACACGCACAAAGGTTGGTATAAAAATCTTTGAAATTGACATGGTAACCGAAATTTAAAGATATTTGACTTTTTGAAATCACCCCAAGGTCACCAGTTTGACCCTAGGATGAAAATTTTACTTGCACTCTGTTCTGCTCGTCATCCCCGTCAATTTGAAATGCTACATGACCATGTTTGAATTTTTTTTGACCCCTGGGCACCCCCAGCGCCCCTAAGTCATGCCCCTAGGGCAAGACTCAGGCGACAGAATGAAAATCCCGTCTGATATGTTTTGTATCTTTCATTTATGAGAACACACACAAAGTTTGGTACAAAAATCTTTGAAATTGACTTTGTAATTGAAATTAAATGATATTTGACCTTTCGACCCCTCCCCAGGGCCCAGGGGGCAGGGTCAAAAAAAGTTGCCGTTGCACGCCCCATTCATGTGAGTAACTAGCACACCAAATTTGGTTGAATTTTGTCCAATGGTTTAGGAGGATAAAGCATAACGGACAGACAGACGGAGCCGTTTTCAATATCCCCTTCGCTTTCTTAAAATAGCGTTGGGATTATCAACACATAAATATTAGAGTAGGATACATTATTATCGTCTTCGATAATGGATTCACATGTAGCATACACACCTGACAGAACCTCAGCCCTAATTGTTTGCTTGTCAAACTACTTATCTAGCAACATGTTAGCTTGCACGCGCATCTATTATGCCAGAACTGTAGTAGTCTCTATAGTTCTGTTCAAAGTAGGCCTATGATATTGCACCTGGTTCTATCGTGCTTTAAGTTAGTTTGGTCATCTCGACACCGTCCGTTTTGGAGCATGTGCATGAGAAAACAATGACACGTGATACGAAATCCTAGCTTCTTTAGACTACAGACGCTTATGCTCAAAGTAGATCCTGCGTATGCAGTGTAAATTCTGAGTATGCAACTGGCAGAATTATACTATAGACAACCTTTAAGTAACTATGATTCGCTGAGTGTGTGTATACTGTAAATTTGGAAATCGTTGCTAAACTCGCAGAAGAGAAGTTACGCATAAAAAACCCTCGCGAAATGGCAAAATGGCAAAATGGCAAAACGACTCTGTTGTTTACTGATGTATATAAGTCGTGCCCAAGGTGCAAATACTTTACGTGGCAAATATTATGTCTTTTAATGCTATTTGAGAAAATAAAATTCTCTCAATAATTTCCGAATTTACAGTAATCGTTTGAGACGAATCTTTTCATTCACGCTTCTACAAAATCTACCTGTTAATAAAATACTGGCAGCAGTCACTTTGAGCCGCGACATTTGATTTCCAACAATGTGATATTTTGACAAGTGTAGACTCAGACAAGCCTGTGCAGCCTCCTTTTAAGCTTAGACACTACAAAAGATGTCCAGTCAGTAGCTTAACACTCATAGAATATTCAAGCGACTAGCAAAGGCTTGATCAGACTGTGCATATGCGCAGGCTGGTCTGAACATTTGCTGGTCGCGCATACCCCTTTGTTGGAATTCTCATGCTGTGGCTCAAATTTATTGCAAAATCGTCATCAAAGGTACACAATAATAGGTTTGCTCCACAAAATTTGGACATTTGCAGAAGTTTGCGCTAATTAAATAAGAAATAAAAAGTTTTCTCCAAAAACCAACTTGTGAAAAACATAAAAAAATCAAGTTCATGTATTATTTTATTTCTGGGCTGTAAAAAAGTGCTTGTAATTAACGGTTCCATAATTCTTAATTGTTAATTTGTCATAGGTATTTCTTTGTTGTTGTTTTTTTAAGTGCACTGATGTTTCAAAGATATTTATAGATGAGAATCGTTGTAAACAAACAAATGCGAGTTTACCTGAGGTGAGTTCAATAATGCGAGAGCTCGCCGGGCGCTCGTTGACTGGTACCTATCTTTATTCGTTATGTGTAAAGCCTGACACCAGTACAACGAGCGCTAGCAAGCGCTCGCATTGTTGAACTCGCCTCTGGTTTGGGGGAATACTGGTCGACTCAGCTTACAGTTATAATGAACCTACCACAGAATACGGCATAGGCACATGGTAGTGAATACGACATCTTTATCAGTTTATAGGAAATATAGAATCGCCTCATCACTATGCATCTTTGAAACATCACTACTGTTGATTCACGATATCTTGGCTCAAAGAAACCTTTAGATGGATTTTACCATTTCATCTTTATAGGGTAGCTTCTTCTACATGTTGTTATATAACAATGGTATTAATTAAAGCGATATACGCGATGCCTTTTCCAACCAAACTGAGTGGTGTATAGGATAGCGTGGAGAACTATCATTCATATTTGATTTTATGTTGGGCGGGTATGGTGTTCGAGCCCTATGAAATCCATTTTTGTTTTCCTTATGACCCCGATCTCTCCCATGATTTTCATGCTCAAATATGCTTTCATTACGCATACTTTTCTTGGCTGCAGAAAATGCTGGATAGAGAGGCTATTCGATCACAAGCCAGACAAATTGCTGCCACGGACCCTATATAGGATCTGTGTTGCTGCGCATGTTAGTATAAAAGTGCACAAAGATGATGCATGAATGATGCAGTGTTTGTACCATTATCAAATTGTAGATAGAGAGCCAGCAAGCTGACCGGGGTGTCAAACAAAACGTTATCACGCATCAAAGCTGAGCTTGAGAAGATGTCCTCGCGCCTTGGAAGCCATGAAGCCACGGCGACTTCGACAAGTATGAAATATGTATAAATTGTAACCCAAAACACACACAACAAACACGACAACACTATTAAAAACTATATGAAGTAAAAAGAAGCCTTTGATTTTGGGCTTCGAACAACTATCTTTTCATCGCTCTTTCGAAAGATATAACCACCTACCGACTGAGCCACGAAGCCGTTTAAAATTACAATGAGATATAAACTGTTTTGTTTTAACTATACCGTGAGTATGCATCAAATCTCATGTCCCCTTATTCTTAATATTTCAGTGCAAAGTTAACGGTATCATTGAGCCAAGATACCTTATTCTTAATATTTCAGTGCAAAGTTAACGGTTTCATTGAGCCAAGATACCGTGAATGAACAGTATATATGTTTATTTATAAAAAAAGAATTATATTGTTTGTCAAAAGTGTTTACATGTTTCAGGGGTATAACCTGTATAGGTTAAAATATATATCACTTGAACAAGTTAAAGTATACCTTTTTCAACAGCTGGGAAGGCAATGCATGTACTTTTCAAACGAATTCGTAATCTTGATATTCCAATTGATTTACACTTGTATTTATTTGACCATGTTATTTTACCTATTGCATTATATGGTTGTGAGAAATAGGGCTTTGAAAATAGCCAAATTATTGAAAATTTACACGATGATTCCCTTAGAAAGATTATTAACTTGAGAACAAGCACCCCTATATATATGTTACATGCATAATTGTGAATACAAATTAATATAAAGTCAAGAATGATAGGTTTCTGGTTATCAATTGTCAATGGAAAAAAATCCAAATTAACCAAATTACTGTACTCAATAATGCATAAAGAACACGAAAAGGGTTCTTATAATTTTAAATGGATCTGCTGTATAAATGACATACTTGTTGCTGTTGGCCAACCTGATCTTTTTAAAACTGAGCCAGTGAATAACCCAAATTCTGTAAAAATGGTTATTTCATGAACATTGTCAGATTTGTATATTCAAGAATGGAATGAGAAAGCTAATGTATCCTCAAAAGGAAACAGTATATTTTATTTAAAGACAATCTCAATTTTTGAAAAATATTTGATTAATGTTTCAAAATTTTATTGTTCCAAAATTATCAAATATAGGACTGGTAACCATCGGCTCCCAGTTGAGACTGAACGATGGGATGATATACCATTAAATGAGCAAAAATGTAAAATTTGCACTACAGACGACATTGGTGATGAGTATCATTATTTGTTTACTTGTGACGTTTTGTAAGAGTGACAGAAAATTGTATTTGAAACCGTTTTTATGTTAAGCCAAATATACGCAAGTATAGGGAGCGTTTTTATCTCAACCAATGAAGCAACGCTCATTAAATTATCAAAATTTGTTGCAATTATTTTGGAATTTTTTCTGTGTAGATTGTTTTACCAAATGATTGAAATAAATTATGTTCCAATGTATATGAAGATTAATCATATATTCTTTGTTATTAAAGGTCAATTTCCTGTCATGGACTATATTCCTATTACAATAATATTGTATTACATAGTACACTGTATTTATGTATTATGTCTATTTTACTGCATAACATGTTTGCGTTAATCTCTCATGCCACCTGTTAGTGACCTGAGATGCATAGTTTTCAATAAAGTTATGTTCTGTTCTATTCATCAATGATTTTAAAGTTAGGCTACATAAAGTAACTTATTTAGGTTATGTATGAAATTATTTAAGCCAAGGTCATAACTGCAAGCTCAAAAATATTAACTGATTCAAGTTAAAAAGTACGTATTTCCTGATTTTCAATGACCTTGCGTACAAATTTCTAGACGATGCATACAGAATTTTATTGCATAATTGTTAAGTTATGTAATAGGTCTTTCAGATAAAATTACCAACATGACCATAGAAATTGCGGCAAGTCCACAATATGACTATGAAAAAAGACATTTTCACTCAAACAGGTTAATTTTGATTTTGTTGCATAAAGACTGCTTTAAGTGATACATTTTTTAACTTTTGGAGGTTATGCCCCTGACTGTTTATTTGTTGAAAAGTTAAACATATTGTTTTTATTTGTCAAACAAGTTTAATCTGTTTCATGATTTGTCAAAAATGTTTATCTGTTTATTTGTCAGAAATGTTTATATGTTATATTTATTTGCTTTCGATGGGAAAAGGCATGTTTCTATGGTTATGGTGCTTTTTAACATTTTATGGCACAGAATGACCTACCTAAGGTTATAAGAAATTTTCAACGCTCAACTTTACTGTACATGACATGCATCTTGCCAATAAAGAACTCCATGGGGATTTAACGTGTGTTAAGGTATTAAATGTTGTACAATCGGTATAATAACCATTTTTATGGATTTGTAGAGTATAATACATGTACTATCATGCCAGCCAAGGGTGACAGTGACGTCGTGTTTGTTTACAATTGTTCAGGAAAAATATTAATTTATTCATTTCACTTGAGCTTATGTGAATCGATAGATCACTCGTGTATTAATCCTTTCCTGCGGATAGGATTAATACACAAGTGATATATCGATTATAAGTCCCTGATAACTTTGTAAACAAAACATGTCACTGTCACTCCTGGCTGGCAGGACAGTAGCCGATCATGTCTGTGGAACCTCACAATGCCGATTTGTTGAATCAGGGGATAATATTACATGTTATGTTAATTTTATAGATTTGTAGAGAATGATACATGTATTGTCGTGCCAACCAAGATTGAAAGTGATTTAATTTAATATTTTGTCTACACTTGTAAGGTAAAACATAAACGAGGCCCCCAGGGGGTTCAGTGCTCCCTTGATCCCTGAAAATAATGCATTGATCTCTCAAAATCCCTGAAAATAATTTCCTTGGCTCCCTAAAAGCATTTTGCTTTTGCTCCCCAATCCCTAAAATAGTTCAGCTTCTCCCCAAATCCCCAAAAATATAAGCCAATTCTCCCCAAAATGTATTTTTCTTTCCGCAGGATTAAAGTCACATACTTAAAAACTAAGAAGCTTAACAAGAGCGCATGACTTGATGATAACTTAATAGTTTTGCCTTATACATGTAAAGACAGGGCTTAGCCATGGAACACATGACATATACTGGTATATAATTATTTCAATGAAATGCATTATACTTGGCTCAAAGTATGAGGACATCCTTTAAATGCTGTTACTGTACCTGGTAGAGTAGGCATGGAAAATGCTCTCTAGATTTGATTTTTTTTTAATTACAGACAGAGCGTTTGGCTTTCTCGTTGGGGACAGGGGCTTATTTTTTCCAACAGTTTAAACGAGATTTTTTAGACAAAGTGAAAGCATTTTTTTTTTTGTAACCATAAAAAGTATTTTCTATAATTGCTACTAGCCCCTATACGCTTGTTTAACTTCAGTTTCAACAAATAAGTATATATCTGATCAGTATTCTTCAAAGTTCTCTTATAAATATGAGCTTATTATTTAAGAGAGGATTAAATGGCAGGTGCGTAGGTAGCCCTGTAAAAATATGGAGCCACACTATTGCTAAGGGGGGGGGGGGGTCCGGGGGCATGCTGGCCTGGAAACATTTTGATAAAAATCTTGCGATCTGTGCGGTCCTCAGTATGTTATCACCAATGTAAAAATCACAATTTTAATAGTAATAAATCAACACCAACCAAACTTAATTGCCATATTCCCGTCTCCGATCAATGAAGATGTGTATGTTTGTTCGAAAAATAACATTTACAAGTTTGTAGGGGAGGTCTGGGGGTATTCCCCAGAAGCAAAAGAAATTAAAAAAGAAACATCAAACAAAATGGACGTTTTTCCTTTATCATTTTTGCTTTTTAGCAGGGCTCCCTAATCCCCAAAACTATGTGCATGCTCCCCAGTTCCCCTAAAATAATTACCAGTGCTCCCTAGATCCCTGAAAATGAATAGCCATTCTCCCCGGAACCCCATAACCCCTGGGGCCCATTTACTTGTATTTATCATATGACGTCGCGTCTGGGGGCGAAATAACGCCATGCAATAAAATCGATAAACCACAAGTGGTTTATAGATTTACGGGAAACGTTATGACGTCCATAACGACGTTGCGTACATACTGACAAAATTATAACGTTTTTACGCCAGAAATGAGATTTCAAACTATTTGTCATATGATAAATAGAATCTTACATCTGTGCTCTTGTATTATTGAATTTATTAAACTCGTTGCAAAAAAGAGATAAACTGCTCTGCAAGCCTCGCATTTTATCGCTTTTCCTCAACTCGCTTAATAAATTCAATAAAACATGAGCACTCATGTAAGATCATCTATATCTGCAACAAGGGGGGCACTCATATAAGATCCTCTATATACACTCCACTTGACATGATGACTGCAGATAGGATTAATACACAAGTCATCTATCGATTATAAGTCCCTGATAACTTTGTAACTTTGTAATCAAAACATGACGTCACTGTCACTCTTGGCTGGCAGGACTGTAGCAGATCATATGGGAACTTTACAGTTGTTTTCTTCTTTCTTATTGTGATTAATTGTTGCATTGTATTCACTGAGGGATACTAAAATAGTCTTGGTACCTAAGTTATGGCAGAATGACATATTGGAAATTTTCTTTAGTTAGCTTTTTCCAATTTGATACCTTGAAAAGTTTTTTTTTCTCTCCTTGAAAAGAATATGCTCCAATTTTGTTAAATAAGGATAGCTTGCCTGCACAAAATGAAGCATACTGGCAACATCTGCAATTCCGTTGGCAATGTCAATCACCTTCCTGCAATAAACGACCAAAATAGAGTACCAAAAATCAATGGCGATTCCAAGTGTGTCGTACTACATTTAAGGGATAACTGTATTCAAATTTTTCATTTGGGGAGGTATATCGTCGGATATACGGTCGGAAATTTAGTTTTACGGCGACGCGCGAGCGGAGCCGTAAAACGTGATTTCCGAACGTATATCCGACGATATACCTCCCCAAATGAAATTTTTGAATATGGTTATCCCCATTCTAATGCATTTCTGCAGTTTTGTCTCCAAATGGAGCGTTGCAAGCCTTATAATGCCGCACGTCATCCAACGAAATATGACGTAATTAATGACGTCAAACTGTTTCCTGCAGTATATCGCAGGATATACTGTCGCAAATTTTTGACGTTATCCAATCAGAAGTGGCGTTACAAAGCCAAATGCATTAGAATAAGAATCTCGTTCACATGCACTCACGGGGTGATCTTTCAATATTTGAATGCATACATGTTTTTTTAAAAAATGAGCCACGAAAATACATTTTGTGCTCCGTGGTGAGAATTCACGCATGCACACTAAAACTTGGATTTTATGAACCCAGATGGGAAATTTGGTCGTTGGGATAAAAATTGGACACAAACGTTTTTAGCGTCAGGTTGTTCGCAGATTCAAAAGATTAGAGAGAAAACAAAAAGTTCTGTTGGCAGTGGAACTCAGTATACCACAAAAAGCACAAAATAAAAATAGTGCCACAGCGGATCCAAAGAGGGTTCGGAAACCCCTATGAAACAAAAAAATCATTTTCATGGATAATTTTCATTTGAGTCAGGAAAAAATAATAAATATATCAGGTAAATATGTTATTTAAAGGGTAACCGTTGGAAGCAAAGACTGCACCAAAGAACTGAAACTAGAATGTGCATATTTCCTGGGCCAGACTAGCTAGTTTCTGCCGTTTAGGCGTCATCAGTGACCCTCTAATAGTTTCAAAGTTCAAAGTTGAAAATTAACAAATAGACCAATTGTACATTTCAATCCACTATCAAGAAATCCTGGATCTGCCGTTGCGACAGGACCGGAATATGCTAGTATTTTACAGTGTTATCCATTTTTGTAGAGAATCTTAGCAGATTGTGTGGGAATTTCACAGGTATTGCATATATGTTTAACCGTTTGTATACTAGAGACCCAACAGGTGTTTTAACAAACAGTGAAGACACGGATGAAATCAGGTGGCATTTCATAGGAGTCTAAACTAAGGATCTTCAGAGAAAGAGATTCAATATTAGTTGGAATTTTTTACCTGTGAGACCTTTATAAGCAATATAAACTATGAACCTTGATACTGTCCTGCCAGCCAAGAGTGACAGTGACTTCATGTTTTGTTTACAAAGTTATCAGGGACTTATAATCCATATATCACTTTTGTTTTAATCCTATCCTCATGGTAGGTATATACACAAGTGATCTATCAATTCGCGTAAGCTTAAGTAAAGTGTACACGTTAGTGTTTTACTTAGCAATTGTAAACAAAGTATTACGTCACTGTCACTCTTGGTTGGCACGACAATAGCAGATCATTGGGAACTTTACAGTTGTTTTCTTCTTATTTATTGTGATTAATCGTTGGACTATATTCACTGAGAGATACTAATATAATATTGGTACCTTAGTTATGGCAGAATGACATATTGGCAATTTTCTTAAGTTAGCTTTTTCCAATTTGATACCTTAAAAAGTTTTTTCTCTCCTTGAAAAGAATATGCTCCTATTTTGTTAAATAAGGATAGCTTGCCTGCACAAAATGAATCATACTGACATCATCTGCAATTCCGTTGGCAATGTCTAACACCTTCCTGCAATAAACGACCAAAATAGAGTACCAAAAATCAATGGCGATTCCTAGTGTGTGTGTCGTAGCACATTTAGGGGATAACTGTATTCAAATTTTTCATTTGGGGAGGTATATCGTCGAATATACGGTCGGAAATTTAGTTTTACGGCGACGCGCGAGCGGAGCCGTAAAACGTGATTTCCGAACGTATATCCGACGATATACCTCCCCAAATGAAATTTTTGAATATGGTTATCCCCATTCTAATGCATTTCTGCAGTTTTGTCTCCAAATGGAGCGTTGCAAGCCTTATAATGCCGCACGTCATCCAACGAAATATGACGTAATTAATGACGTCAAACTGTTTCCTGCAGTATATCGCAGGATATACTATCGCAAATTTTTGACGTTATCCAATCAGAAGTGGCGTTACAAAGCCAAATGCATTTGAATAAGAATCTCGTTCACATGCACTCACGGGGTGATCTTTCAATATTTGAATGCATACATGGTTTTTTAAAAAATGAGCCACAAAAATACATTTTGTGCTCCGTGGTGAGAATTCACGCATGCACACTAAAACTTGGATTTTATGAACTCAGAAAGGAAATTTGGTCGTTCGGTTAATAGTTGGACACAAACGTTTTAAGCGTCAGGTTGTTCGCAGATTCAAAAGATTAGAGAGAAAACAAAAACGTTATTTTGGTAGTGGAAATCAATATACCACAAAAAGCACCAAATAAAAGTAGTGCCACAGCGGATCCAATGAGGGTTCGGAAACCCCTATGAAACAAAAACATCATTTTCATGGATAATTTTCATTTGAGTCAGGAAAAATAATAAATATATCAGGTAAATATGTTATTAAAAGGGTAACCGTTGGAAGCAAAGACTGCACCAAAGAACTGAAACTAGAGTGTGCATATTTCCTTGGCCAGACTAGCTAGCTTCTGCCATTTAGGCGTCATCAGTGACCCTCTAATAGTTTCAAAGTTCAAAGTTGAAAATTAACAAATAGACCAATTGTAAATTTCAATCCACTATCAAGAAATCCTGGATCCGCCGTTGCGACAGGACCGGAATATGCTAGTATTTTACAGTGTTATCCATTTTTGTAGAGAATCTTAGCAGATTGTGTGGGAATTTCACAGGTATTGCATATATGTTTAACCCTTTGTATACTAGAGACCCATAAACAGGTGTTTCAGCAAACAGTGAAGACACAGATGAAATAAGGTGGCATTTCATAGGGTCTTCAGAGAAAGAAATTCAATATTAGATGGAAATTTTTACCTGTGAGACCTTTAAAAACAATATAAACTATGAACCTTCATATTGTCCTGCCAGCCAAGAGTGACAGTGACTTTATGTTTTGTTTACAAAGTTATCAGGGACTTATAATCGATAGAACACTTGTGTATTAATCCTATCCTCAGGATAGGATTAATACACAAGTGATCTATCGATTCGCCTAAGCTTAAGTGAAGTGTACACGTTAGTGTTTTACTTAGCAATTGTAAACAAAGTATTACGTCACTGTCACTCTTGGTTGGCACGACAGTAAGTTTATTTCATCACAGCAGGTATAGTGCGAATCATGTTTACTGTCGTCGCCCTGGGCCCGGTCACCTGTAAAACTAACGGTACCGGGAGCCAATTCACGACACTAAACAAGAAACAAGTTACAATGGGTTAATAGCGAGATTCTATTGATAGAATGGGTTTAGTTATTTTAGGAATTACTTTGTTAAATGGGAAATAAAGGAGAAAAATGTCAATAATGTGTTTTTTCTTCTTTTTGTAGTTTGTCTGGCCCTGAGGTTATAAAAATACGTGCTCAACTCAATTGAGCACTAAATTTCAACTGCTTATAAAAATTAAATTACCAATATATTTTGAAATTTCTTGCTTTAAGCCTCTCAGTGGTTTATTCATCATGCTAATAAATGTTAAAATGCCAATAATTGTTGGCATTTTAACATTTATGAGCAGGATAAATTTCGTGCTCTGCTGAGTTTAGCATGGAAAGGTTTTATAACCTCGGGCCTGATGTATCAATCAAGGGTAGGAAACTTAATAAATAGAGCCATTGGCTCGGTATATAAAAGTGAAAAATTCGCCTAAATCTATAAAAATTATATTTCTTTATCTCTAAAAAAAGCGAAAAAAACAAGAATGTATTGGCAATTACACTTCTATTTCAAGCTGATATGGGCTGCAGATTGTGTACGGTTTTATCTCATGGGGTACAAAACCATCGTGTACCTCACGACAAAAGGGATTCAGACAAGACCTTACACAATTTGCAACTCGCTTCAACTTAGATTAGAAATTAAAAGACCAGAGCGGATTTTTCCGGGGGGGGGGGGGGGGGCGCTATTTTACTTTACACTATAAAAGTGCCGAATTGAAATCGAAAAAAATGGGTTCAGGGCGATTATTTCCTGTCTCCATATGTTTACTGGTGGGCAATGGAAATGCTATATTATTTTAAGATAAATTACTCAGAAGGAAATAAAATCAGTGACAGCACATAAGTATTCATTTATATAAGCCAACATACCTGATAAACAAAACTCGATAAATTAAAATACCACAATGCTTAACTTAAGGTTCTGGGCCCGGAATTTCAATGCCTCCTTAAAGTTAAGGAAGACTTAAGTTAAGTATTGACTTTTCAGGATGCCAAAAATAACGTTTCAAACTGATTAAAATCTAAACAGTTTATTTTTCTGTAGATCACAATAATATCTTTGACCACAAGTACTGCATCGATCACGGCAATCTATTTAGCATTTAATAACTTAAGTATTCATTAACTATAAGGAGGCATTGTAATTCCGGGCCCAGGTCATGGTAAGCTCGTGCATCTCGTGTTCATGAACCACCTGCATAACCTGACAAAACTCTATTGTTGTGTTTCTTTTGCCCGTCAGTATACGTGCAGAACCAAAAAGATACCATAAGTTTTCCTTTACAGAACAGCGGCTATGTTTATACATGTAACCGTGCAATATGCTGGGTCAGACATGTCCCTCACAGACACCCTTTTAATTAAAACACACGAGTGAAACCCATGCAGTCGCCATGAAGTTGAAACATGTAAACAAAAACGAAACAGACCAGCATTCTCATCCATGTTTTTATTTGCTTTCTGGGAAGCATTATAAGATCATTTTATACAAGCACGATTTATATATTCTCTATGTTGAATGCGAATACTAAAAGCGTATACCAGCCTGTGCATCTGAGCTGTCTGGTCAGAGTCTTTGTTATTCGCTTTTTGGAAAGCATGATAAGATTACTTGATACACCACATCGGGTAGGTGGCAATCGAAATACGCTCTTAACAATTGACATACGCAGAGTAAAAATTGCTAAAAAAAACAGTGTTTTCGATTGTCATTTGTCGCCGGCCCGCAAAAACTCTGTTTCTATTGATTTTTGTCGACGTTCCTCAATAGTATTGAAGTTTTCGATTGCTACCTACCAAGTATGTACACACACTATTTTAATATTCTGACTTAGCTACATACATCCGCCACATCTGGTCTGTGTTTTTACGGAAAGAAAATGGCCAAACCTGCTGCATTGAGAATTTCTCATAATCTAGCTATTCACTGTAGCTGAGCAGGCTGGAGTGTACGTTACCTCTCAAAAAGCTCATATACATGTTTTCTTATAGCATTGCGAAAACGTCTCCATACAAAAGACGCCCAAAGTCTGCACAATAATTAGAATAAATATATACAGGCCTTTCGTTAAAAGTACGTGGTGTAAAATACCAAAACATATAATGTTGGTTCTCAAAAAAAACGCCTGAATGAGACGATTCTTTAGAGCACCCAAAACTGACAATAAATTGTTAAGGAAAGAACATATTTTCAATTGGACGCACAAAAGTTAACTTATCCAAACCTGTGTACAGAGCAAATATGACCCAGTTTTTTTTGCTCTCCTGAGCAATGGCCCATGGTGAGCTATTGTGATCGTTTGATGTCCGTTGTCCGTCTACAGTCATGCGTCGTGCGTCGTCAACAATTGCTTCAAAGGATATCTCCTTCAAAGCTACTTGCTGGATTTTGACTAAGCTTGGCAGGATGGACCCTTATATAGCCCTCTTTTTAATCGTTTAAATGGTTCTGGTCCGTAGCATATCTAGATCACACAGGCTAAAATAGATTTTCAATTGAAACATTTAAAACTCTTTTTGTTTAAAACCACAAGGCCTAGAGCCTTGATATTTGGTATGTAGCATTATTAAGTGGACTTCTACCAAGTTTGTTCAAATTATGCCCAGGGGCCAAAAATGGGCCCGTCCCTGAGGTCACATGTTTTACATAGGCTTATATAGGGAAATCATGAACATCCCTTCTTGTCTTAAACGACAAGGCATAGACCCTTGTTATTTGGTATGTAGCATCACCTAGTAGACCTCTACCAAGTTTGTTCAAAATGTGCCCCTGGGGCCAAATATATCCCTGCCTTGGGGTTAACATGTTTTGCATAGGCTTATACATGTATAGGGAAAACATGAAAACAAATCTTCTCTGAAACCACAAAGCCTAGAGCATTGATATGTGCTATGTAGCATCATCTAGTAGACTTCTTCCAAGTTTGTTAAAACTATGCCCCTGGGGCCGAAAATATGCCCATCCTAGGGGTCAAATGTTTTACATAGTCTTATATTGGGAAAACATGATTAATCTTCTTCTCTGCAACCACAAGGCATAGAGACTTGATATTTGGTATGTAGCATCATCTATTGGACCTCTAACAAATGTGTTCAAATTATGTCCCTGTTGTCCAAAATTGGCCCGCCCAATGGGTCACTTGTTTTACATAGGCTTATAAAGGGGACAATATGAAAAATCTTCTCTGAAACCACAAGGCTTAGAGCCTTGATATTTGGTATGTATCGTCACCTAGTGGACTTCTACCACGTTTGTTCAAATTATGCCCCTGTGGCCAAATATGGGCCCGCGCCAGGGGTCACATGTTTTACATACTATGAGTCTTATATAGAGAAACATGAAAAAATCTTCTTCTCTGAAACCACAATGCTTAGAGCCTTGATAACTGGTTTGTAGCATCATCTAGTAAACCTTTACCTACATTGTTCAAGTTATGCCCCTGGGGCCTAGGACGGATTCGCCCTATGGGTCACATGTATTACATAGGCTTAGATGTAGAAAAAAACTTTGAAAAATCTTCTTGTCTATTATCAATATCATGTTAAGTATAATTGAAAGAGCTGGAAGATCCAATATCAAAGCTGTTTAATGGACTGGATGATGCTTTTCCCTGGCCTCATGATCAGATGTTCTCAGGTGAGTTACCCAGGACCCTTGGGTCCTCTTGTTCAAATTATGCCCCTGTAGCCAAAACTTGGCCTCCCTGGGGATCACATAAGCTTATATGTTTGGTGCACATAGTACCAGTGTGCAATTCAGGGCCCCTATGGCCCTCTTTTTTTATCTTTCCCACAGACTAGCATGGGTATGTGTTAGGCATGAGATAGAACTATCTCACATGGATATAAACAATGGAAATCCCGATCTGGTGTGCGAGAAATGGTAGTGCCGCCTTGATCTGAGATTATTATCCCAAAATAATAGTTGACTGGTTCATGCAGTGGAAAAGGTAGATATATCAAGCTAACAATCTAACGAATTGTCACAAATTTTGCTCAGAAATATTCATAATGATTTACTCTCGTTCCATAGTTATTGGGCATAAGACTTTATAACATCACCAATATTTACGTGGTACCTATTTCCAGATTGAGGCTATTATCTTCAAAGTAAGTAAGGGTGCAAAGATCAGGAATCGATACAATCAAGTACCACACCTGACCCAGGATACCAGTGGGAAAGTGACAAACTCACAGTTAGACACCACAAACGAGAGCTAAGAAGTCATCCCTTTCCCAGCAGGTGACCACAAGGCATATATAAACAGACGCGCACAAAGGCATAGTTAACACAAGACAGAAAAAAAATATAAAAGATCCACAAAAGAAGTACCGCCTTGGAACGGTCAGTAAAATATTCTACTGGAGGGCTTTAACCATTCACGGCGCCAACCTCACCCTTAATTCAGATGTGGATCAAGACACATAGATATTTGGTTTGCATGAAAGACCCCCAACTTATCAGTGCATCATCTCCTAGAACATATAAATCAAGATATAACAAGGAGATAAAGGAAAGATAAGGACTCAGCAGTAAATAAAACTGAATACCGGAGCAAATGAAATCCAACAGGTAAACCACGGTGGGCCCAACAAACAGCCAAAGCATCAGACATCTACCATCACATCAAACATACGTCTTTAAGTTGGAAGTGTCATAGAGTCTGAAGTCCGATCCACCGGCGTGCAATTAAAGAGGAAAGCAAAGTTGCCAACAGTGATTGGGTTGACCACCAAGCATGCAGTCTGTTGCAATACATTAATGTTATAGCCAATCTTTTTATAATGGGAATTTATTTTAATGAATTGCGCTGAAAAATTATTAGAACCAACAATCTTCTTCAATTTATACACCAAGTCACCATAGAATTCAGGTTCCGAAAGTCCTCGGCGCAAGAGAGATTTAAGTCCAACTTGAAATTTTAATTTCAAATCATAGTGTCGTCTATAAAATTTAGAAAAGGTTTTGCGGAGTTTATGATACCGATAGCCTTGTTTAACAAGTTTCTGAGTTAACAATTTATTGTGAGAGTTGAAGTCAGCAACATAGCTAATTCCTCTAGCAAAACGAATGAGTTGAGAGATATAGACTCGATAGGATGTAGAACGAGGAACATCACCATCTAAAATGGGAAATTGACAACTTTAAAGTCAAAGTCGTCACGTTTATCATAAATTTTTGTAGAAACAATATCATTAGAAATTGACAAATGCAAGTCTAAAAATGCGTCTTCGGTATCAGAGTTATTGGCTTTATTAAGGTAGAGTTCTGAAGGGTATATTTGACTTACCATATTGTAAAAATAAACTTTATTAATATTTAAGATATTGTCCAAATATCTGGATGTAGTGCTAAACGCATCAATAACATCAGCCTGCTTATCATCAGAAAGAGACATCATAAAGTCCCTCTCATAACAAAACAGGAATAAATCGACAACCAGCGGAGCACAAGTTCAATGTACGTGAAAAAAAAGTACTCACCTCCAGTTTAGCATCCTGCATTGTAGCGCCCGTTAGTGTCTACACGCCCATTAGTGTCTACGTCGACTCTAACGGTTGCAACCGTTAGTGTCTACGAGGCCATTTTTACACTAAGCGGCTTTAATGTACAGTATCAACCGTTATTGTCTACATTTTAATGAAAAAACAAAAAATAAGAAATACGACCATAATACTTTCTCAGACATGACAAAACAAACCATTTTGAGTTCTCACCGAGTGAAGACTGGGGACTTTCCGGACATCGGCCTAGTCTTATCAGCGTCTTGGGTGGCCGCATAAAGAAAGCTGGATGGATGCGCATAGAGCCAATTTTTTTGGGTTTGTTACTCAATTTTTCAAATTAATGGGCGTTTGATTGTCGTTCAGACTTTAATTATATCTCCCCCTTTAGGGTTGGGAGACTGTTTGCTTTTCCCTGGGCCTCAATAAGTCTATTCGTTCTGAAAATATTGAACAAAAAACGAATTCTGACGTCTATGAAGGGCTGTAATTTCGTTGCAAAGTTGCGAAAAATAACGTTTTACAATCTCAAAGTAGATCGTCAAAGATAACGTGAATACAACATTTGGTCTCAGTTAGTCTACTCGTTCTCAAGATATTGAAGAAAAAAAAATGAATTCTGACATCAAACAAGGGCCATTACTTTGTTGCAAATTTGTGGAGAATGACGATTTACAATTTAAACGTAGATATTGTTTATGATAATGCGTTTACAAAAATTGGTCTCAATAAGTCTATTTGTTCTCAAGATATTAAAAAACTTGTTTCTGATGTCAATCAAGGCCCGTTACTCTGCTGCAAATTTGTGAAAAATGACAATTTACTATCCCAATTGTAGGTCTTGTCAAAGATAATATGTATACAAAATGTAAAAGACAAAAATTTCTGTCAATTCATGTTAACAATATGTTTCTAAACAAGGTAAGATAATAAAGACAATGAATTGTGAAGATGACATATACTAAAAATGCTAACTGTTGAGTATTAATTGCTGAGAAAATATCACGTAAAACACTGACGTATAACCTAAATCACGAATTGAATAATAAACTGGGCTAACGACGAAAAGACGATATCTATATGCCCATAAGAAGACGAATATAGCAGGTAAAAGATTCATTTTGTCCTATATTTTGACAAGAAGTCAATCCAGGGATCATAGTTGGCAATCCGAATCGAAAAAAGATGCATATTTTTGGTTTTGTTGACATTTTTTAGCACATTTGTTAGACCACTTTTAACATAATATTTAGCATGTATACAAAGCCTAAGGGGTGGATGCCAAGTCTGAATTTGCATATGAAGGCCAGAAATTGGGTCAAAGGTCATTGAGTGCAAAAATGAGAAAATATGTACTACTATAAAACAACTTTATCTTTTTATATGTAAACATGTTTCATTTCAAGCCAAAATTTGTAAACTTATAGTTATAAGACTGAAAAACATTGAGAAAATGTTTTTATAACTAAATGTTCATATGTCGACTTTAAAATGGGGTCAAAGGCCATCAAGTGCAAGCATCAAAGCATGTTTACCAACTGTGGTTCTTTTTTTCTCTGGTCCAAAAACAAGATGTTTTTAAAACTCTAAAAAGGTAAGAAGTCTTTCAGAAGGCTTACATTAATATGTTTATTATTAAAGAAACCCCTTTGGAAGAATCTTTTTATGGATTTTACAAAGACAAACATCGTAAGTTTTGTGCAATTATGATGGAAATTCTCCCTCATTTGGGCTAAACTGAGATATATGGGCTACTTTGAGAGTTTGCTGCACCTCTCAGAAAGTAAAACTTTTTTCAGTTTGGGACATGTCTTGGGGCCTAAGAAACCCATAATTTGATAACTTTTCTGTGGTCATTTTTATATAAATCACATGTAATCAACGTTACCCTACTGACATTGAAAATTACAGTACACACAATACAAGGCTAATGTTGATTTATTTTAATAGTATTAGTGATACAGTTTAAGCATTGAATTTTTAAACTAGACATAAAAATCATTTGCATACATCTGTGATATGTATTTCTGCTCATCAGCGATACTTATGTTACATTTTAAACTAAATTGCAGATAATGACTCAACAAACTACATTTTTTAGAATAAACCATGATACCTGACCTGAAATATGCATGATGTTGACATATATTCTAATTGAAAATGTTCATTTTCATTTGTTTGAAGTTGTTTATAACTTTTTATTTGCAATGAAGTGAAATCAAGTAAATAATTGAATATGCTAATAAGTATGTAATTTGTACCGGATCCAGCATGTAATGCATAGCTGCTTACAGATTCATTTTTCTATTTACATTGCATTGGCAAAATATCTTTCATAATGAAATCAAATATAACTATATAATCAATAATGGAACTTAAATTGCTGCACATATATTAATGAGGTAACGTAGGTAACAAAAGGTGTCTTACATAAATGGATCAAGGTAGTAAATTTTTGTTAGGCAAATATAAAATTTGGGTCAGCTCTCCCCAATTCGCTTACATATACTACACACATTTTATTCTATATAAGAATTAATTTTAAAGAGTGCCATGGGTTAGTCTGCAATATGTGAACGTTGCATTTCCTGGTTTAACTCAATTACATTTTGCAATTTGCTCGGTTCTTTTACATTCATATTGCAGTTTCAAGATTTCTACCAATGGTACATAACGATAAACATGCAATCTACATCATGATTTAAATATTGACCTCATATCAATAATTTACTTAAAATAACATAGCAATATTTCAAACATCTAGTGCCAAGACAGTCCTCAAACAGTGTTAGTCTTCACAAATATCTACAAGGATATAGGTTTAAGAGTGAGCAAGTTTATGCTTAAAATGTTTTCTGCAAGCTGTTGTCAGCAATGTTGTTCACAATTTTGATATTTTGGATATATTTAAGACTATCACAATAAGCCTAATTTAGTAATCCTTATAAACCAACATACAGACCATAACTCCCTTTTCATATGACATATATAAAACATGTACTAGGGTTACAAATAGCTCAACGAAATCAAATAGTGCATAAACAAAACTAAAAACAAACTACCTTGTGAATAAGAAAAGCAAAGAAATCAGCTGCGTGTGACACTACTTTTTCAACATTCAGTTTAATACTGTGAGTTTCAGAAAACACTTGAACAGGCGAGTTAACTACCTTAGAATCTTTTATACATCAAGCAAATCGGAGATGTTAAACCAATTGATTATGCTAGTTAATGTGCATACTAGATAACCATTTCAGGACACATTAACTCTAAATACTAAGAAATGACCCTAAACTGATGGAAAACTATGAACACAATCAAATCATCAGTTGCTCCAACATGGTGAATGTCTGTGTTCCCAAGAAGTCACCAGACATCTGTTTTGAGGAAATTTTATTTGGAATAAACCTTGAGTTGGCATTTTATAGTTAAAAGAATAACATAAAGAAACACATGTCAATAACCTCATAGCATTTGATCTCAATCATCATTGCAAAAAACAATAAGCCAAATATGTTTAATACTGATACTTAGAATTGAATTTATCGACACTGAAACAATTACAATGTATATAAAGTTGCGCTGTAAAAGACATAGATATATATTATATGGTATCTTAAAATAAGAGGTTACCTTTAATATCATATCTATACTGCTTCTATATATGGATGAATACGTTTACACAAGCAGCCTGATTTCAAAGAAATGCTGCTTTTGAATCAACATCATTTCATTAATATGTGCAAATGAAAGGACACCCTTACAATTAAATGATAAAAGTCACATGGAGGATTACCCTTAATTGCAGGGCTATTTCCATGATATACACCACAAAAAGTTAACAATGTTTTTATTGGACCGTCATTATTAGAAATGTACCTGTATATTAGCTTTATGTTATGTATGTAACCATCTACTTACAGGCCGATGTAAAAACCTATGTGAGGATATGTTCCTTCCAGTATATGGTATTTACCATATTCTATCATAGTTTTAACACGCCTGATGTTTTATGAAAGGAGGCTTGGTCTTTGTGTTTTCATGAAGCTATGCTTAGTATATGCAATTAGCAGGTAGTGGCCTTGTAAAAAGTGATTTACAATTACTCAGAGATGGGAACAAACACAACAAATGTGTGACATGAGCAAAGAAATATATTTTAGTCCTATAAGCATGCAATCATGGTCAAGTCCTTCATGAAAGCTGTAGCTAGAAACATATACCTTTGAGAAATGACTCAATTTCAGATGGTAAAATGTAACGTAAGTAACAACTTAAACACATCTTATGTTTAAATTGATAGATAATTGCATAAAATGACGTATTCATACGAAACATTGGGCAAAAGAAATTATTTCTTTAAAATGAAATGGTTATTCTTAGGTGTATTACATTTTAATTGGTTTTATACAGTAACGTACTTAACATGGCTAATATGAATATTTGACCGTGGAAAACTTAGTAACTCATTGCTTTCCAAACATGATAGACACACACGTAGCAGGATAGCAATAAAAAATCTTCCATTAGGGTAGAAGGGAACTTAAAATTTGAATTTTGCCCGTATATAAATTTAATATTTCTACAATTTTCGCCTATTTTGCACTTTTAAATGATCTTTGATGCAAACACACATCATGCCTTGATGATGCTGTTTGTTTATATAGCACGGCTGTATTATCCAAAAGAGATTTTGCATTACTTATAATCATAATTTTGGATAGCTAATTTGCACTCAGTTGACCTTTGACCTTATTCTGCGACATTGGGGCATTTCCAGACTTGGCATCCACCCCTATCCTCCTTAAAACGCATTAAGACACACTTTCAGCATGGATGCCAAATTTACTCAAAAATGGCAAAAAAAAATTTTTCCATGCTCTGGATGGCCAACTATCAATAAACCCCTGGTCTCTAATGTCAAGAAACAAGATCCGACACTGTTGACAATAAGCATGTAGAAACTAACGGGTGTTACACTGCATGACCACGGTTAGAAAATATCATAAACAGAACCACCAGCTCTATATAAGGAGGCTGAAAACTCGCATATAAACTAACATTATTTCTTTTATCGTGTAAAATAATGAAAAGGTGATCCAAGCTATTGTGAGCTGCGAATGGTGTATGGTTTTCGTATCTGAATGAGGTAAACAACCTCCATGTATCTACCACAATGTGCAGTTTGCAATAGCTTAGATAAGAAGTTAAAAGACCAGAGCGGAGCACTACATTCCCATTTATATGCTTTTTACACCATAAAAGCGCCGAATAGAAAACTTACAATTTTAAGCGATTTTGTTCAGCCTTCATATGCAGGACAGGAAAGACCGTCTGAAGATCTTCTTTTCAAAGTAGCGGCTCATACTCACTTACTATTTCTGTTTATGAAGTTTCATACATGTTCCCATTATGAAAAATCATATACACACATGATGTCAGTTTGGTAAATATTGTATTGAGCATTGATGCTGGAAATGTGGAATCACTAAACAGAAGTTAAACTATTTAATTATTTATCCCCTACCCCCTCCCTACCCCCACACACATAAACCTTATCTAATGGGATTGTGATACATATTGTATACACTGAAACGAAGTTGTAAGTGGCAACTTTTCAATTTTATTTTTCTGACTAAGCGCTTACCATTTTGACATTTGTTTTCGTTTACACACCAGTCTAGCCAAAAAAACACGAAACATATGACAGTTTTTTATGAATTAAAAAAAACCCCCGCATTTTCCGCATTTTCCGATATTTTCGAAAATCATCAGCTGCACATACTGAAAACATTATATGTGTTTTATTTCGTGTGATTATGTTTGACCAAACCCAATACAGCTTGATCAGCCCATTTTCTAACGAAATTGTGGGATAGTGATACATATTGTATACACTATAGTTAAAAGAATTTAAAAGACCAGAGCGTGACACTACATTCTCCTTTAATCGCTTGTTTACACCATAAAAGCACCGAATGGAAAACTTACAATTTTAGGCGATTTTTTCCGCCTTCATATGCAGTACCGAAAAAGACTGAGGGTGTTCTTCTCAAAAACGCTGCTCTGTTTGTGAGGTATTCTACATGTACCGTTATGACTAATCATATAAACACATGATGTCAGTTCTGTGAATATTGACTTCAGTATTGATGCTGGAAATTGGAAACACCGTTATCACAAAACAGAAATTAAAACATTTAATTATTCATCCCCTATCCGCTCTCCACCAAATCTTCACATAAACCTATTTAAATGCAATATATCTAAATTTGAGTTGGCGGAAAAATATTTTTAATTGTCAGAGTTCGAATCATTGTAAATTTACTGTATAATTTTATTGGTCATTTAGACTGTCCACAATTGGCAAGTCCAGCAGACGGAACTCTAAATACAACTTCTCTAACTCATAAGACTGAAGTTATATTGGTATGCAAATAGGGTTACACTGTCTTTGGTTAGACAAAGACGAAATGCCAGGATGGCGGGGTCTTGAGTCCTATAATGGCAGATTGCAGGCAAGGTATGAGTTGTGTTACAACATTTGATATTATGGTAATGTGATGCATATGGTATACGCTGAAACCAAGTTATAAGTGGCAACTTTTCAATTTTATTTTTCTGACTAAGCGCTCATCATATTGGCATGATTGTGTGCCTAAATATATGCATTTTGATAGACTAAAGTTTAGTGGTGCTTTGGAAGAGTTCTATATTACTTCACAATTTTGGGTTCAAAAAGGTAAAAATCAACTTTTTGAAGAAAAAGCGTTTGAGTGCAGTTTCTATCAAATTAGTTTAAACATATTTTATTGCAATAAATAACAGCAATGTTGGTTAGGTAACAAGTTCTCCCAACAACAGTTACGGTCCTTCCCCTAACATATACAAATTTAAACTTTCTAAACTCTTAGCATGTAAACATGGCTATTAAACATATTATCAACAATAATAAATAGGTAACCAAACATTGAGTGCAAAATTAGAACAAATCGACATTGAATCTTCTCTTTTGCACTCAAAGTTCATGAATACTTGAGATCAATTCTCTGAGAGCACCAAACAAATTTCTTCACGCACCGAGAAGAAATTTCTTTAAACCATATTCAAATGAAAGTCTATGTCCGATAACCCAGAAAAATATACTTTGTTTCATAATGTAATGTTTCGTTGCCATGGAAACCCTGTATGAATTATGTAAAACTGATATTTGGTCAAGAATTTCAGTGGCCTAAAATATTGTCATTTTTAGCAAACAAGAGCTGTATTAAATGCATTGATTCTGCAATGTTTGTTTGTAGTAAATACCAAAGAAATAAATAAAAAATAAAAATGAGGTATTTGAAGCCTATTTTTGTTACAGTGGCCTTTTAACTGAAAAAATTTGCAATTATTTTGTCATAAAACAGTCTACATTTTAAGTGAATATTTTGCATAATGCACCGGGATACAGACATGGCGCCATATCAAAACATAATCTGAATAGTCTGAAATACAATATTCACAAGAAACATGAGTGGGTTATTGTAATCACTCCAAGATTTTACAGGGTGATAGAGTCTTGAGGCTTGTATAGGGGTTTTAGGGATACGGAATATTTGCCATTTTACTTCCAGGGATATAGGATACTATCCATTTTACTTCCAGGGATATGGGATACTTGGTTTAATATTTTCGTTACTTCCAGGGATATTGAAAAATTAGGCAAATTAATTATGGGGATATTTGCCGATTTATAAGGGATATTTGCCTGTTTACTTCAAGGGATATGGGATATTTGGTACCCCCCTATACAAGCCTCAGTC
Source organism: Loripinus fragilis (assembly GCA_964019695.1). Lineage (NCBI taxonomy): Eukaryota > Metazoa > Mollusca > Bivalvia > Lucinida > Lucinidae > Loripinus > Loripinus fragilis. Next base: position 440,675 of record CAXHUL010000408.1, read on the forward strand.
TTAGTTTTGAAGTTTTTAATCTGTTCTATTCCATCCCTTGTCTTGTTGTTTGGCAGTTGCGAGGCAGTTACCTCCCTTATACATGTAAACAAATTTCCCGGATTTTTCAAACAATGTCAAATTCTGCTGGAAAAGACTGTCAATTAGCCTATTTGGGTAGCTGTGTTGATTTATCCACCATAGTTGTATGTTCAGATGAATATCTAACTGACAGAGAATGTGTTATGTCTGAAAACTGACTCAAGAAGTACTGAATGTGACTAAAATTTGTATGTAACATTATTTCGTTTAACAACAAAAACAACATTAACACTTTGATGAAGCATTCTGTAGCATATATCTGCCTGACATTTTGCTGCTGCTGAGTAAAATGACCAAGGGATTTGTTGTGTGTCATGCACATATAGGATTGACTAAACTGAATATTAATTCGAGAAGAAAAAAGGGGCCCAGGCTACTTTGTGTGATGCTACTGGTGCCCTATTCCGACAGGCTACTTAATTAATTTAAAATGGCCCATTGGAAAAGATGCTGAAGATAAAAGAGGCTGTCAGGGTGTTCAAATTATAATATGTAAGCCCGTCAATGGACATCTCTGGGCCCCACAAACTAGGCCCATTGCAAATTCAGCTACTAACCAACTTGGCCCCTATTGTCATAATTTGGGAGAACTATATCAAAATGATATACATGTACCTATCTCAGAGTTGCTGAAGGAGTGTTAAAAATTTACAGGCCCTGAAGTGTGAAGCTTAAGGGTGTAATTGTGTTCTGTTATCCAATATTTTATAATTAGCCTATCATCCCATATGGTACTTTATATCCAATATGCGACATGCGAAGGCTTAGGCGCGACTGCGCATAGAGCCTTCAGTGGCGGATCCAGAAGGTTTCAATTGAGACAAAATTATTTCATTTTCATGGAGAATTTTCAGAAAAATCTGAAGAAAAAAAATAATCAGGTAAAATTAACAAATCGACCCCCCTTTTATAAATTTTAACCCCCTATCAAGAAATCCTGGATCCCCGCTGGCCTTCGATATTGGCACGCATTTGTTATCACAAGTCCGACAACTTTTGTTGCACTCTCTTTCAGCTTGAGTCATCCTAAATTGGTTTTTCAAACATTGTTGTCCCTGATGAAACGCCATATTACCAGGCTTCTCAACTTGGACTGCACTGTTTGCTATATGTAACATTTGAAAAGCTAGTGAATAGATGCATCAGCGCAGTCACGTCAGAACTATCCATTTACGGGGTTCCAATGTTCAAAGGATAACTCATGCGCATCAGCTCTAGGACATTTCATTTGTGCTTAAATTTGGAACTATGATAATTAAAACCATGATGGTTATCTGGTATTGAGTTTGTTGTCAATGGGTTGACTGACATATAGACAAAACATAATTGGGATTAAGCACATGTACTATGAAACTATATACAGCGGGATTACAGCTTCCTGAAACGAATGAAACAATATTTCGGTTGGGGGCGGAGTAAGTAGTCCTACTTGTTAGGGGCCGAGTTTGTCAGGGGACCGAGATGTCGTGGAATTGGTAATCTCTAATCAAATATGAATTTTGGTTGGCCTGAAATGTAACCTTTCCGGATCTCAGCCCACTATCAGCCTGCTATCAAAAGGCCATTTAGATGGTGTTCCGCTGACAGGCCATTCGTGGCTCAATTTTACATGCCTACTGGGTAGGAAATCTGCCCAACCTGTGATCTCTCTGCTCTGTGATCTCTCTGCCTTGCACAAAAAATTAAATGACCTGGTCTGCAAAAATGGATTTAAATGCAAAACAAAAGGGCCCCCTCCGAGCTTAAGTGAAGCAAATAGTAGAAGGGCTGATTTGAACAACTATGTCACACCCTGCTACTAGCAAGTGCGATAAAAATGTATTATTTTTTTTCTGTAAATAGACAGGCTGTTGCCTGCTGGAGTCTGATGCCTTCAAATTTGCTGACAGGCCGTTAGTAGCTCAATTTTACGTGCTTACTGGGTAGGACATCTGTCCAATCTGTGATCTCTCTGCTCTGTGATATCTCCGCCTTGCACAAAAATAAATAAATGACCAGGCCTCAGGTTATAAAACTCGAGTCCATTCTCAGACTCAAAATAAAGCGCAATGATTGGCTGTTAGCGGACACGTGTCCGCAAGCAGCCACTCATTGTGCTTTATTTTGAGTCTGAGACTGTACTCAAGTTTATGATCTTTTATAACCTCGAGGCCTGGTCTGCAAAAATGGATTAAAATGCAAAACAAAAGGCCCCCCTCCGAGCTTAAGTAAAGCAAATTGTAGAAGGGCTGATTTGAACAACTATGTCACATCCTGCTTCTAGCAGGTGCGATAAAAATGTATTTTTTTCTCTAAATAGGCAGGCAATTGCCTGCTCGAGGCTGATGCCTTCAAATTTGAACTCAATTTATTTACATTTAATTTTGACCTAACTTGGTACTTTGAGTTATAATCAGGACAAACCAACTTGCTTAGCTACAGAGACTAGCTAGAACGTTTAGATTCTGTCTGTAACATTGAAGAATACGATTTTACTTTTGAGCGAATGATAAAGGTGCTGATCAGATTGCATGTATATGCAGACTGCATGTATACTGAACGAAACTTCTAAACCGCCAGTTAACACAACACATTTTTTTAATATAGCTCATTTATTATTAAACTGTTTGACATGATATTTAACAAAGTATATTTGGGCACTTGTATCGGTCGACTGAACATAACAAAAGTTGATTCAATAAGGATGTTCATTTATGCGTAACGATAGAGTACAAATACCTTTTTTGCACGTGGCACACGATGCTAAATGTTTTTTCGCCTTTTGTATTCTCGCATTTTTATCGACAACTATCGGACAACTTTATTCTATCACAAAATAACAACGTTTGGGCTGTATGAGTATAAAGTAGAGGGGTCAGGCTGTGGGTTCAATCGAAATAGGGGCCTCACTGAGACTGTTTCATAATTTATTACAAGCTTTGGCATGTTTTGATAGAGCCGACAGTTCACACCACAACCTGTCGGTCATTTTTCATTTTTGCACTCGTATGACGAGAAAACTCGACAAAAACTGAGTATTGCGTATGCCATAAAATGTCCTGTATAGTCCACCATACTTTGATGCGGTGATGCATAAATGCTGCATTGGACCGTCGGAAGTGTCGAGATTGATGTGCTGTACACGTTTAATGGGTGACGGATGTTTCAATAATTTTGTCGATAAAAACATTTCATCTCCATAAACACATTTTTGTGTTCTTTTAGGCCATATGGGCCTCCTTAGAAGCACTGAATTGCATGAAAATTGCTACTTTATATTACTTAATGAACACGATAGTGTTCAATAATGTCCATTAACAGCACCAGAAAGTTTCAATAATATTGTGGACAAAAACATGTCATCTCCATAAAGCATTCTTGTGTTGTTTTATGTCATATGGGCTTCCATAGGAATATTTTGGATTACCTGAATAATCCTACATAATAAAAGCGAAACCCAAAAATGTTCAATAATGTCCATTTATAACACCATAAAGTTGGTGTTTTTTCACTTTAGGTCCCTGGAATACTTGATTTTAAGCGATGAGTTCAAATTTTAGTGTTTGTGTGAAAATGATATGCGATGGTACCTTAATAGAGTCTATCAATTGAGCATATTAATTTCAATTTATGAAAATGAAATTTTGACAGGTTCAGTTTAATTGATTTCTCCATATTGAGTGTAAATTGTAGCCATGTATGTATCATATATGTTAAGATATTTGAAAAAATATTGAGTGGCGGTTTAGAAGTTTCGTTCAGTATATATGCAGACTGCGTGTATATGCAGGCTGGTCTCAGTGGTCTGCACATGCAATGAAATAAGATTTTCGAATTTCTTGTGACATTGCCTATATAATCATGATAATATACTTTTGACAGTTCCAGCTATCATCCCTTAAAATTACTAATGGAGCTTCCATATGCCTAAAGAAAAATTGTGTGTTTCAGGTTACCAGACAGTGTCTAATTTATTTGCCCCTTTAAAGCCTTTTGAGGGTTTTTTCCAAGTTTAACCATATTGTTTCCCAATGTATTTCTTTTTAATGAAATAGAAATATTTTTCTACCTACCACCCTATTATAAATGTTAATGTAACCTGAAACACACAATTTATTAATTGGTTGGCCTATAATTGTAGCAAACTGTATATAAATACATGTGGATCATTCCCCTATACTTTCAACTTTACATTTTACAATAATTATCCCCAGACATTTTTTTTATATTATTGTGACCAACTCTGTCTGTCTGTTTTCTCTTTTGAGTACCCACAATGAAATTGATGGATAAGAAAATAGGCTTAATATTTTTGCTCAGAACGTATGTAACGGCTCAAATTAAAAACATGTGTGTTTCATGTTACCCGACTGTGCCTAATTTTTAGCTTTTTTTTTTATTATTTTTAGGGAATTTCCAGATTGGGCCATATTTTCTCCAATTTAAAAACTTTTAACAAAATAAAAAATATTTTCTTTCAGTATCTACCATCCATATTTTAAAATTTCATGTAACCAGAAACACACATATATTTTTCACACTAATCTTGACCATTGAAATGCTTTAGATTTCTTAACAATATTTTTAAATAAAAAAGTATGGAAGTTTTATTTTGTCATGAAGTAATTGCTGTAGTGTTCCACACAGCGTAAAAAAGAGATTGAATGTTGGCTAAGATCAGATTGTGCATCTTCCTAATCTGATCAAAAGCCCATTAATTGCTGCCTAGTCATTCTGACAACCTATGCTTTGTCTAGACAGACATGTCTACTAATTAATGGCTCCCCTTTTTTCAGATTTTTACCATGTGCACAGATCTTATTACAGAGAAGACAGTTTCTGTTTATATTGGGGTTCATTCCAAGATCTAGTAACATTATACCTCTGGAAAAGTGACCATAAATGAACTATATCAGCCAAATTACCACTGTTGTTGGTGCAGAACAGTAAAAATAAAATCAATTGACTATGGGACATCCATCAACCATCTGTACACTACCACCAAGTCCACGAAAAGAACCGACAACAAGTTACACAACTTACTTCACAGCCTCAAGTCTCAACATTTGTATTTCTGTCTTCCTCTAATCTTGACTTAAGTGCCTTTGATTGTATCTTACAATTCACATGAATGATAAAATGGTTAGACTTACAGACTGCTGCACTGAATCTACTGATTTCTAACAGGACAACCCAGCGAATGCAATGGAATCCCATGGAGATTAATAGCAATAAAATTATTATTATCAAGACAATAGTAGGCTTCATGATAAAAAACAAAAAAACAAAATGCAATTCAAAAATTACTTTTCATATTTTCAACCAAAACATATGGTTTAGGTACTCCAAAGAATCATCTCAATAGGAAGGTTGAGCACCCAAAACAAATGTTAAAATTGATGTCAAAGAAATTTTCCACAATTTTAAGCCCAACATTTTTAGCTCACCTGAGCCGAAGACTCATGGGTAAGCTAATACTATACCAGTGACTCTGGCTCTGTCTGTTATCCGTCCTCAACATCCGTCTGTCTTTTAACATTTGCAAACATCCTCTCCTCTGAAACCACTAGACCAATTTAATTCATTTTTATATAGAAACTCCTTAGGATATTGGAGTCCCATTAATGTATTAAAAATATTTTTTCTCAGAAATCATTAGGCCTATTGAACTCAAATTTCATATGAAGACTCATCACAGCTTTAGATAAACAAATTTTTTCAGTGTAAAGTTTAAATATTTTCTTGCCCATCAGTTTTAACATATTGAGACGGTTCTTTTGAGTACACATAACATATGTTTGGGTTGAACAAAAAGAAAATAAAATTTTCGTTATGCACTCTTAACTAAAGTCCTGCTCCTTATGATAAGCTAGCCAAAATTTATACAAATTGTTTTGGTCACATGACCCAGATAGCCGACATACCCATATATGGTAAAAAAAACCTTTAAAATATTCTTTTTCAAGAACCAGAGGGCTGATGACCTTTGGACTTGGTATGTATATTTAGGATGTAGGACCTACCAATTTTGTTCAAATGGTGATCCTAGGTTGACCTTGACCTACTTAACACCAAGTTCAAATTTGCTTCCTAATGCATTTAACTTGGATTTTTGTTTGAAAAGTTTATTTTTAAATACTTTTGAAGCCAAAATCGTTATTCTCCCTTGATATGTTAAGAGACAATGTCTATTATTGAGTTCCAAAGGTCAAGGTTGACCTTTCAGCCAAGTTCGCTCATATTGTAGTCCCATCAATGTATCAAAACATAATTTTCTCAGAAACCACTTGGCCAATTCAACTCAAATTTCATTTGGAGACTCCTTAAGTTAAGGTAAGTAAATTTATAAAACAAAATAATGGCCACTTGACCAAGATGGCCGCCATGCCTATAATGATATACAGTACAATCCCTTTAAAAATCTTCTCTAGAACCAAAAGGCCAATGGCCTTGGTATGTAACATTGGAGGTGTTGGCCCTACCAGGTTTGCACAAAATGATCGGGGTTGTCCTTGACCTTTTTTACCTCAAGGCCAAATTTGATTCTTAATACATTTATACTGGAAAAATCTTGAAATGTGCGTTTTCTATATCTGTTTAAGTGGAAATCATAATACTTGCGAGAAATGTTAAACATTTACGCTGGAATAAAGGGTTGTCATGGAAAACTATACTAAAAAGTTACATCCACTTGTCCATTTGTTGCAAATAAAATGTCTGTATATATTTTGTTAAAAGCAACAACTGTAATTGAGCTGTTGGAATTTTATTCCACAAATAACAGGAAAATTAAATCACTTTTCGGAAAATTTCATCCCAAAATAATACCCCACCCACCAATAACGGTTCATTCTAGAGAAAAATTTTCAACTCAGTATTATATTATATAACCATTTCATTGTATGAAGTCATTGTTTATAATATCTGAATGCATAGATTTTAATATTCTTAGGAATAAACGGTTTCCATAGCATCCATCTAAATCTGGTGTTTTTGTCAAAAATAGAATTTCCCTCGATTTTGGTTGCTAGGCAACGAATATCGCGTATTTACTATATATTTTACTTCTTCAAAATATTGCTAGCTTATTGTTTGATACAATTGGCAAGATGAAAGGTCCTTTGTTATACATCTACTGTTTTAGATTTGAAATAATTTTAAATTCATCTCTGCTTCGTCAGAAATGTCGTCAGCGCGAATGCACATTGCTGGGAGGCGGTCCTCGGTTGCCTAGCAACAGCACATTGAAGATGATAAGACGTCAACATCTATATGCAATAAAGCACAAAGGTTCATTCTATAGGTGTTTTAAGTTTCAGTCAAGAGAAAGAGATATTAACTAACTCTCAGTTATTTTTGATTAACCCTCATATATAGAAAATTCTCCAAAATCCTTGCATTTTCAGTTCCTTATAAAGAGTTATGGCCCCTTTTCTCTCCAAACAATATAAATATTTTAATCAACTTGGTTTTAAAATCTAGCAGGGCCAATATTATTTTGATTGTAGTACATTTCTGCCAAGCAAGCCTTTCACAATAAAGGTCAATCTTTGGTTGATTTTCCCTACCCCTGTTTTTTTTGCAATTTTGGGCTTAAACTAGGGAAAATAAGCACTCTTTTCAAGATGCAAATCCGTTTTCATACAATTTTGACCTAAAACCCTTCCAGGGAGCAGTTTATTTATCAAAAGGACTTGCAGTTGAATTAATTATATTGGTAGAACATATTTATGACAGTGCTCCATTAAAACCTGTTTTTAAATTTGCTGTACAGTGCCATTATTAAAGCGTTTATTTTGCATGTAAGATCCATATAACCCACTCATGCTTTTCTATAACTTTAATAAATTTATTTAGTCAGTTCGGAAAACGTTATGAATTTGTTCAAAGGCCGGTGCATTTTTGACTTTATCTTTTCAAAAATTGCCTAAAATGGTGATTTTAACTTTTTGAGAAATATTGAAGAGTACCTATACTTCACGCTTGTGACACAAAATTTTGTAATTGTTAAATTTTAAAATAAACATCTGCTGTGTGTTAGCAAGATAAGGCTGACTTGGAAGAAAAGAACTATTTTAGATGTATGCTTTTTATATTGATATTTTCATATAAAAAACAGCTATTTTCAATACTTGCATAATATTATGAGAAAATTGGCTAAATTTGGTCAATTTTTATTCTGCTGGTTACCATGGCAACGGTACATGCAAACCAAATTTTAAATATATTTATGCTGTTATTGGGTGGTCAATACCATTGTGTGAAAAGTTCATCCGATTCTGAGACGGTGCGTGGAATGGGTCTATGGGAATTTTTGGGTGCTCTCAGAGAACTGATGTTAAGTTTGATGATCGAATACTTCATTTCCATGTTTTCATAGTCACAATGATTATTGACTCACCAGTTCCAAGCAGCACACTGGTTCAGTCTACGGACAAGGGGATAAAGAGGTATAAAAAGACAGCGGTGATATAATAGCATTTAAACGTTTTAATCAATAGGAAATGTGCCCATGTATTGTGAAAACGTTTAGTGTTCTTTATATATTCATGTTCTACACTACAGTTGATAAGTTGATAGTCCAATGTTTCATTACCATATAGTAATTTGTTGATGGTGCGTGGTTGGAGGCTTCTAGCCATTTCAACAATCATCGAATTGATGTACAAATGATTACACACCAGTCTAGCCACTTGGAAAAAAGAAACAACAAATACTTGAATATTTGCTTATGACATATTTTATAAGTTTTTTTTAAATGCATTTTCTGATGTTTGCGAAAATCATCAGTTGCACACACTTAAAACATTGTATGTGTTTATCGTGTGGCCATGTTTGACCAAACGCAATACATCTTGATCAGCCCATTTTCTAACGAAATTATGGGATAGTGCTACATATTGTATACACTGAAGTTATAAGAAGTTAAAAGACCAGAGCGGAGCACTACATTCTTTTTTCTTTGCTTGTAAACACCATAAAATCACCGAATGGAAAACTAACATTTTAGGCGAATTTTTCAGCCTAAATATGCAGAACAGGAAATACTGTCTTGTCTTTGGATGATCTTTTCTTAGAAGCTGCTCTGTTTCTGAAGTGTCTTACATGTACCCGTTATGACTTATCAAATAAACACATGAAGTCAGTTTTGAAAAATATTGTATTGAGCATTGATGCTGGAAATTAGAACAACGTTTGTCACTAAACAAAAATTTAAACACTGAAACTTTATCCCCTACCCCCTCCCCATAAACACACCCGTAAACCTTATCTAAATATAATGTATCCAAAATCTAATTTTAATTGGCTGAAAAATATTTCCAACTGTCAGAACTCGAATTATTGTATATTTACTGTATTTTTATTTTGTCTTTCATCGGTTATTTAGACTAACTACAATTGGCGAGTCCAACAGACGGAAGTCTTAGTAACACTTTTCTATTTCATGGGACTGTATAAATTGGTATGTAAATATACTTATGCTACATTTGGTGAGACAAAGACAAAACGCCAGGGCGGCGGGGTCTTGGTTCATATACTGGCAGATTGCAGGCAAGTTATGAGTTTTGTTACAACATTTGAAATTATGGGATTGTGATACATATTTTATACACTGAAACGAAGTTATAAGTGACAATTTTTCAATTTTATTTTTCTGACTAAGCGCTAACCATATTGACATGAGTTTTTGCCCATATATGTGCATTTTAATGGACTATAGTTAAGTGCTGCTTTGGAAGAGTTCTTTATCGCTTCACGGTTTTTGGGTACAAAAATTCAAAAATAACATTTTTGAGTGTAGTTTCTATTGAATAAGTTTAAACATATTTTATTGCCACAAATAACTATAATATGAGAAGGCCGCCAATAGTCTATATGTCCAAGTTAGTTTGTGTATGTTGACAATTTCATTTTATTTTGTAAATTGTGTCATAATATCATGTGAACTCTAGTCTGATAAAAGCTTTTGAAGCATGCTGACAAATTAAAAGTAATACAAAGTAGACTGGAAATAGAGAATAGCATCAACAGCATTATAGAGTGACATTCCATTTATTCAAAACAGAAAAATGACGCATTGAATATTGGCGGTACTTCCCTGTTTCTTTCAATGCTAAATATTTTGACCCCAGAAGGCACACTTTCATTTATAATTCAAGAGAATCCCTTATTCGGAAATAGTCGATTAATTTTGGAAAACAGCGTTGAGAGATTATTTGACTACACTGCTTTATCCAAAATGTGGTGGATAAGATTAATAAACCAAAAAAATTCAAGAGCTATTTGGGTTTGTTTTGTCTTTTTGTAAAACGTTTGTTATACGATAAAAGTTCCAATCTCTAACTAGAAAATCCATTTATAATCTAATAAATATAAGAGCATTACAATTTTAACTAAATGAATAGAATGAACATTAAAAGTTATTTCAAGGTTAAAATGTATGCATGTCTTACCTTTAAAGGGAAACAATTCCGGGAAATACATGTACAAGCTTGACTAGTAAAACAAGAAAAGAGCATTATAGTTGCTTGACAACAGTTTTGATAGTTTTAATTTTGCATTATCTAAAGCTCAAGATATAAAGCCCCTCTTTTTCCAGGTAGGGGGCGGGGGTAACTTGGAAGTGATATTGGTGTGGATGAGTGGCCATGAATTTTCAAACCAACCCTATTCATATATATAGATGTCGAAAAATAGGCCCTATTCATATATAGACGTCATTAAATATACACGTATCCATATACTGCCCTTCATAAGCAGAACAGGAAAGGCTGTTTTAAGATGATCTGTTTAAAGCCCCGGCTCGTTTTTTTTAAGTTACTTTCATGTACCCATTATGACTAATCATATAAACACATGATGTCAGTTTTGTAAATATTGTATTAAGCATTATTACTGGAAACTGGAAACACCATTATCACTAAACAGAATTTAAAACATTTAATTATTCATCCCCTACCCCCTCCCAACACATACAAACACTTAAACTTTATCTTAATATAATGTATCCAAAATCTAATTTGAATAGGCGGAAAATATTTCCAACAGTCAGAGTTTGAATCACTCTATATTAACTGTATTTTTATTTTGTGTTTCATTGGTTATTCAGACTGTCCACAATTGGTGAGTCCAGCAGACCGCTCTCTTAGTACAACTTTTTTAATTCATGGGACATAAGTTATATTTGTAATCAAATATGGTTACACTGCCTTTAGTGAGACAAAGACAAAATGCCAGGACGGCGGGGTGTGGAGTCATATACTGGCGGGTTGCAGGGAAGGTATGAGTTGTATTACAACATTTGAAATTATGGGAGTGTGATACATATTGTATACACTTAAACGAAATATAAGTGAGAACTCTTCAATTTTATTTTTCTGACTAAGGGCTAATCATATCGACATGGATTTTTGCCAAAATGTGTGCATTTTATGTAATGGAATAAAGTTAAGTGGTGCTTTGGAAGAGTTCTCTATCAGTTTTAAAAAATTTGGGTTCAAAATGCAAAAATCAACTTTTAAAAAAAGAAAGGGGGTTTTGAGTGAAGTTTCTATCGAATTAGTTTAAACATATTTTATCGCCACAAATATCAGCAATGGGGTTGAGTCACAAGTTCTCGCATATTGGTTAGGGTCCTTCCCCTAACATTTACGAATTTAATCTTTCTAAACTCTAAGCATGTAAACATGGCTATAAACATATTATCAACAATAAATAGATAGATAACAAAACATTGAGTGCAAAATTAGAACAAATCGACATTGAACCTTCTCTTTATGTTGCACTCAAGTTCATGAATACTTTAGTTTGATTATCAAATACTCCATTTCCATGTTTTCATAGTCACAATTGACCCATCAGGTCCAAGGAGCAGACTGGCTCTACAGACAAAGGGATAAAGAGGTATAAAAAGACAGAGGTGAAATAATAACATTTAAACGTTCCAATCATTGAGAAATGTGCCCATACATTTTTAAAATGATTAATGGTTTTATATATCCATGTACTGCACTAAATAATTCTATATAAAGTTGATAGTCCAATGTTTCATTACGATATAGTATTTTGTTGATGGTAAGTGGTTGAACGTATCTAGGTATGTCAATATTTTTCACATTGAAGTACAAGGTATAACAAACCGGTCTGGCGGCCTTGCAAAAACACCTAACACTTGAATTTTAGCTTATGACAGATTAATTATAATTCTTAAAAAAATCCCGTTTTCTGCTATGTCCTATATTTTCGATATTCATAAGCTGCACATACTAAAAACATTGTATGTGTATTATTTCGTGTGAACATGTTTGACCAAACGCAATACATCTTGAGCGGCCCATTGTCTATTGAAATTATGGGATTGTGATGCATATTGTATATATTATGCTGTTTAGTCGTATGTAGGAGGGGTTCCGTGAACGTAATAGATGTTTCAATAACTTAAATTCTGTTTTTATTTGTCTATGTCCCATATCACAAGCAAAGTAATTTTGTGTGATAGAAATACAAATAAAACATATATACAAAGAGTGTAGGAACTATATTGTATCTTATTATATAGCCTATAAATAGACATCTTTTGATTGGCCCAGATGCCTATCCACTCGAGTCCATGAAACTACATATCTACTGGGCTGCTGGTTTTTCCCATTCAATATTAGTTACTAAAAATAGACTTCATAGAAACTTTTCATAACAGGTGTGCTTTCAGCATGAAGCTTGCATGATTTGCTGTAATTACAATTCAGTGAGTGACAGCAGCATGAAATTCAGAAGATTTGGTGTTTCATCATATACATGAAATTTAGACTTTGCTGTTGAATATAGTAATCAGCAGAACTCTTAAATGAACTAAAAATTCTTCCTTCTGGATTGATGCAATAAACTTGGAGTGGTCCACTGTATAATTCAAGGGGTCACAGGTTTTAATTTTTAAACAAAATTGCAGTATTTTCCCTGATGATCATTTTTGTCGTAACAAACAGTGTAGACCCTGATGAAATGCCACATTATGCGGCATTTAATCTGGATATTCTCTGTCTGTAGTTGTAATTACAAATAAAATATGCATTCTTTCCTTTTTTAACTGAATGAAATCAATTAGTCATCATGTAAAAAAAGAAATTCAAGACTGTCCAAGACATAGTCCATAGCTAAGATTTTGTTGTTGCTGTTGTTGCTTTTTTTTTGCTTAGAGAAATTATATAATAAAACAATTGTTGACTATTGAGCCGTTGGACATGGTGTGATATAGACCTGAGAATACCAATATTGACCTAGGCTCTGCCTCGGTCAATATTGGTACTCTCGGGTCGATATCACATCATGTCCAATGGCTCAATAGTCAATAATTGTATAATATCAACATAACGTCAAAAGAATGCATTTGTGCAATTTCTCATGAGGTTTACATAGATATTTCTACTCTAAATGCCTAGAGGCAAGAGACCATTATATTTAGCATTAATTACAATGTGCTGTATGTGTTTTCATACTAAGTTTAAATAAACGTGATTTTTGATCGACGGCCTGTGTTGGGGTCAAAAGGTCAAAATTCAATGTTTTCAGAATATGGTCATGATGCATACCAAATTAAAGGGAATAATGAATGCAGCAATATAATAGCAAATAATTTGCCCGCAAACCCCCACCTCCCCACCCCCTGATCCTGGGGGTGTGGTCAAAAGGTCAAAATTCAACTTAGTCAGAACATGGTAATGTTACATGTCAAATTTAAGGGAATCACAAATGCAGCAAAATGGTAGCAAATATTTTGACCACAGCCACCACCCACCTCCCCCGGCCCCGGGGCTGTATATATTTGGCAATAAAATATGTTTAAACCATAGGTCGAAATTCAACTTTTTTAGAACATGGTCATGTTGCATATCAAATAAAATAGAATCACAAATGCAGCAACATGGTAGCAAATATTTTGCCCGCAGACCTCAACACCCCTTCCCCTCTGGACCATGGGGGTGGGGTCAAAGGTCAAAATTCAACTTTTTCAGAGCATGGTCTTGTTGTCTAATAAATGTAAAGGAATCACGAATGTAGCATCATGGTAGCAAATATTTTGGCCGCTACCCCCCCCCCCCCCACACACACACAAACAACATCCCTGGGGGTTGGTCAATAGGTCAAAATTCGACTTTTACGGAATACGGTCATGCTGCATATCAAATTATATGGAATCACGAATGCAGCAACACAGATGCAAATATTTTACCCTTAGACCCCCCCTCTGACCCTGGGTGGTTTCAAACGATCAGAATGCAACTTTTTTAAAAACATGGTCATGTTGCATATCAAATTAAAGGGAAAAGCAGACCCCACCGCCCCCTCCACCTCAACGGCGACCCTCGGGATCAAAATGTTAAAATTCAACTTTTTCAGAACATGGTCATGTTGCATATCTAATTGAAGGGAATCATGAACGCAGC